>SKCR01037498.1:0-388100 GCA_019454045.1 Zanthoxylum bungeanum | reverse complement strand
ATCATATAGAACATATCTTTGCAATGCAAATAATCTATCATATGAGGCCTCCAGAGGGAGTAATTGGTTGCTGTCAGCTTGATCATCGCACCAGAAGGTAAATCTTCCATTTCTATTTTAAGTTTAAAGTTTAAAATGAAAATAAAACAAAATTGGGACTGATTTTTATAAATCAGAGGTCACCGCTGCATCAGGAATGGTTAAAAATAGTTGATTTGACTTTTCATTAGTCCAAATCTGACACAGTGGCCGATTTATAAATTTCTGAAACTTATATGGTCAAAGTATTATTACAGAGACTTCATGAGGCTCAATAAAATTTACCAGTATTGTGACGTGAAAAACACGTGAATGATGATATGGCATCCATGTGGCCGATGATGTGGTAAAATGGGACCGACTTTGTTGATATGGCAATAACGTGGCAGCTTACGTGGAAAATATCGTGTGTTGACTCGACGCTGATTGTGTGATTATGTGGCGCTGAATGTGCGCTGATGTGGCATTGACGTGGCGAACATGTTAGTGTCTTCAACCTCCAGCAGGCATGTGCTGCGACTGGAACGCACGCGCGATTCTTTGACATTCACGTGGCGCACATGCACTCGACTATGGACTTTGTTTGATTGTCGAAAAATATCACCGTGCTCTTCTCGACGTGAACAAGATGATAATATGGTCAAAATTATTTTTGAGATGTTTCCAAAAATTTGAATTTTCCGAACCGAGTTTCGTTCTTTGGTTTTACTATCCTCAACGTGTAACCAAAGCTTCAAATACCACTTGTTGTAGAGTTTGTAATCTTTTGTACATTCTATTCAAGTAGTAATAGAAGTATAAAATTTTCCTCAAAATTTTTTTTATTGTGATTCTCTGATTACTGATGAGTGTTTATAAGGAAAAATTTATGTTTACATTACTACTTGAATAGAATGTACAAGAGATTATAAACTCTACAAAAAACCTCACTAACTACACTCTCTAAGCTCTCTTGATTGAAGCTTATAGGATCTTACTTTCTTACTTGTAGCCACTCTCTAAACTTTCTTTATTTAAAACTTATTTTTTTGTTGAAGATGATTATGATCACAAATAAACTTTGTATTTATATCCAAACTTTGACTCATAAACTTAACAAATGAATCGTATCATCGAAAATTTATTTGTAATCTTACATCAAGAAGTTAAGGTCCACCGAAAGCAAGATTTGGAGCTGGATACTACATAAATAACAAATTTTGGGATCCTATGAAGTGTGATGTTAGAATTCTTTTCAATATCTTTCATAAAATAAAGAATAATTTTTAATAAAATAAATAGATAGAGGAATACATTTACCATAAACTATTTAATTTTTCTCTATTTCAGCTATTTCAAAGATTTAGATTCAATATTGATCTAAATTATACTGCGATTGGTATTTATAGAATAACAATATATATTAAATCTCAATCATACATGATTATAATTAAAATCAGCAATCAATACAAAATTTACCTCAAATACTAGGCCTTGAGGTCCATTTCACCCTAAAAGACAACTATTTTTCATTTGACCACGTACAATGCCCACACTCCTCCTAGTACATTCTTTCACAATCTAATATGGTAATTGGTCAAGGACCAAATGCAAATAGAAGGTATTCTTCTTATATTTAAGTTGTGAATATAACAAACAACAAGGATCCCAGTGCTAAAATCCCTAACACATTCGAAAATACTGTAATTAGAACCCTACAATATTTTCTGCTATATATTAGATCTCCATCGTCAGGTACCTTCTTCTTCCTTTAACTTGTTCATTTGCTTTTTGCTAATTATTTATGATGATCTGCATTTTACCTCTGCCTCTTTCGTATATATAATTATCTTCTTCTTCTTCTTCTTTGGCTATTATATCTCCATCAATGGAACAAGTAGTAGCAATTTCAATTGCTTCAGATTCTTCAGAAGTATTAATTTGGGCTATATTCTCCGTTTCCTTAACTTTACCCCACAAAACCGCATAAAGTCCACACGCTATCAATATTGATCCCACTATGCTGAAATAATTTGCAAAATATATATTATTTTTTTGGGGTGGGGTCAAAAACATGAAATTTAACTAGCAATAATAGCAATGCTAATTAAGTTAAAGATACAGTTAAAAAAAAAATAAGAAATCCCATAAAAAATCTAATACCACTTGCAAAATCTCTCTTATGAACCTCACTAATATTATATACATGTATATAATATATATGTAGAATGAATTGAGTAAATATATATAAATATATACTACCTGCCGAAACGTAGCTTCTCATCAAGAATTAGAGATCCAACGAAGGCGACAAACACAACTGTTAGTGGGTTGAAGACGGATGCAAAAAGAGGTCCTTTCAATCTCACACACCAAAATGTCAGTGTCATCGTCAAACCACCACCCATAATTCCCTGCATATATTTTTTTTATAAATATAAATATATATATATATATATGCATATATGATAATATACTCAGAAATTGAATATAACATTGTTGATATTATTAACATACCAAGTAAACTACACTGACAAGTCTGATATTCCAACCCAATTTCCACTGATCCCAACCCTTCTCCCTGTGAATGGCATAAACAATTGACTGGATTGCTCCCATTAGACATATTAAACTTGAACCTGAGTACTGGCATGGGTACTCCTTACTCATCTTAGCCTATTTTAAAAAAAATAAATTAATAAAGTAATTAAATCACATCAAAAAAAATTTATAATAAGTTTTAAAAAAAATAAAAGAAAAATGACACCCAACTATCCTAAAATTATCATAATTTGACACTTTAATTTTTACAGTTTTAGAAATACAAGTAGTAGTCTCTACCATTTAGGTTGGTAGAAAGTCCCAAATGGGTCAAATCCCATTCGAGATGAATTTTTAAGGATTAAGGATGAATTTTTATTCCGAGTCCCAAATTTTGATCGGGGTTCGATATCCAACATCATTCAGTCAGTGATTAGGGACACTTGTTTCGTCCCAATTCAAAATATTGGTTATGATTCAGGACAATTTCTTCATCTCGAATAGTAATCGGGATGAGACTCGATCGGGATGGAACGCCCGATTGCCATCCTTGTCATTAAATATTTTTTTAATTTAATTAGGTCACTTTTTATCTAATTTTGAAATAATATTTTATTATCTTTGTACAGTTTTTGAGTATTCAAATCATTTAACACTAATTAGAAAAAAAGACTCAAAATTTACAAAAAAAAATTATAAAATTTAAATTTGATTAGAATAATCTTGAAAATTGGATGTCATTTTCCCAAAAGTAAAGCTTTGGTAGGTTTTACATTCTCTCTCACCTGAACAATCAACGAGAATGCATAAGAGAAGCAGCTGGCCAAAGCTAAAAAAGATCCCCAGATGCGTTGACCAAAGTCAGCATGCAATGGTGGTGATGCCACGTGGCTGCCTTCATGATGAATTAGGTCAATATTTGTTGACCAAATGTTAATCTCCAATCCCTTGTAGAACGTGAGTACCATTGCCCCACCTATTCCAATTAATGTCCCCAACACTTTGGCTTTGCCAGCACTTGTCTCTATCTCCAACTTCTCTAATCTGTAAAATTCATTTTATAAAATTCAACGGTTGTGATGTGATGTGATGTAAGATGATTGAATGATGATTGATCATCAAAATATCCAAGTGAAGATTAATAATATTAATTAATTTGTTTCAAAGTATAATTAAGTACCTATAACAAATTGCCGAAACAAATGTAATGGCAGGAACGAGGTTAGTCATGGCAGCAGCAAATGTAGCAGATGTTAAGACCAAGCTCTCTGCATACAAATTTTGACATAATGATCCCCTGCAATTTTAACTGTTATTAAGAATCTTAAATTTTATATTATTATAATATTATATAATCTTTCTCGTCATATTTCAAATTTTATTTCAGATCGACTCAATTCACATATAAATATTATTCAATTTAATTAATTAATTTTAAAAGCTAATATTCATGGTTAAAATAACTTCAGTGTGTGTAGATTACATAATTATATATGTATCAATTAACCTACCCAAAAAGTCCACAAAGAAAAGCTTGAAAGATAATCTTCGCATGCAGTTTCGGTCTATTCTTCCTGCAAAAGTAACAAGGAATGCAATTTTCAACTATCCTGGTTTTTAAAATTAATTATTCATTTAATATTCTAATCTTTTAATAAATATATCGATTGGGGATTGCAGTAAAATTATGATAACAAAATAAATAGGACATGGAAAAATCGGACTCGGATAAAAACGAACTTGATCTAAAACCCTACAAGATATAAGGAAAAATTATACTCGAATTCAACACTGACTATTACCTAAACTCATACTTAATCCGAACTTATTTGTTCTAGTTCGGATTCTATAATAATTTAGGTTAGAGTATCTCCAATTGGTTGAAAAATCTACGTTATTCCTTAGATTTAAGGAGTGAAATGAGATTTTAATTTCTAATAATATGACCACCTTTTTAATTTTCTATGACCACAATATTTAGATATACGAAGAAGAAAATGACGGTTTAGACCCCTGTTGGTCCTGAAATTTTTATTGATAAAGCCCTTGTTGGGCCCAAATTTTTGTTAAATTAGTTGGGCCTAAAATATTCTTCTCTCTAACCATATTTTGAGTGATATTAGACCTCTTCAATTTATCTTATAAACCCCCAATTTTCAATTAATTTTATTTATTTACAGAATTATCCTTATTTAAAAAATATTTATTATTTATTTATTTATTTTTCTTCTTCATCTACTCTATCAAGTTCATGAACTTTCATCTCTCATATCCATCTCACTTTTTTCAAATGATTCACGATTTGCATCAAACCCCTAAAACATATCTTAAATTGGAATTGTCAAAATCTTAAATTATACAAAATCAATACCATAAACAACAACAAAACTCATATCTTGTTCCTAAAATGTAATAAAACCCATCAATCCATAATCAAAACCATATCTTTCTAATTTTTTCTTTACAGAATGTGAGGTGGAAATTGCAAAAAAAAAAAAAAGGTTAATATGCTTTCAAGAATTATGTTTCAAGGAAATATTAAATTAAGTCATTAAAATGGAAAAATAAAAAGATTGCATATTTTATTTTCCTTCTTTTTTCCCATTATTTTTGTGAATTAACTTGTGCTATTGAATTAGGTTTATAAATGTGACTTTTATGATGATTAGATATATATTTTTAGTTTATGAGATTGTTTATTTATGACCTTTTAAATTCCTACTAATTATAATGGTGTTTGTAGTTAATTTTGCTGCTAATGGAGATATATGGAGGAGATGCAGGTGATGTTTGAGAGAGAGGAAAAAATAACGTAAAAATTATTTATTTTAATAAGGGCAATTCTGTAATTTAATAGGAATAATAGAAAAATAGGGTTTAGTGAGATAAATTAAGGGGTGAAATATCATTACGTTATTTGTTATTTGTTTATCAGCTCTTCTATTTATATAAAACTACAAATAAAAGAAACAAAGCAATCATCGGCATTTTCATCAATACATATCTACCGATTACGTTAAATAAATGATTTAAAAAACTCATCTAATTAATTTCTAAATCTCCAAATTTATTTTGAAGCGTAAGATCCCAGTATAAATAATATCAGGCAACGGACTACGGTAACTTTTTTAATTTTGTTTGTTTGTTTGTTTGTTTTTAAAGTTTGGGTAATTATATTTTTACTAAACCTATCCTTAATAAAATTCATGGGTCTGCCGCTAACATTATCTATAGCTATTTAAATTAAAAGTGATGTTATTTTATTTTTTATTTTATTTTTATAAATATAAGGAGTCATATGAGAAGTATTGTCGGAGATGCTTTTATGTCTTTATCATTTTTTTTAACGGCCATTACAAGAAAACTACTAGTTATTGACCGATAATTTGATCGGTAAATAATAGATTTCGGTCGGAATGATATATTATCAATTAATTATCGACTACAATATTATGTCGGTAAATATTTCAATGGTACCAAAATAGTGACCGGATATATTTTCGTCGTTGATTTACCGACTGAATAAATTTATTGTCGGTAATATTTACCGAAGGAAAATGAGAAATAATAGATCATTAAATAAATGAATTTCGGTCGATAATAACTCAAAATATTACCGACAGACAAACATAATGGAAATAAAAAAGGAAAGGAGGGAACCTTTCAAGAATGAGTGCTAGAGGAATCATAAAAGCTGTGGCGAAAATGAATCTGTAGGCAACGATAACTCTCAAGTTCATTCCATCATTAGCCGCTAATTTGTAGAAGATATTGACCCCAGCTATGGCTACCTGAACCACCACCATCATAAACGCTGGATTTAACCCATCCTGTAAATTACATATATGCCCCATTAATACAAACTGATAATCTGAAACAGATAAGATTAGAGAGAAAACAATTATGCAAAGCAAGGTCAAGAGATTAAAGAGAAATGGGTTGGTTTGTTTTCTTTACTTTGTTTGATGTTTTGATTAGCTTGCTTTATTTATAGATTAATGTTTTCATCATTAAAGAGCATACGTAGTCTCCCCATATGTCTACTGCCCATGCATAAATTCTCATTAAGAGCTGTCCCTGACTATTTTGTGACAACTTTGGAAGCTAGCTGTGGCAGTGTTAGGCAGAAAACCTTCAATTTTGATCTAAATTTTGGATAATTTTCCTTATGAATAAAAAATTATATCGAAATTTTGAATTATTTTGCTCGAATTTTGAATTCTAATCTAAAAAATCCCGAATCTTAATTGAATTTGGGATTCTGATCCATTTGATCTAAAAAAACATCTCCATTCAAAAAATCAATCGAGATTTCGGATAATTTTTTATTAACGAGATGAAACAAGGATGTGACGGAAATACCCTGATTGTCATCCTTAGACAGTAACATGGTATACCAACCTTATAGGCAGCTACTTTTATCCACTAATTTGAACTCTAGATGTCGAAAAGATAATTCCTTTTTGTGATAAACGCCAAGGAGATGACACATAAAACCATCCCATTTATAAGCTTGAGTTTTGAGAATGAGTTGTGTCCGTGAAATTAGAGCCTAATTATTCATATATAGGTTGCCATGTATACCATCCTTCCACGTTACAACCGCTAATTCAGGTGTCACAGCCACCAAAAGCAATATATATATATATAAATTATGTGGGTGGGTCTCATACGTATAAAGAAAATAATAAAAAAAAAATTAAAATTTACTATTTACACAGTAAATCTCGTACTTATAAATAGAGGTTTCATTTCATTAATTTCTTTTTTCCATTCTCAACCAAATCTTCTATAATATAAGAAAGAAAAATATTATTTATTCTTAAGAGTTTGCGGGGGAAGAAAAAAGGAACTGAATATAACAATAACAAGCAAGACCAAGGTATATGACCAAAAAGGCCTTGTCAGCGTCTCCTCGCCGATGTGAATGAGTAGACACCACATCTCGACCTGTTTCCGCTTCATAAGGAAGGGCTGTTCGCTGACCAATGCGCTTTCAGGGTCCTCTCTTACCCAGGTTAGAAATTGAAACAGCTGCTTCAGGCTTTCAAGTAAAATAAGCGTCTCTTCCATTTCATAAGAAAGTCTACTTCCTAATAGCTAGGCAGACTCGCAGGAAGATGCTCCTGATAGTGCGCATTTGTATTAGTACAAAAATGGATCTATGCCCGAGTGCATTACCAAGCCAAGAGCTGGGTAGCTAGTAGTTCTTGTTCTTGTCATTCCTACTAGTCGGATAGGAACAACTAACTGCCTAGCTACCTAGTTACAAGAAGAGAGCTACGAAGAGTTTCGCGACGATTACGTAATATCCTAAAGTAAAGTGTCTTTCTTCATTCAAGAACCGGTGTTCCACTAATGAATCGCTTTCATAGGAATCGTGTCGTAGGAGTAAGCTTTTATCTCTCTTCCCTTTTTTTCCTTTGGAAAATTCCCTAGCGCTCGAGGCAAGGTAGGAATGTTCGGGTTGTGAGAAAATTGTAATTTTCATATTTTAAGAGAGTGTGAGATTGTTCATTTATTCTGTTCAGAGAGAGGTTGTAAAATTCTTTCCACTATAATGAAATCCTTCTACGTTTGTCTGTGGATGTTTCCCTCACATTGAGGGTTTTACCACGTTAAATCTGTGTCTCATTGTTTTATTTTATTGTTAATATTTATGGTACACTAAGTCTCATAATTATTATTGTATTGTTATATGATAGGCAACGCCTCATAATTATTATTGTATTGTTATATGGTAGGTTAAGCCTCATAATTATTATTGCATTGTTATATGGTAGGCAACGCCTCATGAACTAATAATTGTTCACAATTTCACTTTACTTGCGTGTCAGCTTCAGCCAACGATTTCCTAACATTGGCCTCAGCTCTTCAGGTTCAGGTTTACTGTCCACGGAAACTGTTCACATACACGATATAATATTATTCACGTATACGATACTATTCATATATACGATATTATTCACATATACAGTACTATTCATGTATATGATACTATTCATGTATACTATATTTTATATGGTACTATTCATGGTGAAATAGTAAAAGCCGGTTCAAGTGAGAAGCTGATCGTCATCAGAAAGTTCGAAATTGAAAAGTTCAACCGGAGCAACTTTTCCCCATGAAAACTTAAAATAAAAACAATCTTGAGAAAAGACAATTGCTTGGCGGCAATTGGAGAGAGACGAAATATAATGACTGATGCAAAATGGAAGGATATGAATGACAACGCTATGTGCAACTTGTATCTAGCCTTAGCAGATTCTGTGTTATCCAACGTTACAGAGAATATGACTGCAAAAGAGATTTGAGATGTGATGAGTGGTATTTATATCACTATTTCCCACTCATTTGACTTAATATTTTGTATAGTTTCTCGGGTTTTGTGAACGTTTTGATGTGTTTTATTGTTATTTTGAAGATAAATAAAGTTTAGGAAGCATTGGAAGCAATTTGGGGCCAAAACAGTGAAAAAAGATGAAAAAATGGTATTTTTGTAATTTGGCCGCGTCGCGACGCAAACATACGCCGCAAACCTGCTAACGTGTGCCTGGTCCACGTGTCAAAATCTGAGAAAATTGACTTGCTAACGTGCGTCGTGCCACGTGTCATCATCACAGAGGATCTGCTAATATGCGCCGGGACACATGTAAACCTATGGTGCCGACACTCTGTGTGACACGTGTCACCTTCTGAATGGACCGAATAATCGGCGAATCATCTTTCGCCACGTGTCAAGATGTCATCGGACCAATCTTACCGCGTGCCACGTGTCGAAATCCTATTAGGTCGACGAAATCTGCGTCAACAGTCAACAAGTCAAGTCGCGTGGACCAAGTCAACAAAGCCAGCGTCGCGACGCAAGAAGGAAGTTGGCGTCGCGACGCTGACCCGAAATTTTGCCTATAAATTCAGGCTTTCAGCACCTCATTTGGTGTGTTTTCCTTGGGATTTTTGCCCTGATTTCATAGGAAGCATCTAGTTTTGTAAATTATTGTAATATTAAAATTATGTATTTTTATTTTTAGTTTTTATTACAGCATTTTATTTATTTACTTTATGTTTTGTAGTTAAATTTCCGCTGGGGTAAAATGTGAAACCTTTATTATAATATTCTAGGTAAATCTCACTTAATTATAATTTATAAATTATAATTTAACCGGATTAATTAATGGCAGACCTTATTACCGCCTATATGGTCGGTCTAAATATAAATTACTTTACCGCCTATATGGCTGGTATTTATGTGACAGATAATTACCGCATAAATTGCTAGTGTAGTTGGACTAAATGGATTACCGCCTATATGGCTGGTTTTAAATGTTTAACATTATTAATTCCTGAGAAAGCAGAACACAAAATAATTTATATATTATAATAAGTGAGATTCCTAGATAAGAAATATTAAATATGGATCCTCTAACCCCATCATTTTATTTTATTCTAGGGAAGTGATGAAACACAATATTCAAACTTAATAATTGATTTTCTTTTTATTGGTAATTCTTTAGTTTGTTTATTGAGTCTTAAGCTTAATGCTTCTTGTTGTCTGATCACCAATAAGATTGATGTGGTAAACTTAAAATGAACTAAACATAGGGATTTTAGGTTTCAGTTTTAGATTCAATAGCCCACGATCTTCCTTTAGGATAGATAACCTTTTAATAGATTTCCTTACAGGATAGACATATACCTGTCGGGCGGAGGTAGCCATAATTGGAACTTAATCTTAATAAATCCAGGTAATTTGGTTAACATAGACATATGGTTCAATTGGGTTATACTGGGTATTTGCATCTGACCATCGACAGAGGCTTTTGCATATTTTCGTGTTTCAGGTTAGCAAACTGATTTATTACACATAGATAAGAGAATCAATTCATCTTTATATTAATATTGTGTGGAGTCACGACCCTAGCTCTTTGAGTCTTTTGTTATTTTCCTTAGTATTTTCTTTTGTGTCTTTAAGTATTTTATTTATCAAATCCATATTCAACCAACAAAAGCAATCATTCTCTTCTCCATATAATTAGAAACTTGTAAATAAATAGTATCAATAATTAATAACAACAGTAGGAATTAAGTCCTCGTGGGATCGATATTTTTATACTACTTGAACGATACGTGCGCTTGCATTATACGTGTGTGTTTACGCCGGTTAAGTTTTTGGCGCCGTTGCCGGGGACTTATTTTTCTTGAGTTATTAATTTTGAAGCTATCTAATTTACTTGTATCTAATTTTCTTTATTTTTATATGTAATTTTTATTTCTTTCTTTTGTTTTCAGGTGATTGAAAAATGGAACATTATTGGGAGATTGAAATATTACGAGCTTTACTAGAAGAAGATACACCCCAAATCTGGGTGCAACAGTCTGGTTTTCTGAGGCCTGTTGTTCAGCCCAACAACTATCACTGGATGTCAGAATCAAGCAATTATACATTTGCTCAACAGAACGAAATGGGGAGATGTGTAATATGTGATGGTAACCACCCGAGCGATCAATGTATATACCTTTCAGAGTGGCAGAATTATTGGAATCATTCAAGGTACGAAGAACCATCATATTTTCCATCTTATCCACCATCCATATACGATCTTCATCAAGAACCAGAACCATCAGAGGAAGATCAATTGATTCACATGCTCAAAGATTGGTTCGAGGAACATAAAGCTTAATTTGATGCACAAATTCAGAGTCAAGCGGCGTCTATACAGAGGATGGCATATCAAGTTAGACAATTAACAGATAACCTGAATCACATATCTCACGGAGCAAATTCAAATAATACTGAAGAAGCATTCGAATATCCTGAGATTCATCATGACATCATAACAGAGGACGAAACTGAGCAGTATCAAGAATCAGAGGTATCAGTTTAGGAGCCCGAACCAACAAAATCTCTGTTTGATTTTTATTATTCTGACTCTGACGATGATGAAAAAGCTGAGCTATTTATATCAATTGCACCAACAAATGAGGATGAAACTTTTCAACCTTAAAATGAAGATCTTGGAGAATGCTTTGTACAAATGTTTAAAGAAGATCTATCTGAGCCAATCACATCAGCCTCAGAGGATGAAGACCTAATGTCAGACACATCTTTACATCCTCACGTTGATACTTCTGGAGCATGCATTTCACAGATGACAGATGAAGAATTGAATGCGGAAATCCTAAAATACATCTGTGAAGAAATGGAGCAAGAAACGGAGCAAATGGAAAAACAAATGTCTGACCTTATTGAAGATCCAATGAATTCAGGCGAAACATCACTGTTTTGGGGAGTACAGATCAGAAATATCGCCCAGAAGTTTGACAGAATGAAACTTTCATTCCAAGTCAAGCACCATACGAGACCTCCTGAAATTTCATCACTGTTTTGGAGTGAAAGATTGAGAAGATGGCACGAGCACATAGAAATTATCATCAATTAACAAATTGAATACACTATTTTCCCAACTCACTATGTTGGATTATAGTATATCTACAAATAAACGTGGATAGATTCTACTTCACAGTATACTTGATTCGTATGATCAACTTATCATCAATTTGACAAGTAATGTTGTCACTGGTAATTTAGTCTTTGACAAAGTTGTACCCGCTGCTCTGGAAGATGAATCTAGGAGTAAAAATAAGTAAGACAGATCATCTGGTTCACAACAAGTAGAATCATTATCGATGACAAGAGAGAGATCAACGGAACGTGGCTCAAGTGAGATTCAAAATCATGGTAGATGAAATCATAAATTAAGAAGAATGTTAAATGTTATAATTATGGCAAGAAATGACACGTTAAAAAAGATTGTTGGAAATTGAAGAATGGTGCAGAAAAAGCTCATATTGCAACAAAATCTCAGGTATGTGTTGCAAGTAATTTCTGAAGAAGGTGTCGCACTTTATAGTGAAGTAGTAATGGTGTCTAACGATAGTAGAAAACAACTAAGTGATGCATAATTGGTTGATTCTGCAGCAACATGGCACATGATCTCTAATAGAGAATAGTTCTGACATTATGAACCTGTCTCTGGAGTATCGGTTTTTCTAGACAATAATCATGTCTTGAAAATTACTGGGATTGATGCCATCAAAATAAAGATGTACGATGGTACTATCTGTAATGTACAAGAAATTTGACATGTTATGGAAATGAATAAAAATCTTCTTTCAGTTGGACAGTTAGATGACCTCGGATACAAGACCGTTGTTGAAAATGAGGTATTAAAGATGGTGAAAGGAGCACTTACAGTCTTGAAAGCTGAAAAGATCTAAGCAAACTTTTGTATGCTTTTAGGAGACTCAATTCAGGAAGCAACTGCTTCGGTGGTATCACTGGATTTTGGAGATGAAGCTTCTATGTTGTGGCATCAGAAACTATGCCACATGTTAGAACAAGGAATGGAGATTCTCGTCAATCAAAAGCTACTCACGGGCTTTGAAGCGGTTAGTATACCGTTTTGGAGCATTATGTTATAAGTAAGCAAAACAGATTAAAATTCAGCAAGTCAAGTGCTCGGAGTAAAACCATTTTAGAGTTGATTCACTCTGATGTTTGGGAAGCACCGGTTAAATCTATGGAGAAAACAAAATATTGTGTATCATTTATTGATGACTTTTCTAAAAGATGTTGGGTGTACCTAATAAAAAACAAGTCAGACGTGATGTTAATTTTGAAAAATTTCAAAGCACAAGTTGAAGTAGAAATTGAAAAGATAATCAAGTGTTTAATAACAGATAATGGAATAGAGTATTACAGTAAGGATTTTGATGCATATTATCAGCAAGAAGACATCAAAAGGCAAAATACTACACCATACACTCCTCAATAAAATGGTGTGGCATAAAGGATGAATAGAACGCTGCTGGAAAGAGTATGAGATATGCTCAGAACAGCTAATCTACCATAGTGTTTTTGGGCAGAAGCAGTTCATATAGCATGATATGTTGTAAATAGATCTTCATCAACAACAAATGATTTGAAGACGTCGATAGAGATGTGGAGTTGAAAGCCAACTGATTACTCATCTCTTCACATTTTTTGTTATCCCGTATACGTGATGTATAACGCTCAAGAAAGAACAAAGCTGGATCCAAAATCTAAAAAATGTATTTTCTTAGGTTATGCTGATGGAGTAAAGGGGTATCGCTTGTGGAATCCTACTACCCATAAGATCATCAGCAGAGATGTGATATTTGTAGAAGATCAACTACAGAAAGAAGGAAATAATAGCACTTCAAAAAAAAGTACAAAGACTACAACAGTATTGGTGGAAAATAATCCAGAATAAGAAAAAATCTATTGTCAATTAATCCAAAATAACAACTTAATCTGATCTGTGCTGTGAAACTTTTGAGGACATGAGGCACATATTTTGGGGATTAGTTGAGGAGCGTACGCGTAAGCTGGTCCATACACCCCGATTACCAAAAAAAATCTATTGTCAATTATCTTTAACACCTAATTGATAATTTCCCTCAAGGGGTGTGGCTTGGTGACAACAGACTTAGAACTTAGTTATCAGATCATGAGTTCGAGTCCAGTGGGTGCATTTCTTGTAAGATATTGGGACAGTTTGAGGTTTTACATGCTTCACTTAAGCTAATACCGGATAATTTGACGGCGGAATTTCCAATATTTCCAAAAAAAAAAAAAAAAAACCTAATTGATAATCTTTTTACTGTATGTTTTACCATTGTCATTAAAATATATTTTTTCCACCATTTAAAAAAAAAAGCCTCCTAAAAATAAAGCATGAAGTAAATTTAGATTCTCCCACCACTCAAAGTATCATGGAACAGGGAATCTAGATATAATGGGCCGAAATTTGAGTGTTTATATAGAAGTATGAATGAATTTAAAGCAACACATTGGCAATCTTTTTCAGATTTCGAAATTCGAATGATACTATTTACTCCTGCATGTGATCAAATAATGCAGTTCAAAAAGACTTGGGGGAACGTTAATGCAATGCATGAATTCAGATTTCATCGACTAATATGCATATAATATTTAACTATTTTTTTTATTTAATTGGTTTTTATTATTTTAGTATACATAACAAAATAAATGATATGAAACGAGTGTTACAAATTAAAAATTTTCATGAATTCACTGCCCATTGTACAACCAATATTCAAAAGTCACATTCTATTATTTTCATCTTTAGTTTTTTTTTTTTTTTTTGGTAAGACACAGACAAATACAAATATTTTAGTAACAGACAAACTTCACGCAATTAAAATTACCCATCACACAATTCTGATACAGGACTCGAGAGACATGGGGTTAAAAAAAACAAAGTAGCAAATAATTGGCATAAAAAGTGTTAAATTAAGTGCAAAGCTCACGGGCTACACCGAGCCTAGAATTGGGAACATCAAAGAGAATCCTGTGGTTTTGTTGCTGCATATTGGCAATGACATTAAGCACAGAGTTCACATTATCTGGGGCTGCAGCCATAGCCAGGCACGTGATGCTGCCTGCAGTGCTGTGTATTAGAAGGTTGTCTTGTGGCAGAGTCACGTTCATTCCTGAGAACATCAAGGTGATTGTCGGAGCAACAATCTGGACGAGTAACACGTGTCGAAACCCCCGAGAGTTGTCACTGTTAGATTCAGCCCTACGCGTCTCCGAAACTCGTCTCTCACTGCCGTGTAAGCTGGAGCCACAAGCCTGGTGAACACAGTGCCTGCACCATATATCAACACCAAAAAAAAATAATAATAATAAAAATGAAAATAATTAGTATTGGAAATGAAATGTTAATTAGAATGAAAGAAAAGTTGATGCCTAGCTGCAAAGCACTAAATTTTATGAAGGTGACATAGTTGACTTATTTTATTGCCATTATTGTTTGTCCAGCCCCTGTAAATTGGACCACCTAAGAATAATTGGACCAACCAATCTTTAGACATGGAATTGAGGGTTATATAACTTTTTTTTTTGCAAATCCACACTAGTCTGAAAATCTTACCAGAGTCAATAATAGTCCCAGCACCAGTAGTGGGATCGAACTGCAAGGCACTAGGAGGGATATCAACAACTCTTCTACCAACCCTAATTGCCATCAAATTCACATAGTAAAGTGAAGATCTTCTAGGGTTTTTAAGCAATGGTGTGTACTTAATGCTCTTGGGCTGACCAACTGGCCCTAATCTCAATGACCCAGAGAAGTTAACGGACTTGAAGCTGGGCAAGCAGTAAGAAAACGTGAACTGATAAAGATTTTGGGTTTGCGAAAGAAGTGATAATGGGCCACGGCCCAGACCCAATAGTCCCTGCGGCGGCACCGAGGTGCCAGTGGCCTTCTGGATGCAGCCGAAGGTGTAGCCAGGGACAGTGTCTGTGGCCAGAGAGATAGTGTCCTGTGAGAGATTTGCTGCAATGGTGGAGCCGCCGTAGGTCATGTTGAAAGCACACGAACCTCCAACGCAAGTGGGATTGGATACCTGTAATTGAAAGTGCAAAAGTGTTGTTAAGTTACTTAGTCTGTCAGTGGGTGGCAGCCGACACAAACTATCGATTAAAATCTTTAAATTCTTAATTTTTGGATTCTTTTTAAAAATTCTATAAAATTAAGGATAATAAGAGTCCCTGTGTCGGTATAGGATAAAAGTAACTTTTTTTACTGGAGGCCCACCCCCATTCCCAACTTTTGCTGCTTAACATTTGTTGCCCGTGAACCTTTTGGCCAGTCACTCACAAGATGATCAATCATATAATGGTTTATCACTTTGTCCCCATAGACAAAATAACAAACATGATAGAGACTATAAACCGAGACAAAATGGTAATTACACTTATCAAAAAGTATATTTATTACGTATTAAAAAAAATTGCTTTTTTTTAACAATATAATATATATTTTATGAATTAATTTCAGTCACAATTTTATTCCAATTTAGTTTTTATTTCATTAATCATAAAATAAATAAATGACTAATTATGCAATGATAAATATTAGAGTTATTTATATTTAATTATTAAATTTAAGAAATAATAATGGGATACTATGAATTTTAAAAATTATATTTTATTATTAATTTATGATAAAATATTAATTTAATATTAAAATGATTAAAAATATAACATTCTACTGTTAATGATATTTTGATTAAAAAGATAATAAAATATTATTTTATTATAAATTTAATAATAAAGTATAATATTTAAAAATTGACATTACTCAATTATTATTTTTACTATAAATTTAATAATAAAACCTAAATAATCATAAATAGTAATTACCTGGTTGCATTGAGCAGCTTGACAATCGAGGGTTTTGAATGTAGTGGAAGCAGCAGAATTAAAAACAGTAGAAGAGCAGCCAACACAGCCAGTGCAAGGAACCCAAGCGGCATCATTACTGGTGTCCATGGCCATGAGCATGGTTTGTGGGGGTGTCCCAATATTTGCCCTAACAATATAAGTAGGGCTCTGAATAATCTGGCGGCCAGAGGCAATGGGCACAACAGATTTCTTAGCCACAAGACTGGACAAAAACTGCAGCCTTGCCTGATCTTTGGCCTGCATTTGAAGAACACTTTCTTCCCATGAGAGTGGATTTGATGGCTTAAAAGGAGAGCATGGGCTGAAAACATGAAACACTTGGAGAGTTGAGCTATGGTCTTGGGTGTTACATTTAGGGTTTATGGCTTGAGCTAGGGATAATAAGAAAATGAAGGCTTGAGAGAACACAAGTTGGGGTTTCATGGCTTGTGATTCTTGGGGGTGATAGAGGCAGAGCTTGTGTGGTGACTCTGATTATTATAAAATATATATAAGAGAACCAAAGCATGGGATAGTGGAGTATTTAGCAGGGAGTGTGTGTCAGAGTCTTTGCCAACAGACTGTAATCCATTAGCTTTTTGTAGCCTGGCCCCTCTCACATATGCTGTCATTGTCAATTCTACCCTATCTTGCTATTTATTTTTTATTATAGACAAATTATTATTATTATTATTATTATTTTTGGAAACATTGGAAACTCAACTGTCAAACCATCTAACCCGGACTTAAGTGGAGTAGGTAAAATCTTTGATTGTCTCAGACTCTTATAATAAACTAGACCTGGGCATC
Organism: Zanthoxylum bungeanum; assembly: GCA_019454045.1. Taxonomy (NCBI): domain Eukaryota; kingdom Viridiplantae; phylum Streptophyta; class Magnoliopsida; order Sapindales; family Rutaceae; genus Zanthoxylum; species Zanthoxylum bungeanum. The sequence continues at coordinate 370,456 of SKCR01037498.1, read as the reverse complement.
AGATCGGATCAGACCTGTCTCCCAAATCCGATCAGATAGTGTTTATTTGGTTCGTCGAATTCTGGATCGGATCGGATAAATTTGATAATTATTTGATCGAATCGGATTTTATTCGATTTGATAACGAATCCGATAGAGAATCCGATTTGATGACGGATTCGAATCCGATAGAGAATCCGATTTGATGACGGATTCGAATCCGATAGAGAATCCGATTTGATAATGAATCGAGTAGTCGATTCGATTCGATAACAGATCCGATTCGATAAAATTGATATGAAAATTTATAAATTCATATCAATTTTATCGAATCGGATCAAATAAATTAAAATTCAAATCAATTTTATTGAATCGAATCTGTTATCGAATAAGATCCGTTATCAAACTGAATCAACTACCGGATTCAGATCTGCTATCAAATTGAATTTATCTTATTCGTTAAGATTTTAAATCAGATCGAATAAATCCAATTTGATGCGATAGTTATCGGATCAAATCCAATTTGATGCGATAGTTATCGGATCAAATCCGATTCGATTCGATAGTTATTAATGTTGGGACAGATGTGGAAACCTTAAGGTCAGATCGATACCCCGCGCAACGGAAGTGGGTCTAATCCGTGGATATCTAGAATTGGTGTATTTTAAAATATTTTTATGTAAAACTACATTTCGTTTCGAGTCCGTAGGAAAAAATGGGATCAAAACGGAGTCCGGAAACTCCATAACGAAGAAAATGAAGTTTCAGTAAGTATTAGCTTTACGCGTCGCGATGCGAGAGCTTGGGCGTCGAGACGCTCCAAAGTGCGAGAGCTGAACGTCATAGCGTCGCGACGCGAGATGGTTTGCGTTGCGACGCTCCTAGGTCTGATGTTCGGTGTCGCGACGATGTCCTATACAGTGAGCATTTTTCTACTTCAAACCATTACTAAACACTTCCAATTTCCACATAATACTTCAAATACACCTAAAATCCAATTTTAGCTTCATAACCACCATCAAAACATGTTATACAACTAATATACACGTATTCTAAATACTTATATGTATTTGTTTGAATCAAAACACAAACCGATTTAGAATCCCACTATAAAATATCTCATAAACAATTCTCGTTCACCCAAAGGTGGTCAAGTGATTCTAGAATGGTAACCATAACTCTAAGCTTTAATCTAGAATTCCAAACTCTTATTAATTGTTCTATGTCCAACATGAACATCTTTGATAAGCATATTGTGTTTATACTTCTAAAGCATCCTAACACAATTTATTAGCCTTATTTCAATTTTAAGCTATGTAATCATGCATCTAATACATAATTCATCACTATATGTCTCACTAATGAAAACTCACTAATGGAGAACATAGCTTAAGAGAAGTTAAAACTTACCTAGTAAGCTTGATGCAAAGATCCAATCTCATTCTCTTTGTTGAAATGGTTGGAGAACTTCCAAGGTTTGCAAGCTTGACTCCAAGATCCAGTCTTGATTCCAATGCTAGCAAACTTCACTCCAAGATCCAATCTTGATTTCTCTTAGATGAAATGTTGTAGAAATCTCACAAAACTTCTCCAAACACTTCTCTAACTTAGCTTAATTTTTCCAAGAATTGTTTTTATTTAGCTTTCTTAAGCGTAATTAAAACTTTCATAAAGCTTGCTATTTATAGCAAAACTTATGCAATTTTTAATTAATAAAAAGTTCTAATCAATTTTTATGTGGGCTAAATCTATTTTATCCAAATATGTATAATTATGTGTGACTAATCACCTTTGTCTACCACTTTGATTTAATCCAATTAAATCAAGACAAAGATTAGGAAATTGATTAGTTTAATGTTTGTCACTTTGATTTAATCCAATTAAATCAAGCCAAAAACACCTATAATTACATACTTGCAATTCAAATGGTAGAGATAATTATGAAATTACGACAAAGTCTTTGTGTAAATATTGAATTAATCCAATTAGGTCAAAGTAAATAATCAATATTATCCAATAGCACTTGATTATCTTAGTTGATAATTATAATATCGAATATTATCTTTTATCAAAATTAATTGGCTACCCAAGTGCTCAACGAGTACACTTCATATTGATACTCTTTAAGTTCACACACGTTCATCATATAAGCCTAGCTAATATGTATGAAATTCAGCCACCTCCGAATTTGCGAAGAACACGAACGACCTTTCCGAACTATACAAGTTGAGGTCATCACATATGTTTAACAATCCCTCCCTCATACGCTATCCGAGTTGTGCTTATGAAACATAGAATAGACCGTCAAGTTTCCGAGGCCCACATCTAATGTCTACATGTCTACGATTCTTTACAAATGATGCGATCCACCTTAGGTGACCGACTTTGGCCAGAATTTTAAGAATCGTGACTTACTTACATGGATACCTAAACCCATTGTGGTACACATACAGACCGACTGATTCTATCTTGATTCGCACTTGATTAACGAGTGCATCGGTCCACACTTAACGAACATTTAGAGGCCAGACCATGAAAGATTTCTGACATACATGACATCAAAGTATGAAGAATCTCACACAAAATCAATGTTATCCTATAGTCAAAGGATTACATATGCTACTTGACTCGAGGAGATTCCTATTGATAGTGGTGTGTACTTCCAACTATTAGGAATCATCTGTGAGTCATTCAGTATTCGGTCCAACCAATACCCACAGGTCTATACGAGCTTCCAAAGCTAATGGTACATCGGGTTTAAACCATTGGAACTTCAATTCTAATATACGATGTGTGCTAGTCTTATAGGTAATAGGAATTCAACCGTATTCCAAAACCAATGATTATGAATATTTACTTTAAGAATATTTTATAATAGTAATATTTATCCCAATGTCGGACCACCTAGTGTCCAGTATTACTACAAGACTATTCTAAGGTCGATGTCATTCTTAGCATATTTATACATCAATCTAATATACATAATGACAATACCATTAATAATGAAATGAAAATATAATTATTTTATTAATAAATAATAAAATGTACACTATATTATTCGGATTGACACTCCAAGCACCAACTCCAACAATTGGATCAAATCCGATCCGATTCGATAAGGTCTCAAAATTCGATTGAACCAAACAAGTCCACTCTTATCGAATTAGATTCGAATTCGGTCTGATCCGATCCGAATCTGATAGTGCCCACCCATACAAGAAAACACCATCAGGATTTGAACCCATGACCTGAAAGTCAGATGATAAGCCTACACCATCAAGTCATATCATCGAGACATCTTTTTGTGTTCCTACAACTTTTAGTTAATAAAATAAATTCTCTATTATTTTTTTGGTAATTTAGTAGTTAAAATCTAAAGTCTCAAAGTAGTTTTTTTTTACTATATAACTACTTATGATTAGACCCATGTTACCCATTTATATTCTTGAATTTAAACCTTTAACTTGTTGATTCCATTACAATAAGTCAAATCGAGCTATCCTTTAATAATATGATCCACGGGGGATATATATGTTAGTAGTTACTGAAAATTATTACATTAAATGTGCTCTCTCTTAGTTTTCAATAGATTATGTCATATTATTCAAGAGGGATTAGATAGATTTGGACAAGCTTTTTAGGAAAATGAAGAGATAAATAATAACATATAATTAAGTGCATATGGCTTACGGCCCATGGGTGTGGTTTGGTGTCAAATAACTTAAAATTTAATTGTCAAGTCCTGAATTAAGAGTCTAAGATAGTTGGAGATTTTATCTGATCCGCTTAAACTCATATCTGATGATTTAGTTGTGGGATTAAAAAAAAAAAAAGTATATAATGACCAAGGAAAATGAACACATATTGCAAGATACACGCCTAGTATAGGCAAATGATTTTGTGTTCACATTCTGTCTGCTAATCAATCACGGCATGTGCATATTAAAATTACAAGTTTCATTGGCAAAAGCACAAACCTACTTTTTGGGACCGCTAGTCTGGAAATGATGTGATTTTTTTTTTTTTAATATTAGAATTTATAAGAATTACAAACTTGAAATAAATGTATATTATAACACTGTATCAAAAATCAATCCACTCTCCAGAAATTTACTTCAGAAGGCGTAATATTTTGAATTTTTAACCAATCTTTGTGAATAATACTAAATAATTAGTACATACCTTGTTGATAGTGTTTTTTAGGCACTATGATATTTAAGCAGCACGGCATGGGTAAAAGGGTAAATTCTCTCATTGGTCAAAATCATTAAAAAGGACCATCATGACCGACCACATAAATGACCGACCACATAAGTGAGGGTCGAGCACTTAATGGTAGGTGACCGACCACTTCGGTTCAGATGACCGAGCATTATAATATCGGCGGTAACATTCTCAGATCAAAGGACCATCATGACCGACCTCATGAAGACCGACCAGATAGCGAGATATGCTCCAGAAGATGACACCCTATTCTTGCGGATAAGACGACAAGTTATCCTATTTTCATGGGGAAAACTGGTGAGACAGAGTCCTAGTAGGATAAAGAAAGTAAATATAGTTTTGATTAGGAATCCTTATGGGAAAATGGAATAGTTTTGACTAGGAATCCTTATGGGAAAATGGAATAGTTTTGACTAGGAAATTCTTGTAGGAGAAGGAATCTGATTTCTACACTATTATAAATATAAGGGTAGAGTATGCATAAGAGGAAGAGGTGGAGATCATGAAGAATCATCATCAGAATCATTACCATCAGACTTGTAAAAAACAAGAAGCAGAGCTGAGAAACATGTTTGAGTAATAAAAGTATCATCCTTTTTGTGCCCGTGGACGTAGGTCGGACCAAGATCCACCGAACCACGTTAAATCTCCTTGTCGATTGGCGTATTTATCTGTCTTTTGCTAAGTTTGCTTTTGGTCCCCCATAACCAAACAAATTCACTATTGAGGGAGGATTGTCTCGGGAGTAATATTCTCATATTGCCCTGAGACCAAAATCAGCCGTCAACAGTTGGCGCCGTCTGTGGGGACTCAATAAAAAGCGGCTCGCGTAGTAAGACAATGGTAGAAGGTGGAAATCACCAATCGTCGGGGAATCCGGCTACAGATTGGATGAAGAAGATAAAAGAAAACATAAGGAAGGACAATGAGGATAGTCTGACCCTCCTAAAAACCATGATGCACCGACTGGAGAAAATGGAAGGGGGAACCGCGAGAAGCCTGAAACCAGAGCTAATCAAAGAAGAGGAGAGCTAGCAGATGGAAAAAGGGTTGCCAATGTGAGTGATGACGATGAACCGATGAGGAAGGGTCCCTACGGGATGAGGTCCGTAGTGGTAGAAAAAGATTTACAAACAGAGGATACGTGGGAAGAAGAAGAGGGGAGACAATCACCATATTCTTCCTATGATAGCCCCCGCGACACTAGAATGGGATTTATGAAGCATGGTGAAACTGGACGGGAAGTCTCAAGTCATGAGGAACGCCGCACCCGTGGTGACAGACGCGAAGGAGGCCGCGGGATAAAGTCTTGGTTAAGAAAAGAAATGGCCAAGTGGGGAGTAAACCCCAAAATTGATACAGCAGATGCTCGGGACGGTGAGGTTGAATCTCCCTTCACAGAAGAAATAAGGTCGGCAAAATTCCCAAGACATTTCAACATGCCATCCATGACGCCCTACAAAGGTCATTCAGATTAAAAGTCCCATATTGAAAGTTTCATCCTATTAATGGAGGTCCAATGGGTAGTAGGGGATGCCATTTGCAAAGTATTCCCCCTAACCTTGGGCGGGTCTGCCATTCTGTGGTTCAGAAGTCTTGCCCCGGGAAGCATCAGTAGCTTCGCTCAACTCAGAAGGTCATTTGTTCGACACTTCAAAGGGGCCTGCGTCCCCAAGAAAATGGTGGGAGAATTGAGACTGATGAAGCAGGGGGATGATGAGCCCCTGAGGAATTTTATTGAAAGATACCACAATTTGGTGCTCGAGGTCGGAGCGTACGAGTCATCGGAAGCGCTAGAAAGTCTCAAGGGAGGTCTGAAGGTCGGGAAGTTGTGGACTCACCTGAGGATTCAAGACGTATCGGATTATGCCACAGCCCTGGAGTTGGCCAGGAAGTTTATCTTAATAGAGGAGGAGAAAAAGATTGCCCGGGGAGTAGACACCCGAAAGGCTAAGATACTCAGGTCAGACAATCAGTGGGATTCGATTAGAAATTTGGGGAGACCAATCCCGGAGCAGAAGAAACTCATACCGACACCTCCGAGTAGTCATGTTCAAGAGATAAAGTCATCTGTCCAAGTCAACCGTGTCGCGGGGAGAACAGTATACACCCCCCTGAACAACCTATGGCCCAGATAGTTCGGGAAATCCAGGATAAAGGTTTGTTGGCCGAGCCTAATTTGAAAAGGTTCCCGATTGAGGAGGGAAATAGTAGGGCATACTGTATCTACCATAACGTAAGGGGACATGCCACGAATCGATGCAGAGACCTGCGGGAGCAGGTGGAAGACTTGGTGAAAGAAGGCTATCTCAGTGTGTACATAGACCATTCGGTTTTTGAGGTCGACCAAGTTGATAGCGGAAGTCATCCAGTCGGATGCGTGGAATGCTGAGATGCAGAGAGGATGTATTAAGAAGAGCCTTGCTTGTAGTGACCCTTGTAGAGTTGCAAGAAAGGCAACGGATCCCAAAAAGCTCGGGTCTGCTCTTGTACCGTCGAGTCCTTTTTTGTTGATATATGTTTTACGGCTAGGGTCTGCTCTTGTACCGCCGAGACCGATGTTTCCTTCCGGCTCGGGTATGCTCTTGTACCGCCGAGACCGATGTCTCCTTCCGGCTCGGGTCTGCTCTTGTACCGCCGAGACCGATGTCTCTTTCCAGCTCGGGTCTGCTCTTGTACCGCCGAGACCGATGTCTCTTTCCATCTCGGGTCTGCTCTTGTACTGCCGAGACCGATGTCTCTTTCCATCTCGGGTCTGCTCTTGTACCGCCGAGACCGATGTCTCTTCCATCTCGGGTCTGCTCTTGTACCGCAGAGACCGATGTTCTTTCCGGCTCGGGTCTGCACTTGTACCGCCGAGACCGATGTTTCTTTCCGGCTCGGGTCTGCTCTTGTACCGCCGAGACCGATATTTCTTTCCGGCTCGGGTCTGCTCTTGTACCGCCGATACCGATGTTTCTTTCCGGCTCGGGTCTGCTCTTGTACCGCCAAGACCGATGTGTCTTTCCGGCTCGGGTCTGCTCTTGTACCGCCGAGACCGATGTGTCTTTCCGGCTCGGGTCTGCTCTTGTACCGCCGAGACCGATGTCTCTTTCCGGCTCGGGTCTGCTCTTGTACCGCCGAGACCGATGTTTATCCAGCTCGGGGCTGGACTTCGTTCCGCCGAGGCCGCTTGGTTATTCGCCTCGGGGCTGGATTTCGTTCCGCCGAGGCCTTATGGTTTATTCAGCTCGGGGTCGGGTTACGTCCCACCGAGTCGGTTTCTTTGGAATGTGGATGTAACATTCACCCAGAGCCAAGTCTTTCTTTTATCTCGGGGCCGGGTTACGTCCCACCGAGTCAGCTTCTTTGGACTGAGGATGTAATATTCCCCCAGAGCCAAGTCTTTCTCAGCTCGGGGTTGGGTTACGTCCCACCGAGTCGGCTTCTTTAGACTGGGGATGTAACATTCCCCCAGAGCTAAGTCTTTCGTTTAGCTCGGGCTCGGGTTACGTCCCACCGAGTCGGCTTCTTTGGACTGTGGATGTAATATTCCCCCAGAGCCAAGTCTTTATTTTAGCTCGGGGTCGGGTTACGTCCCACCGAGTCGGCTTCTTTGGACTGGGGATGTAACATTCCCCCAGAGCCAAGTCTTTCTTTTAGCTCGGGCTCGGGTTACGTCCCACCGAGTCGGCTTCTTGGACTGGGGATGTAACATTCCCCCAGAGCCAAGTCTTCTTTTAGCTCGGGGTCGGGTTACGTCCCACCGAATCGGCTTCTTTGGACTGGGGATGTAACATTCCCCCAGAGCCAAGTCTTTCTTTTAGCTCGGGGTCGGGTTACGTCCCACCGAGTCGACTTCTTTGGACTGGGGATATAACATTCCCCCAGAGCCAAGTCTTTCTTTTAGCTCGGGGTCGGGTTACGTCCCACCGAGTCGGCTTCTTTGGACTGGGGATATAATATTCCCCCAGAGCCAAGTCTTTCTCAGCTCGGGGTCGGGTTACGTCCCACCGAGTCGGCTTCTTTAGACTGGGGATGTAACATTCCCCCAGAGCCAAGTCTTTCTTTTAGCTCGGGCTCGGGTTACGTCCCACCGAGTCGGCTTCTTTGGATTGTGGATGTAATATTCCCCCAGAGCCAAGTCTTTATTTTAGCTCGGGGTCGGGTTACGTCCCACCGAGTCGGCTTCTTTGGACTGGGGATGTAACATTCCCCCAGAGCCAAGTCTTTCTTTTAGCTCGGGGTCGGGTTACGTCCCACCGAGTCGGCTTCTTTGGACTGGGGATGTAACATTCCCCCAGAGCCAAGTCTTTCTTTTAGCTTGGGGTCGGGTTACGTCCCACCGAATCAGCTTCTTTGGACTGGGGATGTAACATTCCCCCAGAGCCAAGTCTTTCTTTTAGCTCGGGGTCGGGTTACGTCCCACCGAGTGGGCTTCTTTGGACTGGGGATATAATATTCCCCCAGAGCCAAGTCTTTCTTTTAGCTCGGGGTCGGGTTACGTCCCACTGAGTCGGCTTCTTTGGACTGGGGATGTAATATTCCCCCATAGCCAAGTCTTTCTTCAGTTCGGGGTCGGGTTACGTCCCACCGAGAGACTTATCATCGGCATGGGATCAGAGCATCTTCCCTATGGTCGGCCCTCTATTGGTCTGGGGAGTTGACATTCCCCCAGAGCCAAATGTTCTTCTCAACTCGGGGTCGGGTTACATCTCACCGAGTCGATCGTCATCAGCATAAGGGCAGAGCATTTTTTCCACAGGTAGATATCGGGATCCTCGTTGACTGAGCTCATGAAGGTGGCATGAATGACCAGATTTGCAGCCAATGCATTTTTCTCTGTAGTTCCTGAAGTGACCACCGACAGATTCATTGACACACCATCTTTTTTATAGTTCCGGGCATCAACTCACAAACTCGTTGTTACCGAGAACTAGGGGATAGATGTTGATGGTGTTTTTTAGGCACTATGATATTTAAGCAGCACGACATGGGTAAAAGGGTAAATTCCCTCCTTGGTCAAAATCATTAAAAAGGACCATCATGACCGACCACATAAGTGAGGGTCGAGCACTTAATGGTAGGTGACTGACCACTTCGGTTCAGATGACCGAGCATTATCAGATCGGCGGCAACATTCTCAGATCAAAGGACCATCATGACCGACTCATGAAGACCGACCAGATAGCGAGATATGCTCCAGAAGATGACACCCTATTCTTGCGGATAAGACGACAAGTTATCCTATTTTCATGGGGAAAACTGGTGAGACAGAGTCCTAGTAGGATAAAGAAAGTAAATGTAGTTTTGATTAGGAATCCTTATGGGAAAAGGGAATAGTTTTGACTAGGAATCCTTATGGGAAAATTGAATAGTTTTGACTAGGAAATTCTTGTAGGAGAAGGAATCTGATTTCTACACTATTATAAATAGAAGGGTAGAGTATGCATAAGAGGAAGAGGTGGAGAGCATGAAGAATCATCATCAGAATAATTACCATCAGACTTGTAAAAAACAAGAAGCAGAGCTGAGAAACGTGTTTTGAGTAATTAAAGTATCATCATTTTTGTGCCCGTGGACGTAGGTCGGACCAAGATCCGCCGAACCACGTTAAATCTCCTTGTCGATTGGCGTATTTATCTGTCTTTTGCTAAGTTTGCTTTTGGTCCCCCATAACCAAACAAATTCACTATTGAGGGAGGATTGTCTCGGGAGTAATATTCTCATATTGCCCTGAGACCAAAATCAGCCGTCAACATACCTCTCCTGAGACTTAATGTATTCTCACTTACATATATTGTATCACAATATTTACACATGTCTCCCATGTCGTGTGCAAGTTGTTGAGGACAAACTTAGACAGAAATTCTCAAATTCCGTCTGTAAGCTTGTGTTTTCACAAGTGTTGGCGTTGTAAACAATACCACCGGGAGGAAACGTTGGAAATCTCGCAGTTAAATTATCCGATCCGAATTTAAGCGGAGCAGGTAAAATATCTGACTGCCCTAAGTTCTTATAAGAAATATACCTCATGAATTCGAACTCAATACCTGATAACCAAATTTTAAATCATTTATCATCAAACCACATCTCATTAGAACATATGTAAATACAATGATACAATCTATTTAAATAAGAATACATCAAACCACGGGGAGATATATGATAATAACTAGTTTGTTACAATGAGAAGCAGTTAATTCAATGTGTGTTTTCTGTATAGAATTTGCACTATACAATTACAATATGTTTTTTCCAACGCAAAAATTGTTGGTATTCTAAAAATAACATCTGCAGATGCTAATTGATGAAAAATTAATTACAATATCTAGGGGTGGTAATCTTGATCATGATTTGTTTATCATCTCGATTCAATTTAAATTAAATGGATTTTGGGTTTGAAAAAATGATTTATTTAATAAATGAGTTGAATCTTAATCAACATGATTATTAAATGAGTTCACTAATTCTTTTTTTTTTTTTTTTTTTTTGATATGACAGGGATATCAAAATATATATATATATATATATATATAACTACTCTCCTTATTTACTTTTATAATTTTAATACTTCAAATAAAAATTTTGTTAGGATGAGAAAATTTAATGATGTTAAATTTGTGGTATTTTATTTTGCTTTTTTTTTTTTTTTTGTTTATTAATATTATTGATATATGATTATAGATGAAAAAATTTAAACGATTCCAAATTCAATTCGCTTCGTTTATAAACTCTGATAAACGAATTAAATGAATTAAGTCGAATAATCATTTATTAAATTAATCAAATATAAATTTTATTGTGATAATTTATTTAATTAAAGGAATGTAAAATTTTGACCCAATTCATTTCAATTGATAATACATCGGCATATCTCTTGCAATAACCGATTTATAACTTGTATATTTGTCCAAACCTATGGTTTAGATGTCATTTTCCCTTTAATAAGTCACACCCTCAAGCATTGAAACTTAAAAACCCTTTTATTAAAAAAAAAAATAGCATTAAAAAAACCCACAAAATCATCTATGGAAATTCTAATTTCACACAAAAGGAAAAGAGAAAAAATATTTAAATATGTAACTGCTTTTCACCAGTGAGTGAGAGGCTTTTGTTCAATTAAATACTCTTTCCTCCTTAATATTGAATTAATTTTAACAAAACTCATAATTATGCACAATTATTTATATCATGATGGTCAAATTGCAATTTTCATTTACCTTTATTGGGTAACACTCTCAAGCAAGATATGATTTGGGACCATCATTAATTAATTATATACACACAAATTTAGTTTCCTGATTAAACTCAAATTTAATGTGAAATTGATCATAAAGTTCTTTATTTAATTGGCTAGCTATGACAGAAATAATAACAAATGTGTAGGTAGGACCATCCAAAAATCTAGTATATATTTCTAAGTGATGCTTGGCTGTCAGTGAAAGTTAAAGAAAGCAATGCAATCTCTTCTTGTGTGATGCATGAGGGTGTGACCATGTTGCTGTAGCCGGAAAAAAAGTTAGAGTATAAGTTAGCGTTGAAAAATAATCTCATGTCGTGAGATTTTAATTTTGTGAGAGTATAAATTAATTTATAAGTCATCGTTAAATATGTGTTTGGTATAACATTTAAACACTAGCTTATATTCTCACAAAACTCTCTATCAAATAGTGTCTATATTTTTTTGTTATTAGTGATTATTATTTTGTTATTAGTAATATTGGTCTTTTGTATGTATAATTTATGTAAGGGAAATAATCAATTTTTGCATTTTCTAAATCAATATTGATTTTTGATAAATATAGACACATATACCGATAGGTTTTTGCAACCCCATTTCACGTGTTGCAAAAATCCGCCACAAAATAACTACATGATTTTGATACCGACTTTTGCAGTAGGTTTTTGCGATACTTTTGATGGGTGTTTCAAAAACCAAAAATGACATTTTTGTCTAAAATTATCAATTTTTCCATTTCTTGAAAGAAAAATTTACATTACCAATTTGATATTTTAAGTTTGAACATGGCTTTATGTATTTGCGCAATGAGTTCAAATATATGAAGTGTGTTTCTTATAAGAGCTTGGGACATCCGCATATTTTACCTGCTCCGCTTAAGTTCATAAGAGATAATTTGGCGGTAGGTTTCCAATGATTTTAAAAAAAAAGTATTTGCGTAATGTGTATAATAAAATATTTACGACATGTACTGACAGTATTAATGTCAATTACGGGATGAGTAAAATCGATTTCGATTTCGATTTCAAGTGGAAGTGGAACTTATCCTAAAAATATCGATTCTTAATTATTAGGAATTAAAACATATCATATTAAATAAGAAACCATATCTATCGATTCAGGTTCAGTTTCATATTATACTCTTTTGAGTTTTGATATGTAAAAAAAAAAAAAAAAACATTATTTTAATCCCCAGACAGAAATACCATCAAATTTCAGTCCATACCTCGTGTAATAAAATTTACCATGAGGGAATTGCATAAACATGTGAAGTTTAAATGGTTTTGCTCGTTTTTATATTCTATTTAATTGAATGGTTTTAGTAAATTTGCTGGTTAATGTATTTAATTGATGTTAGAGTTTCATCATTGCATGATTGAAAGTTGGTTTAATTTTTACTTGATTTGAAAAATATAGTTTAGTCATCTATCCAATAATATGCATATACTTGGTGTTGTAGGGTTTATGATTTGATCTTCACGTTCTTGGTTCGTATCCAGTGAGTGTATTTCTTGTAAGAGTCTGGAACAATCGGGGGATTTTACATGCTCCGCTTAAGTCCGGAATGAATGATTTGGAAGCGGAATTTCCAATGATTCAAATATATATATATATATATATTGTTGGGAAGCGACCGCGAGTACACAACGGAAAAATAAATAATTATGCCGCTTTCCCTTTGGCTAAGACCCATTTGTTTTGATTATTCTACAAGCCTAGGCATGTTACTATATATTATAAGCATAAAACTCATAAATCATGCAAAGAACATAAACCTAAACATGCTAACTATCATAAGAACTCTAATTAAAATAAAGAAAAAAAAAAAACTTACTTGAACCGTAGACTCTTCTAGTCCTCCCTCAAATCTACAAGCTTTTATCGATCTCAGTAAGCTCTTCCACATTCCAAAGAGCCACCCAAGTGTGTGGCCTCCAAAGATGCACACACCAATGCCAAAACTCAATGGCAAGATTACGCCTTGAGTGCACGGGTATTTTGCCCTTGGTGCTAGCCTAGGCAAATACCTCAAAATTTTTAACTAGAGGTTCCTCTAGTCAATTAGACTTAAGGATCCTCAAAATCAGTGGCTTACTCTTAAAACTTTAGATTTGCTCACTTATATAAACCCAATATTTGAAAGGTTTGGTGCAAAAATTTGTGAAGAATTCTTTGGGTTTATATAGTGCTCCAAAGAAAACAAAATTAATTAAGAATCCGATGTGGGATAAAAATCAATTTAATCTTAGCTATTGGATCTTAATTTAGTGGTTTAATGAGATTAAAAAACTCTAATAAGAGTTTGGGCCGAATTGGAATTCAAAACAAATAAATTTTTTTACTATTCAAACATTACTATTCACGTGAATAGTAATTTTTTTTAAAAAAATCTATTTATTCCAATTCCCAAAGTCCCCTATCGTCATTCACCAATCCCTAAGCCACTATAGAACCTCATAAATGATCTGTTCAATAATTAAACACATTGAACCATTTATGAACAATTCTTACATCATTCATATATGCTGTTAAATATGTACTGTGCACTGTTAACCATTGATTTCAACTTTGATGTGTGTGACCTTTTGGGTTCCTCTCAAGTTGGACATGAAATGAATCGTGATAATTTAATTGAACATAAATTATCATCCGATCAGATGGTCGTTCGATTTCAATGACCAAGGTTAACATCTAGCAACATGCCAAGGCCCCCAAATGAGAAGGAAATATATATATACCCATTCTGTATGTGATTTACATATGATACGGTCCATTGCCTCACTGTATCCCCACCTATTGACCTAGGGTACGGAAAGTGTCTGCCCATATGGTCAAAGGTATGATGTTGATAGTGGCATGAATCGTGCTAACCCAAGAATCTCAAAGTTATTTGATCCACACATAAGATTGTAAAGACCTTAAGTCTAAGGACTAGTCATATAATCGATACATGAAAGTTCTCACAGACACATGGGATAAACACTCCATATGAAAACTTTTGGCGGTCAATTCGATGGACACGAGTAACTCATACATCCATGTGATACATCAAGCGGACGGATCTCCGCTAGTAGCCTATGAGATCGGCTACCCCACTTAAGGGCGGATCATATCATCATGCTAGTCTCTCCGCTTTGTGAACGCCCAGATTATTCACAAAACTATGACATAGATTATTTAAGAGTAATGATTCTCATAAGGTGTGGAAGTCATCGTCTTATTACTCCAAGGGCTTTATTACAGTGTTGATGATTCATATAAGTTATGTAAGACACGTATAATAAAGATTGCCATTTTATTAATTAATGAAAATATTACAAATACATGTACATATAGCCCATCCACAAGTTGGGTATAGGGCATATCCCTAATAATCTCCCACTTGCACTATAGCCAACTAGTATGAATCTGGACACCATACTCTCGGGTGTGCCTATCATGCTTTTGTTGAGTCAGCCCTTTAGTCAGAGAATCTGCAAGATTATCTTATGTGGGTATTTTCTCTATAATAACTTCTTTTCTCTCAACAATCTCCCTGATGAGATAAAATCGCGCTGATTACATGCTTGGATTTCTGGTGGGGACCTTGGTTCCTTTGATTGGGCAATGGCGCCTGTGTTGTCACAGTACATCGTGATGCCATTCTTTATCGCGGGAAGCACTTCCAGTTCCGTGATGAACTTCTTTATCCAGACTGCTTCTTTAGCTGCCTCAGATGCTGCAATATACTCGGCTTCAGTGGTGGAGTCCGCTGTAGTTGACTGCTTTGAGCTTTTCCAACTGACAGCACCGCCATTCAAAGTAAACAAATATCATTTTTGCGATTGCTGTCATCCCTATCGGTTTGAAAGCTCGCATCACAGTAACCAATGACTTTCATCTCAGAGCAATCTCCGTATGTCAAAAACACATCCTTAGTTCTTCTCAGATACTTGAGGATTGTTTTGACAGCTGCCCAGTGTTGCTCACCAGGATTTGCCTGATACCTGCTCGTTATGCTAAGAGCATAAGAGACATCGGGTCTTGTACATAGCATGGCGTACATGATCGATCCTATTGCTGAAGCATAAGGGATCATACTCATACGCTCTCTATCTGAAGGAGTATGTGGACATTGCTCCTTAGATAATTTGATTCCATGAAAAGTAGGTAAATTACCTCTTTTGGAATCTTCCATTTTGAATCTTTTCAAAACTTTATATATGTACGTAGATTGAGAAAGTCCTAACAACATCTTAGAGCTATCACGATAGATCTTAATGCCGATGATGTAGGCTACTTCTCCCAAATCTTTCATGGAGAAATTCTGAGATACCATTGCTTGGTGGCTTGCATCATGGAAATATCATTCCCGATGATTAATATGTCATCGACATATAATACAAGAAATATAATAGCATTCCCACTACTTTTCCTGTAAACACAAGGCTCGTCTACATTTTTGATGAAGTCAAATTCTTAGATTGTCTCATCAAATCGTATATTCCAACTTCTGGAGGCTTGCTTGAGTCCATAAATGGATCGTTTAAGCTTGCATACTTTATTATGATCATCCTTAGATGCAAACCCCTCAGGTTGTGTCATATAGACTTCCTCTAGGAGGTTCCCATTAAGGAAAGTTGTTTTGACATCCATCTGCCAAATCTCATAATCAAAGTGTGCAGCTAGTGCCAGTAAAATTCGAATGGAATTTATCATTGCAACAGGCGAGAAGGTTTCCTCATAGTCAATTCCTTGGATTTATCTATAACCTTTCGCCACCAACCTAGCCTTATAGGTTTGGATGTTGCCTTCTGCATCAATTTTACGCTTGTAAATCCACTTGCAGCCTATGGGTTTTATCCCTTCAGGTGCATCTACCAAGTCCCAGACTTGATTATGATACATAGAGTCTATTTCGGATTTCATGGCCTCAAGCCACTTGACTGAATCAATGTCTACGCATTGCTTCGTTATAACTGGTGGGATCGTCATTATCAATGACCTGATCATGTTACTCATCAATATGGAAACCATATATTTCAGGCTCATGTCTTTCTCTACCAGACCTTCTGAGTTCATAACCTTGTGGTTGTTCCGTCGCTGCCCTTTTGAGGGGCCTGGGGTTTAGTTCTATGTTAGTTTGTTCTTCTCGTACCTCATCGAGGTCAAGTCTACTCCCACTATATTTCTTGAGAAGGAATTCATTCTCTAGAAATTTAGCATTTCGTGAGACAAATATTCTTTGTTCATTTGGGACGTAGAACACGTATGCTCTTGAGTTCAAGGCATATCCTACAAACTTACATTTAACTGCCCTATCATCCAATTTGTTAGTT
Source organism: Zanthoxylum bungeanum (assembly GCA_019454045.1). Taxonomy (NCBI): domain Eukaryota; kingdom Viridiplantae; phylum Streptophyta; class Magnoliopsida; order Sapindales; family Rutaceae; genus Zanthoxylum; species Zanthoxylum bungeanum. The sequence goes on along the minus strand of SKCR01037498.1, from coordinate 353,713 downwards.
TGTGTGAGCTTGACATATGCGTCACATCCCCAAACTCTTAGATAACTAAAACTAGGATGTTTCCCAGACCATAACTCATATGGTGTTTGACTAACAGTCTTGGAAGGAACTTGGTTTAGTAGTAGTGTTGCAGTTTCTAAAGCAAGACCCCAAAATGAAAGAGGTAGATCCGTTCTGGCATCATTGATCGGACCATATCTAATAATGTCTGATTTCTCTTTCGGAGACCCCATTATGCTGTGGAGTTCCCGAAGGAGTCCACTGGGAAACAATGCCATTTTCTCTCAAGTGATCTTGAAATTCGTTGCTTAGGAATTCACCACCTCGTTCAGACCTTAGTGACTTAATACTTTTATTAAGCTGGTTTTCTACTTCAGCTTTGAAGTCTTTGAATTTCTCAAAGGCTTCAGATTTGTACCGCATAAGGTACACATACCCATATCGCGAGTGATCATCGATAAAGGTAATGAAGTAGGAGAATCCACCTCTAGCGGTGACTGACATTGGTCCGCATACATCAGAATGTATGAGTTCTAATGTCTCCGTTGCACGCTGTCCTTTACCTTTGAAGGGTAATTTGGTCATTTTACCAAGTAAACAAAACTCACAAGTTCCATAAGGTTCATATTTGAAGGGTCTGAAATACCCATCCTTATGTAGCTTAGTTAATCTTGTTTCATTGATATGACATAAGCGACTGTGCCATAGAAGTGATTCATTGAGATTATTCGAGTTAACGTTGTATATATTAGAGGTTGAACATTCTTTTTAGTTTGTAAGACATAGATACCATTATTCAAAATACCATCTCCATATTTATATTCATTGAAATAAATAGAACATTCATTACAACTTATTAGGCATGAAAACTTTATTACATAAAGAAGAAATTGAAATGATGTTCTTTACTAGAGAATGTACATAAACACAATCTTCTAAGTCTAAAACTAAACCATTAGGCAAAACTAATGAATAAGTTACCACGCACAATGCAGCCAGTTTTGCTCCATTACCCATGCGTAAGTCAACCTCCCCATGACGGAGTCTCCTACTGTTTCTCAGGCCCTGCACATTGTTACACAAGTGAGTCCCACAACCGATGTCAAACACCCAAATAGAAGGTTCAGAGTTTTGAGAATATAGTTCAATCATATACAATATACCTGAAGCATTGGGCTTCTTGGCCTCTTGGGCTTCCCTAGCTTCATTGGCTTTCAAGGATCTGCAGTCTTTCTTCCAATGACCATTCTTTCCACAAAAGAAACATTTCCCCTTTCCATTTTTCTTCTTCTCTTCTCACCTTACCATTGGGCTTTAGGTGATCTGGAGCCTGGCCTTGCCCTTATTTTTCTTTGGGCCTCGTGGCTTCAGGTCCGTACCGTAAGCATGACAGAGGTTTTAAGCTCCGGTTTCAAGTCATTCTCTGCTTGCTTTATCAAATTGTGCAATTATGCTAAAGTAGCTTCTTTATCAGAAAGATGAAACTGCATAATAAAGTTAGAGAATTCTTTTGGTAAGGACTGAAGAATTAGATCCTGACATATCTCATGATCCATGATGAACCCGAGGTTGGCCAATTTTTCAATGTGGCCAATCATCTTAAGCATATGTCCACTAACAGATCCTTCCTTATACCTTGTTTGGAATAAAAGACACATGACACTTGGAATCTCACAGTATGAACGGAAGTTGCATACAACTCATTCAAGTGAAATATGATGGTTTGAGCATCCATATCTTCGTGAGCTTTCTGAAGTTCGTTCGACATAGAGCCAAGCATTATGCAAACTGCTTGCTCATCATCATCGACGTGTTTCTTCCAAGCATCGAATGTATTTTGGTCAGCATCTTCTGCGGGTTCAGTGGGAAAAAGTCTTTCAAGAACATATAAAATATTTGCTTGTCGTAAGACAATTTTAAGATTTCTAAACCAGTCATTGTAGTTGTCCCATTTGAGCTTATGTGCATCAAGGATGGAACGAATTGATACTCTATTTGCCATTTGAATGTTTGTGAAATATTTTAACCCACCTGTTAAGAGAGAATGTTAAAATTAGGAATATGTTTTTCATTAATGTTTCATAATAACATGGACTTTTAATATTATGAATTTGCTCCCACTCAATTGTTTTAAAATTTTAAGCAAATCATATCAACCCCAATATGATGGATTTCTTGTGGGCAAGGATCCCATTATCATCATTTCATAATTTCAACTAGGGTCGGTCGTTTTAAAATACGATAATTAGGTAGGTTCCCAACCAATTTATGATATAAATCACAATTCCTTGATCATTGGGTTGGGCAATCAAACATGCCATAACTTATGCTAGTCCTTGTGGACACCCAATCTTTGCCAATAAGTTATAAGACCACGTCTAAGGGTCGATGCGTCTTATGACTCAGAAAAGTCAAACCATTGTCAATAGTACGATTTAGGGACAAATTGGTATTGGTCAGTCTGGTAAAGCCTAGTCCTGCCAATACGTTTAAGCCCTTTGGGTCTATACTTTACAATGGGAGGCAAATTTTAGACTTAAATTATTATTGAGGATTTAGCAAGTTTAAGTGAATAACTGTCAAATGGATTCCTCCATTGAAAATTCCCCAGAGGGAGGGTGGAGCGAACTCTCTTAAATACCCTTACCTCTTAGGCTCTTATCGCCTTGGTGACAGGAATAAACAATAGATCCTCCAAATTAGTCCAACACTTTAAATATGCTTTAAGGTAAGCTTTGAGTAAATGATTATCTAGATGTCTTCACAGTTTTTCCTTTTGGCTATAAAAAGGTAGTGAGTGAAGGAAGACACCAAATCATTATCTAACTCTAGTAATATCTTTGGTTAAATTAACTTTAGTTTGGAAAGTTTTATTAACGCCTTGGTCCCACCCCACTTGTATCTTTTATAATGTCTTTTATTATAAACAAGTGATTTATATTTATTAGCCTTAAAGGTAATAAATCTCTAAGTTCATCACAGAATAATTATTTAGCTAAGGGATAAGCAATACACTCTCTATTTCTTAGAAAGTCTCTAGATGCTTGCACCCTAAAATAATCATGCCAATTCTAATCATACATATAATATCAAGCATATGAGTTTTAATATGTGGAAATTATTTTAGGCATTAAATAACTTTGATTAATATTTAATTATGATATTGCATTTTATTTATTTTATTCAAATAAATTTACTATTCACATTTTTTCTGGAGACGCGTGAACTTTAAATGCAATTTCACAATTCAAATCTTAACCAAATCATGCAAAACTTGTGCCTAAAATTAAGTTCAGGGTGTTAGATTTCAAACGAGCTTTTAAACACCCAATTTTGAGTTCAAATGAGTGAGAACTAATCAAAACAAAAACGGCGCGCTGATACCACTGTTGGGAAGCGGCCGCGAGTGCGCAGCGGGAAAAAAATAATTATGCCGCTTTCCCTTTGCCCAAGACCCATTTGTTTTGATTATTCTACAAGCCTAGGCATGTTACTATATATTCTAAGCATAAAACTCATAAAACATGCAAAGAACATAAACCTAAACATGCTAACTATCATAAGAACTCTAATTAAAATAAAGAGAGAAAAATACTTACTTGAACCGTAGACTCCTCCAGTCCTCCCTCCAATCTACAAGCTTTTCTCGATCTCAGCAAGCTCTTCCACATTCCAAAGAGCCACCCAAGTGTGTGGCCTCCAAAGATGCACACACCAAAGCCAAAACTCAACTCAACGGCAAGACTACGCCTTGAGTGCACAGGTATTTTGCCATTGGTGCTAGCCTAGGCAAATACCTCAAAACTTTTAACTCGAGGTTCCTCTAGTCAATTAGACTTAAGGATCCTCAAAATCAGTGGTTACTCTTAAACTTTAGAGTTGCTCACTTATATAAACCCATATTTGAAAGGTTTGTTGCAAAAATTGTGAAAAAATTCTTTGGGTTTATATAGTGCTCCAAAGACAACAAAATTAATTAAGAATCTGATGTGGGATAAAAGCCAATTTAATCTTAGCCATTGATCTTAATTTAGTGGTTTAATGAGATTATAAAACCCTAATAAGAGTTTGGGCCGAATTGGAATTCAAAACAAATAACAAAAAAAAAAATTTACTATTCACACAGTACTATTCACGCATTACTATTCACGTGTATAGTAATTTTTTTTAAAAATCTATTTATTCCAATTCCCAAAGTGCCCCTATCGTCATTCACCAATCCCTAAGCCACTATGGAACCTCATAAATGACCTGTTCAATAATTAAACACATTGAACCATTTATGAACAATGCTTACATCAATCATATATGCTGTTAAATATGTATTGTGCACTGTTAACCATTGATTTCAACTTTGTTGTGTGTGACCTTTTGGTTCCCCTCAAGTTGGACATGAAATGAATCGTGATAATTTATTGAACATAAATTATCCTCCGATCAATGGTCGTTCGATTTCAATGACCAAGGTTGACATCTAGCAACATGCCAAGGCCCCCAAATGAGAAGGAAAGATATATATACCCATTTTGTATGCGATTTACATATGATATTGTCCATCGCCTCACTGTATCCCCACCTATTGACCTAGGGTACGGAAAATGTCTGCCCATATGGTCAAATGTATGATGTTGATAGTGTCATGAATCGTGCTAACCCAAGAATCTCACATGATTCTTCCGCTGTGGCCACAGTCTCATGCACTGATCACACATATCAACCCGCAAACTGGAATACTACTCTTATAAGAAAATATTTTCCGAGAGAGTGGCGATTATATGTTGTATCTTTACAAACTTCATGTGTTTCAACAAATGACCCAATCATACCCTTATGACTGGATCTTTTGAACCGGGGAAGGAGAATGTCAAAGTTATTTGATCCACACATAAGATTGTAAAGACCTTAAGTCTAAGGACTAGTCATATAATCGATACATGAAAGTTCTCACAGACACATGGGATAAACACTCCATATGAAAACTTTCGGCGGTCAGTTCGATGGACACGAACAACTCATGCATCCATGTGATACACCAAGCGGACGGATCTCCGCTAGTAGCCTATGAGATCGGCTACCCCACTTAAGGGCGGATCATATCATCATGCTAGTCTCTCCGCTTTGTGAACGCCCATATTATTCAAAAAACTATTACTATGAACATTTAAGAGTAATGATTCTCATAAGGCGTGGAAGCCATCGTCTTATTACTCCAAGGGTTTTATTACAGTGTTGATGATTCATATAAGTTATGTAAGACACATATAATAAAGATTGTCATTTTATTAATTAATGAAAATATTACAAATACATGTACATATAGCCCATCCACAAGTTGGGTATAGGGCATATCTCTAACATATATATATATATATATGCATATGCATAGACCATATGAAATGGCAGAGAGGGCTTGCTTAGATTACTAATTGAGTGATCATTATTGATTCAAACTTTTCAGTTAATGGTTCTGATAGAACATTTGTTAATGTGTATGTATAATTAGTTTTAAACTTGCATTGAAAATTGATTCTTCATATCTCTCTAATTTTGAAATTATGGGATTATAGGTTGTTATTATATGTGCCTGCTTCCACTTCCAGTATGTATTAAATTGCAATTCATTGTAAATTTATATCTATACTTCCTGTATTTGGATTTCTATAATTAGCTTGATCAGGAGTAATACAAGCTTCAACATTAACCTGGTTTGCAACATGACCGAAACCAAAGAGATTGAATTGTAAGAAATGAAAGAGAATTTTTTAATTTTAAAAGAAAAATTCGATTTTATGATTATGTTCCGATTCTAAATATTGAAGAATCAGAATCTACCATGAAAATTTGAGTTCTTAATAGAATATGATGAATAAATGACAGATTGAATCAAGTCAATTTTTTGTTGGCATAATCAGGTCAGATCAATAGAAAAATTAACCCCCAAATCCAAAAATTTGAAGAAAATACCTCAGGCATGTCAGGTCAATTGAATCAAATTTCTCCATTTAAAACTTAAAAAATTAATATCGGGCCATGAGATTTTAATCATTTAATTTGTTCATAACATATATATTTAGTATTGGGTCACATCAAACATAACAATTTTTTAACAAATCTATGACCCGTCTCGATAAACTTAATATTTCAAACTTGATCAAATTGGATTGATTCGAATCATTGAATAGACTCGATTTTTAAACACCCCTAGTTATAGATATTGCACTTTAGTATGACTGAATAGGCAATTCAATGTCAAATTCATATGTCTTTGACTAGGCAATGATTATTATTAATATTAAGTAAGATCTTATTTAGAAATTGGGATACACATGGAGAGGAGGTGGTATATCATGTGTCGGGTGTATATGTCTTCTCTCTCACAGCAGACGAGCCCCACAGCTGTGTGGGGCCCGCCTGCTGTGAGAGAGAAGGCATATACACCCGGCACATAATATAATTTTCGGATGGAGAGAGGAAAAAAAAAAGAATCGCTTAATTGTGTTTATGTAGTGGGTGTTTTGATTTCATATTCTTTGTCCATATTCAATCTGGTGACCAACCTTCAGTCCTATTGAAATTACTCTTTTCTCTTTGAGAGCTTCCTTTTAATTGGTGTTGATTTCTTTCTTCAATATGTTGGTGATCCGCTGCGGGATAATATGAAATTTTCGAACTGTCAATTATATCCTTTATGAGAAAGATTCCGATATAAGTATTCAATTAATTCTGACGGCGGGATGGTCTTAAAAATTAAAATGCCTCGAATTTTGGTTTAAATTTTATATCACTATTTTAAATCAATTTTAATACCTCCAGCCACTTGTGCTAACCATGATCAAAGCCACCTATGGTTAATGCCCAGTAAAGACACTTTTGAGCTTAGGGCATTCCAAATTTGCAAGCTTCAAGTGGAGAAAGCTTGGTAGAGCGTTATAGAGTGAATATTTTTTGTAAAGTTCAATAATTTGTAATCTACTCTTGTAAGTAATAGTGTTTCAGTTTTTCCTTCAAAAACACTCTAATCAAATAATCACAATAAGTGGTATCAGTAGCTTTGGTTATACTTTGGGGGTCATAAAATCGAAGAATGGAACTCGGTTCGAAAAATTCGGGTTTTGGGAAAGTTGTCAAAAATCAATTTTGAGTATACCATCAGCTAGTTCACTTCGAGACGAGCACGGTGGTATTTTTCGCCAATCGAACGGAGGTCTACAGCAGCCACACGCGACGCACGCGCTAACCAACAGTTTCGCCACGCGCTCCACGCGCCAGCCGAAGGTTGAAGACGACAACGTCAGTGCCACATCAGCGCACAGTCAGCACCACATAATCACACGGTCAGCAGCCACGTCAGCGACACGTTATCTGCCACGCCATCGCCACGTGTCAGCCACGTCAGCAAGACATTCCTACTTTTCCACGTCAGCAGCCACGTGTCAGCAACCCTGGTAAATTTCACTGATCCCTCTAAAGTTTCTGAAATTTATATTTTAGCCCCGGAATATTTTGGAAATTTACAAATCGATCCCTGAGTTAGATTTGGAACAACGAAGTGTCTAATCCACCATTTTCGACCGTTCCGGACGCAACGGTGACCTCCGATTTGTGAAGTTCAGCCCCTATTTTACCCTATTTTCATTTTAAACTTTAAAACTTAAAATGGAAATGAAAGATTCCTCTTCTGGTGCAATGATCAAGCTGACAGCAACCAATTACTCTCTCTGAAGACCTCGGATGATAGATTATTTACACTGTAAAGATTTGTTTGATGTTATCGAGGTAAAGAGAGTGATACCAGAATCTGTTAAAGAGTATGACTTTAATAAACTCAATAACAGAACTCTTGGTCAGATTAGATAGTGGATCGGCCATAGTGTCTTCCACCACGTAGCACTTGATACAAATGCTTACGAAATGTGGATAAAGCTAGAAGACATGTTCCAGGCCAAGACAGCTTGGAATAAAGCCTTAATAATGAGGCGTTTGGTGAACCAGAGCCTGGTGAACCAGTTGTCTGTAGTAGATATGCAACTGGGATAGAAGTTCAAGCCCTCTTACTACTCAGTTCTCTTCCTGATAGCTGGGAAATATTGGTGGTTACTCTCAGCAATTCAGCTCCATGAGGCAAACTTATCATGCCTATGGTAAAAGATGTCTTGTCAAATGAGGAGGCCAGAAGAAAAGACGTGGGCACAGACCAGACACAAGCCCTTGTCACGGAGAATCGAGGAAGACAACAAGATAAAAATCAAGGTAGAGGAGATGAAGAAGTAAAAGTAGAGGCAAATCTACAGACGGGAGAAAACCTACATACAAGTGCTTCCACTGTGGCATAGAATGCCACTTAAAGAAAAATTACTGAAAGATGCAACGAGAGTAGGGTCAAGGCAATTCTCAGCCGAAGAAAAAGGATGCAGAGACACTAGTAGTTACCTCAGGAGATGTAGCTATCTGCTCCGGCCAGGAAGAAGCATGCTTTCACACCGCAACACAAGATGTTGAATGAATGGTAGATAATGCAGCATTCTACCACGTCACCCATCACATAGACTTCTTCATAACATACAAAGCAGAAGACTTTGGAGCAGTGAAGATAATACCAGTTCTTCTCAGATAGTGGGAATTGGTGAAATTCAGTTGCGGACAAATGCAGGGTATACAATAACCCTGAATGAGGTAAGACATGTTCCAGAACTTCAGCTCGATTTAGTCTCGGGGTAGCCCTTGACAAACAAAGCTATGCTAGCCACTTTAGCAATGACAATTGGAGAATGATAAAATGTGTCATGGTCATCGCCCGAAGATATATTTGTGGAACTTTATACAAGACTCATGTGAAGATATGTGCAGAAAGCCTCAATGTAGCTGAACATGAGGCTTCTCAAAATCTGTGGTACCAGAGACTCGGTCACATTAGTGAAAAAATATTGTCTACCTTGACAAAGAAGGATCTAATCACTGTCTCCAAAAATATTGCTCTAGATCCTTGCAATCATTGTCTATTCGGTAAGCAACATAGAGTCTCTTTCAATTTCTCTTCTACAAAAAGATCAGAGATACTCAGTCTGGTGTACTCTGATGTTTGTGGTCCCTTGGAGGTCAATTCACTAGGCGGTAACAAATACTTTCTGACTTTCATTGACGATACTTCTCGGAAGGTATGAGTGTATTTTCTGAAATCAAAGGATCATGTACTGGACTATTTCAAACTGTTCCATACCATGGTCGAGCGTGAAACAGGGAAGAAACTGAAGTGTTTTCGCACAGACAATAGAGGCGAGTATACTTCCAGAGAGTTCGATGTCTACTATGGAAGTCATGGCATTCTACACGAAAGGACTGTTCCACGCACCCTACAACACAATGGTGTCGCTGAAAGAAAGAACCGCACCATTATGGAGAAAGTCAGAAGCATGATCAGCATGGCTAAGCTGCCAAAGCCATTTTGAGGAGAAGCTGTTTGTGTTGTCTGCTACCTAATCAACAGATCACCATCTGTTCCGTTGAACTTTGAAATTCCGAATAAAGTGTGGTCTGGTAAAAATCCCTCATATTCTCACCTTAGAACATTTGGTTGTTTAGCATTTGCACATGTATCCAATGAGCCCAGGCAGAAGCTCGATGCAAGGACTACTTCATGCATCTTCATAGGCTATGGAGACGAGGAATTTGGATACATGCTATGGGACCCGAAGGAAATAAAGGTCATCAGAAGCAGAGATGTAGTGTTTCTCGAAAACCAGATAATAAAAGACATTGAAAAGCCCAAGATATCTTCTAATTCCAGTTACGACAAAGTTGATGTAAATCCAGACACAACCTCAGCACCAACACGAGTAGCCACATATGATGATGAGGTGCAAGACATGCCAGAAGCAGAATTGGAGGAGGAAAGTGGTGTTGAACAGGGGGAGCTGCAACCTACTCCATCAGAGGCTACATGATCATCCACAGATCTGGATGACGACAGACCTCCAGAAACCAGTGAACCTCTCGTACGAATATCTGAGCGAGGCCGGATTCTATCATCCAAATACTCAGGATCTGAATGCATTCTGCTTACTGACGAGTTGGAGCCAGAAACCTTCAACGAAGTTGTATCTCATAAAGACAAAGAAAAATGGTTGCACACAATGCAGGATGAAATGGATCTCTGCAGAAAAATAACACTTATGAGATAGTCAAGCTCCAGCATGACATGAAGGCACTGAAGAACATATGGGTGTTCAAGCTAAAGAAAGATGGCAGCGGAAATATGGTGAAACACAAAGCTCGGCTAGTAGTCAAATGATTCCAACAGAAAAAAAGAATTGACTTTGATGAAATTTTTTCACCAGTAGTAAAAATGGCTTCAATCCGAGTTATCATATGATTGGTAGCCAGTTTGAACTTAGAGCTTGAACAAATGAATGTTAAAACAACATTTCTTCATGGTGATCTAAATGAAGAAATCTACATGGAGCAGCCAGAAGGTTTCAAGGTTTCAGGAAAAGAAAACCTTGTTTGCAAGCTGAAAAAGAACTTGTACGGGCTCAAGCAAGCACCGAGGCTGTAGTACAATAAGTTTGACTCATTCATGGTGGGTCAAAGATATAAAAGAACTGCATCAGATCAGTGTGTATACATTCAAATGTTTCTATATGGAAATTTCGTTGCTCTTCTACTATATGTGGACGATATGTTGATTGTTGGACAAGAAGCAGCGAAGATCAGGAAGGAACTCTCTAAGTCTTTCGACATGAAAGATTTATGACCAACTCAACAGATTTTGGGAATAGAGATAGTTCGTGACAGACAGAACAAAAAGTTGTGGCTTTCACAGGAGAGTTATATTGAACGGATACTTAAGAGGTTCGATATACAGAAAGCCAAACCAGTCAGCGTTCCGCTAGTGCACCATTTCAAACTGAGTAAGATTTCGTGCCCCTCATCCAAGAAAAAGAGAGGAAATGTCATCGATACCATATTCTTCAGCAGTTGGAAGCCTTGTGTATGCAATGGTATGTTCCAGACCAGATATTACTCATGTAGTAGGTGTAGTGAGACGTTTTCTCTCTAACCCAGAAAAACAACATTAGGAGGCGGTCAAATGGATTCTCAGGTACCCCAAAGGCACATCGAAGTTACGTCTGTGCTACGGAGGAGCTGATCCAATCTTGGAAGGCTATACAGATTCAGATATGGCAGAAGATCTTGATGGTAGGAAATCTACATCAGGTTTCATCTATACTTTTGCAGGGGAGCTGTGTCATGGCAGTCAAGATTGCAGAGGTGTATAGCATTATCCACAACAGAAGCTGAATATATTGCAGCAGCGGAAGCAGGAAAAGAAATGTAATGGTTAAAGCGTTTTCTCCAAGAATTAGGAATCAAGCAGACAAAATACAAGATACATTGTGACAATCAGAGTGCTCTGGACTTGAGCAAGAACTCAATGTATCACTCCCGGACGAAGCACATCGTTATTCGCTATCATTGGATACGCGAGGTGATTGATCAACAACTGCTGAGACTAGTGAAGATCCATACAGATGAAAATCCAGCTGACATGTTAACAAAAGTGGTTACTAGAGACAAGCTAGAGTTGTGCAGAGACATAGCCGGGATAACTGTCAGATGATGATTGTTTCGGATGCAGCTGGAGGGGGAGAATTGTAAAGTCCAGCTACATGAGCTGCATAGAAGCTTCTCATACATCATCCAACTACCATGAGTTGCTGTCATGCACAAAACAAAAGCTGCCAAGGCAACTTTCGGTGGTGATTGAAATTGCCATGAAATTAGGGAGTGAATGGTGGAAAACACTGTAGAAGTGTTGAAAATGTAAGCCATATCTTGGCTATAAATACATGGCTCATTCTTGAGCTTAGGACATCCCAAATTTGCAAGCTTCAAGTGTAGAAAGCTTGGTAGAGTGTTAGAGAGTGAAAGTTTTTTTGTAAAGTTCAATACTTTGTAATCTATTCTTGTAAGTAATAGAGTTTCGGTTTTTCTTTCAAAAATACTTTAGAGTGATAAGAGAATCACAACAAATAATTCAACCGATTAAACCGTTTGGAAAGAACCGGACTACATTATAAATAGTTTTATTTAATTAAAAATTATAAAAATATTAAATTTTAGTTTTTAATTTTGATCAATTTGCTCGATTTCTTTTAAAATCGATTTTTATTACTTTGTCAGACTTAACTCACTATTAATTCCCGATTTGACCAACTGATACGATCTAATTTTCAAAAATATAGTATTTATATGCAACTATTTAAGGATGATTGATGATTTTAATAAGTGTCCATCCATCTCTCTGTCTTTGGCCGACAAACTCTCCATCTCTTGCTATGCCAGTAATTTTACACCATTATATTTGCATGCTTTCTCACCTCACTAAACATCACTGTTACTTACTTAGAGGATTATTTAAATTTTAATATTATAAAATCAAATTCTAAAATATTATATTTTATTAATAAATTTATCAAAAAATAACATTTTATTATTTTTTGGCCAAAATCTAAAATCAACGGAACCAGCAATCAATAAATGAAAAAATAACAAAATATTAAATTTTGTATTTATTTTACTATACGTTTAGTAGTATAATAAAATATTTCAGATTTTACTATACCCAATTGTTATTTTATTATAAATTTAGTAGTAAAATAAAAATAAGACTAAGGTTATCCCCAAATGATATGGCTTGATAGCAAAGAACTTAGGAATCGATTGTCAGATCCTGAATTCGAATTTAGGGAAATATTTCTTATAATAGCCCAGGAAAATCAGAAATTTTACCTGCTCCGCTTAAGCCCGAATTGGACAATTTGACGGTGAGGTTTCAACATTTCCAAAAAAATATAGAGACTAAGGTTAAGATTAGTTTATTAGGTAAAATTACCCTTTTATTCAGATTTAATTACTACATCCTTTTTTATATTATTTATTGTTATATATCTTAATAAAGAAGTAAAATGAAAAATTAACCTGAGGTTGTAATCATTAAAACAAGGCCAAAATATGAACAAAATAACCATCAAAACGATGTTGTTATGATTTTTTTTTTAATTTAAATACCAAAACGACGACATTTTAATGACCATTTTGTCATGATTTAATCTCCTAATATTTTTCAAGAACTTTTTCTTCAAATGCTACACTACGGAAAACTTTCATCTCCCTCAAACTTCGATGAGTTTTGTCAGAACCTTGAACCCAGGCAATATCTATTGAGTTTCCCAGTTGGGAATGTTTGCTGTAGCTTCGTTCACCATCTTCACAAGGGTGACCTGAAAAAAAAAAAAAAAGACACGCCGATAGCAGATTAAACTACTGAGGAAGAAAAAGAGCGTCTGAGAGTGTCTTCATGCATCCCTAACTTCGTCAATATATGGTGTTAGTGTCATTCTATTAAAGATTTAGACACTATAAGTCCTAATCAATGAATAAGGCCCCCGCTTTCCCGCTATAAGTAGGGTTCTGATGTACGCAACCAGGGTTTGAACCTGTAACTAAGAAGAATGTACACAGCCTCATACATGTTTTTTTTCCCCTCACAAAAACAGTTATCAGAATTCGAACCCGTAATCAAACAAATAGCAAATTAAAATTTTGATGGCCATCCATATGAAACCCTTAATTACAGACAAAAATCGATCTCAGTAAAACATTATTGACAGGGCTAAAATCGACATGCACACAGGTTTCAGAGATAAAAACAGTACATTAATATAAGCTGAAACCTTCTCCATTGGTAATTTTCCAATCTCTCTCATTCGAAGATAGTAAACAGAATGGTTTACCATTTATCATCATCATTTCTTAGAACCGCAATTTTGTCAAACCAAATAACCTTATGGGTGTCGGTGTAGTCAATTCTTCTTTAGAAACTCATCAAATTTAAAATACTGTACGACAATGAATAATGCAACCAATTTCCTAATTAAATCCTCAATGTCACTAAGCAAACATATAAATCCTATAATGCAGCATAAGCATGTATGAACAAAAATATTTCAAGTGAACCTCGGTTTAATGTCGATGTAATGATGATTAATTGATTATACAAACATACCACACTTTCAGGGACCCCTGGAGGGGGCAGTGAGATATTTCTTGGAAGAGGTCCCCGTAAATATGATCTCTTGTCAAATCTCCACTCTCCAATTTTACCATAAGTTAGCTCACCCTGAAAAGCAAATATAAATATATATAGGCAAAACATAAAATAAAAAATTAAAGATAAGAAATGCTAGTAAACAAAACAGTGAAGTTCAAGCTTATGCTCCCAAGCATGGAAGACAAAAACAAGCAAGTTTAAAAGATCTATGAAAAATGCAAAGCAGCATAGCTTTCACAATTCACACAGTAACAGCATTATATAGTCTAACAAAACCAGTAAATTATTGTCAAATGAAAAAGCAAGATTTCACAAGGACACAGCCAACGATAGAAATTTTCATTGTCAAAAAAAGAGCAGAGCACACTTTACCTTCAAGTTATAGTCACATCCGTAAGTGTAATGGATGATGAACTTATCCCCAACTTCCAAATCCCATGGAGGCTGAAAATTTAATAAATAAAAACTCAATCTAATTTCAAGCACTGAAGGTCCTAAATTTGAAGAAATTCACAACTTTCAGTGCCAAACCTGTAGCATAAAGTCCTTTCGAAGAATATGTTGTACACCATGCAATGCAGATGCTACAGCATAGGCATACCTTAGTTCAACCAGGAAAATGCATCATACACACATAAATACTATGAACTGTAGTTGATAGTCTGGAAAAATGCAGATGACATTTAGTCACTTGTATAGAACGCTTACATTTCTAACACCCATCCAAAAGCTTTATCAGTCTCCGGGTCATCTTTCATTTTCAAAGAGACATTCATCCATGTAGGGGCAATCTTTTCCAGCAAATCCTGAATCAGAAAATGTATTAAATTCAACATGATTCATTTTATACCCACTGGAACTACAACTTCTCAGATACAAATACATGATGAACAAAAACAAACATTATGATCAATTCAACCAATAAGATAACGGGCACTGACCATAAAACATGACAACATAAAAAACCAAGATAACTGCATGACTGCGGAAGTACAAAGTAGCTACAGAAAAAGTATCACCTTTTTTATGATAACAGGAGAATTGCCAATTGGATCAACATTTGTCACAGGGCCATTCTCCTCTGGGTAAAATTTTCTAATTATTTTCTCATTTTGATCAGGTTTAATGTAGAAAAATGGATAGGCAGCTGGCATTCCTCTGTGTGACAAATTAGGGAGAGGGTTCACAAAAATGTGATCAGGCTCTGCCATCAATATGTATCTGCAGCATTAACAACACAAATGAGCTTCACTCTTTTGTTAAGGTAGATTATAACCTGATATGAGATCATCAGAGATACAGAAGCTCACTCTTCGTCAATTTTAGCCTTTTCCAGCCATTGCACAAAGGCCCATGGTCTATTTAAGACAATGTATCCCTGAGTACAGAATTGGAAGCAAGACAATAAGAGTACAAGGAAAATCAATTCTAGAATAATTATTCTGACATTGAATACCTTCACAACCTCATTAAATATGTAAATTAATCAAAGAAAATAGAAAAAGGACATCATTCTAGTAAAGTTATCGCCAAGATATAACATGGACATATTACAGTTGAACAGACAATTAGCACGCCACACACATGTCTTTTAACTAAAAGTCCAAATTATCTTCAGGAGAATGACAATAAATTTATAGCACTTTATACATCTAAAACAAAACATTAGGTAAGACTAGCAAGTTTGAAAAATACAATAGGAATTAACAACCATTGATTCAGTCCCCTGAGATAAACTAAAGATCAAGCTCAGGTATAACTCATAAGTAGTTCATATGTAAACTGAAAGCAAAATATTGCAATTCCTACAACTATATCCTCAACAAAATGTCTCAACGGCAATTTGGAATTAGTAATTTAACAAACCACTCTTAGTCCTATAATTTAATTTTCTGGTTGAGATTTAAATGGCTCAAATAGTAACAACAGCAAGCAATTGAGTTGAGTTGAGTTGAGTACAATGAACATGTTGCATACACACAAGAATGCAACTAGAACCAAGTATCCAACCAGCAAAGAATAAAAATAAAAATAAAAATAAAAATAATTTGAGGCGAACTCACCCGATCAAGACCTGCAGGAAGAGGATCAACCACAATCGTAGGAATCTCATCCATGAGTTCATCTGGATTTCCAGAGTGCAATATCCGTGTAAATCCTCCCATCTCTGACCCTGGTAGGTCCTTATTCTTCTTATACCAGTAATACATAATGCGACACTGCCATTTGCTGTACGGAGCATCAGTGGCTGTCAAGGCGACATGGTAGGGTGTTTTGGAATTCTTCAATTTCTTCACATGTTCAGGCATCTCGAAAACAGGATCAAAGAATATCCCACCATTTGAATCATCCCTCACCCAATTTCTAACAGACCTATTGTGAATTATCATTGTTATCAAATTATACGCCCCAAAGGCGAACCCAAAAGTGAAAAGAACCATAAGTAGTGATGAAGCCCGTCCCATGGTCTTTCTAATAATCATAGCCTATTATCAAAAAATTCACGAACTCAGATTCCCCAAAACCATAAAAACTATATCCCTAAAAATAAGCAAACAACCATGAATTCTATACAACTCTTCCAGTTCATCAGTCCAAATTAAACACAGTAGCAGCAACAGAAACACAGTATTTTGTTTAACACAACTTTCAGTTGACTCTTCTGCAGAAATATGGACAAATCAAAATACCTACACAAAAATTAACACCAGATTCAACTAGATGTAGATTGACCAAATTTATACAAGATCTGTCATAATCAAATAATAAAAAAATGCCTAAAACCCAAAAATATGAAAATACCAACAAGCAACTGCCAGCATTTAAGGTTCAATATATGAAAAATGAATAAAGGACAAAATGAAATCAGAAGCTAGATTATCATTAATGATGATAATGTCAATATTAAAATTAAAAAACATAAATTCAAAATCCCCTGATTAGAGAATCCAAAACATAATCCACATTATATATCTCAATCTAATCCATACTTAGATCACCCCCAAAGGAAAAAAATTGTATAACCAAACTCAAGTTAATTTTCAAGTAAACAAACACAATGATAATTATTGCAAAGTTAAAAAAAATACATAAATAAATAAACGAGTCAAATGGGTATCCAGAAAAAAAAATGAAAAAAAAAATAACAACGACATTAACAATCATTGGAAATGAAAGCAAAAGAAGAAGGTGTCACTGAACAGAACAAAGTGTAAAGCTTAAAAACATGTTTCGTTAAATCAAATAAACAAGAATGATGATAGATTCAAGAATATTATATAATCATATCAAGTAAAAATTAGCAAAGAGCAAGAGAAACAGAAACTTACAACACTCTTTTATCGTATTTTTTCGATCGGCAACCGATATGGTCAGTGCTTGAAGTCTCTCTCTTTTGTTTATTTTGGGGCAGGGCAGGGCAGGGCAGGGCAGGCAGTTTTATACAAATAATATTTTTTTTATGTAATTATTTTTGGGTGACAACTGTTTGAACAACGAACCAATGCCAGTATGCCACGACTATGAATTTTTTTTTTTTTTTTTTGAATATTCCTGATTAATCATTTTTCATTGAATCTTGAATGCGCCAACATTCTTGATGTATTCATATCTCACTTGCTAGAATGAGAGTTTGAGGTCAACAAGATTGAGTCACTCGCACTTATTTTTTTCAAGAATTCGAGGGATATTTTTCTGTGATATTTTCGGTTTAAGTAGTTGTATATTTTAGTCTCTTTCTCAAATGTACAGTTGTTTACAGGAAAATTATCATTTATCTACCAAAAAATATCCGATATTCGAAAAAACACATAATTTTAAGAAAATTACATTTGTACATCTAAAATTATTAAAAAGAAATATTTACCACTTAAAATTTTGGTATTTTTTCAAACATCACTTAAATTTCAGATAGATAGATGACAAAATTTCTTAAATTTTGTATGATAAATGACTCGTCTTAATAATTTTGGGTGCGCATATGACATTTTCCTAAAACCAATTGTTTTTTTTGAAAATTAAGTAATTTCCAAATATAGAGATGATAATTTCCCTTTTCTTTTAATTTGCTTGTTAATTCAGATTTTATTATAGTAGTGTGAAATTTATCTAGTGGTGCCTCATATTTTACTTAAACACAAGAAAGACCTAAAGGTTTTGAACATTTGATTCTAAGGACAAATTAGACAGCCCATGAATCTGAATCCACTCTTCTCACTAAATTTTCATTTTTTTTTAATTACTTCACTAACAAAATTAAATTTGACAAACCGGTATGAAGTATAAAGTTCTTCAAATTAGTTGTTTTTTAAATTAAAAAATTGTATCCGTTTGAACATATATACCTTTTGAATGTTGAAAAGGTAAATAAATAAATAAAAAGAGAAAGAGAGATAGAGATTTACTCAAAATTCTAAGAAGGAAAGAACATTATGAATTAGAGGATTTTATGACAAATGTGATTTCAATTTCCAAATACAAAATAAGACACATATTCACTAATAAAAATTATCCAAATTAATAATAAGGATGAGCAAAATTGATTTCAGTTTTGAGTGAAATCATAACCTATTTAAAAAAAAAATAAATAATATCTCTGAACCACTTCAGGTTTGGGAGAAAATACGTATAGTTATAATAAATTTCTGACAATGACATAACACCACCTCTAGTTTGTGTTTTATATTAAAAAGTCATTTCTCTGTTAACGTTGTCAAGTGAATGATGAAATCAAAATGATATTTTTGTCAAATCATTATATTGTAGTGACTATTTGATACAAATTCAAAAGGTTATGAGGTACATTGACATTATCACAATTCTTTGGTGTGCAGAGATAATATCTAAAAATTAAAATCAAAATAAAAAAATAAAAATATTAACAACAACAATAATAATATTTTATAATCGAATGATTTTATCATAATATCAAAAAAATATATATATACAACATGATTTAGTATTAACAAGGTAGCGAAATCATACAGTATAAATTCTCTAAAAAATCTTCACTGAGGAAATTAGTTTCCATTATAAAGTAATAAGTGAAATTACTGACAATAAAAAATACTATCAAAAGATAATGGTTGATGGGATCCTAATAAACTCATGTGTACGTTTCCCAACTTCATCTACAGTCACCACACAGACGCACGCCTAGATCTCCCACCACATACATGTCGAACTTTCTCACCACATGCACATCTGTCATAGCTTTCTCGTTCCACCAGCAACAGCCCCGCCATAGCTCCTCACAGGCCACACATATCCATTAGGAATATCACAATTAGAACGGTCCTCACGTTATCATAAAAAAAATGAGAAGTTTGAAATGTTAAATTTGGTGCGTTTTAAATTTAATAATAATATGAATTTATTATATATAATTATATGAATTAATATTAAATTGAAAATTATTATTATTATGATTATTATTTTTTTAAAAATATATTTCAGCACACCAAAGAATTATGACAATGTCAATAGACCTGGCTAACGATTCGGTTCCGATTCCAACCGGAACCGAACCGTTTAGTTCACGGTTCTACATTTGTGGAACAGTAGCTGAACTGATTTATTCTGGTTAGGTTATGGTTCCACAAGATTGTGGAACCGTGAACCGGAACTGAACCGGATAGTTCCGGTTTAAATTTTAATTAAAAAATAAAGTGTAAATTAATTTTAAAAAAAAAAACCATGAGACATTACAATTTAATGTAATAAAAAAATTATTAATTCAATTTTTTTTACATTAATTTAAAAACTTAAATTAAAACTAAAATAAAGAGCTTGAACTTAAATTTATAAAAACGCTTATTTATCCTGTTGGGGTGAGAAGAATCAAAGTTTACGAAGTTCTATTATATTTTTAAAATAGTTAACTCCATCACAATTATTTATTCATCATCATTATCTGTTCCTGCTGTTAATCATTCAGCTCTCATTCCGCTTCTGTAATTGTTGAACAAGTCTTCAAAACCATCGGGGATATCTTCTTGTTGTCTTAGATCAGCCCAAGTCTAATCATCGATACATGCTATTACTTCTAAGGTACTTGGATGTAATGAAGAATGTCTCACTTCCAAAATATTGTCTCATAAGTTGAAGACTTGTTCAACCATAACGGTGAAAATAGTTACTATCAGCACCGCTTTAACAACAATTGATAAAAGAGGATATATATATTTTGATGTTGGTGCCACTAATCAAGTACTTGAAATTTTTCATCTACAAAATTTTTAGCAGAAAATTTGAAATTTACTGTTAAATAATTATTTAATTTCGGGTTGTTAATCGTATTTTCTTTGTGTTTTCTATTTCGTTGTAATAACCAACAATCACTTATGCTAAGTCTTGAAGGTGGCATAGGTTGACTACTAGATATCTATCCTGATAATTATCAGAAGATCGAGACTTAACTTATTTTCTTTGTATATCGATACTTTGGCCGCTCTCTTAAGTTGAGACATTGATGTTGTCAGATGATGCCATTTTTTCCTAAATATTGGAGAATTGTAAAATTAAAACAATTGGAGAATTAAAAATTAAGAGAATTGGAGAATATTTGAGAGAATTAAGAGAATTGAGAGAATGATATCAATTATTGGTGTGTATAAAAAATAAAATATGACCCCTATTTATAGATTTTTGGGTTAATTTTGTGATACATAAATTGCTCCTAAAACTAGTTGTTTTATTAATGTTATTAAGAGTAATTTAGAGATTTAACAAATAAAAAAAATTAAATTGGCAAGGAGAATGGCTCCCTGCCACAGGCCCAATGGCTTCTAGCCGTTCCAACCGTAACCGTAAGGTTCCGGTTTGAACCAGTGGAACCTTACGATGAACTGTAAAGTTCCAGTTCTATGGTTGGAATCGTCTGATTCCTCCGATTCGACTGGGGTGTGATAAGACCCATCCACGTGTTCTAAGCCCCAAGAACCGCAGATCTTGATTTTTTTTGTAAGAACAAAATCCTTACAAGATCAAGTCCAACCCTTAAGGAACCTTGCCCTTAAGAACCTTTCTTTATTTCTTTGGAGAATATTGAACAGCGATACAGCGCCACAACGCTTGCCACACGTTGATAAGCTTTTGTTCTGTAGAACCAATGAAGAATCCACTCCCTCAAGATGACACAATTCACTTTGTTTTGTAAAAAAATATGTTCTTAATTAATTATCAATTACAATGAATAATGCCCCTTTAAATATATGGCTAACCCTAATTCTACCCAAATATAATGAACCCTAGTAAAATAAACCCAATAACACATAAAATACTTTAAAATCTCGTGCATGGGCTTTCTAATTTAATTAAAGTTCAGCCCAGCACTTAAACATCACATAACCTTAAAAATATGAAACATAAAAGTTGTTGGGATAATTTTCTTCTATATTTTGACCAAGAAAGCTTCTGAATTGGACTTTGATGTAAACTATAAAGTTGTAGATCCATGTGTCCTCTTTCCAATGCAACTTGAATCACTAAAATCAGACATTGGATGAGAAAGTTACATCCAAAATATGAAGACTGTGCAAATCCCGCCACTGCTAATGCACCATTCGGAAATTAAGCCCGAAATCAATCAAGACAGTCCATGCACGTCCAAAACTCATTCCATTATTGCCTTAGATATAATAAAGCCTTCATATAAAGTCTCATGTGTGGACCAAACTCCATAACTTAAGGAATCTTCCAAATCCACCAAAAAGGCTCAAATACACCAATATGACCAAGCCATGCAATCAGCCACAACTTCAAGTTAATTTGGCCCAACAAACAGAGCTCATTTTGGATCACATCATTCTCTCTCTCTTGAAAAGGATTCGACCTCGAATCCGAACCCGGATCATAGATAAAAATGACAACATCAATGTGACGATAATCCTGGAACAAAATAAAATCACATGGAAAATAATGGTTAAGGTGAGCAAATGTCAATCAAGCCAATGAATGACTTTTGTTCAATATTTTTCCCCTCTTAGTCTCTCCATTGCTACTCACATTCTTAACTCCTCTTGCAACCCCAAAGAGATTCTCATCTGGATTCATGTTTGAAACCTCATTTAAAACAAACTCAACATGCCCATGTCGCTTCCTCAAACAATCAACACATTCATCCACGATCTGATCACATTCTACATATTCGGCCACATGCACTTTTTGCACCTCATAACTCAAGGCCTCACAACCAAAATCAGATTGCTCCATATGATATTCACCCTTAATAAACATCATCAACCACCTCACGCTTATTCATAAAAACGTCAACATGTTTCATTTCATTACTCAAGGCTACGCTCATATCCTTCTTGACTTCACATTTTGCTAACGTCTTTTTCTCTATCAATTCTAGAAGCTCTCCTAGTAACATCCTAAACTCAGCAATCTCATTTTTCCTTTTAGCCTACTCTTCTTCACTCATCTGCATGTACAACACTTCCTTATAGACCTCTTGTAGGGTTAAAGGAGCAAGCTTGATAATTTTTCCACCATACCAAAATTTATACATATCATAAACTACTTTATTGAATTTATACCAAGGCTTATCCAATAAAACATGCGTATGACACATATGAACCACGTCACACACTACTTGGTCAACATACTTCCCAATTACAAAACTTACCACAACCTGCTTATCAACCTCGAACTCTCCAAAATCACTCATCCACTTATAAGGTCTATCAAGAGGTATCAATGGTAGTTCCAATTTTTCCACAAGGGTAGTACTGGCTAAATTTGTGTGATTCCGTCTATTAATAATCATATTACATACTTTATTATTGATAAGACATCTTATGCGAAAGATAAATACTCTTTTGTCCATCAGATTTTGTATATAAATCAACATCTTACTTGAAAGACACCAATAATGATTAAAGACTCAAAGAATCAATAAGAAAATATGAAAACAAACACAAAGAAATGACTAAAAAAAACACCAAAAACAAAACACAAACTAAACTAAAACTGGATAGAATTTGTTTGAAAGAGATTTTGAGACTCAAAATGTAAACAACCAGAGTGGGTCCAACTACTAACGAATTCCTCTCCTCGAGTACATATAAATCGATATATTATGGGTCTCGTAACTCTTTCTAGATCAAAAGTTACAGCCGTTTTAAAATCAGTGCGTAGTTGAAAAATTCTGACTGAACTGATCCGAAAATTACAGACAAATTCGACCCTAATTGACTCAAGAACTTAAAGAATTGAATCATATATGCTATTACCATGCAATAACATTATAATAACATCCAAGATTCAGTCATAAACATGAAAAACACAAAGGAAATTAAAAAAAAAAATGAAATTAGAAGAGACAAAAAAAAGAAATATAAAGACTTCATAAAACGATAAAATAGAAAAAATATTGACCTTGAAACCCTGAGCTCTGATACCAAATGATAAGAACCTGCCTGAAACAAGTCAAGCAAACCCCTCCACGTGTTCTAAGCCCCAAGAACCGTGAATCTTGATTTTTTGTAAGAACAAAATCCTTCCAAAATCAAGTTCAACCATTAAGGAACATTGTCTTTAAGAGTCTTTCTTTATTTCTTTGGAGAATCTTGAATAGCGATACAGCACCACAACACTTTCCACACATTGATAAGCTTTTTTTCTTTAGAACCAAGGAAGAATCCACTCCCTCAAGATGACACTAGTCACTTTGTTTTGTAAAAACTATGTTATTAATTAATTATCAATTACAATGAATAATGCTCATTTAAATATGAAACATAAAAGCTGTTGGGATAATTTGATTCTGTATTTTGACCAAGAAGGCTTCTGAATTGGACTTTAATGTGAACTACGAAGTTTTAGATCCATGTGTCCTTTTTCCAATTCAACTTGAATGACTAACATCAGACATCAGATGAGAAAGTTACGTTCAAAATACGAAGACTGCATAAATCCCACCACTATTAATGCACCATTCGAAAATTAAGCCCGAAATCAATCAAAACATCCCATGCACATCCAAAACCCATTACATTATTACCTTAGACATAATAAAGCCTTCATATAAAGTCTCATGCATGAACCAAACTTCAGAACCCAATAAATCTTCCAAATCTACCAAAAAGGCCCAAATACACTAATCTTGCCAAGTTATGCAATCAGCCACAACTTCAAGTTAACTTGTCCCAACAAACAGAGCTCATTCCGGATCACATCAGGGTGGCATCCTAGCTGAACGAAAGGAACCGGTACCGATTTGGGAATCCGAAACTTTTCAGTTCCTTACGATTCGGTTTCGGTTCCGAACCGGAACCTTGGCCGGGTGTAAATGTCAATACATTTTATAATCTTTTGATTTTATATTAAGGAGCCACTATAATATAGTAGTTTGCCAAAAATACTTTTATGGTGTCATTATTCACTTAACATCGTTAACTGAAAAGTAACTCATTGATATAAAATACAAACCAAAGATGATATAATATTATTATCAGAAATTAGTGACAGCTACATATTTATATCCCCAAACCTGAAGTAGTTCAGAGATAATTTCCCTGACAAAAATTTTTAAACATGATACTCTCTACCCATTGATTCTGATTTGATTTCAAAGAGGTATACTCTCTACCCATTGATTCCCATTCGATTTCAAACAGGTTGTGGGTTACCTTATTTTCAACTTCAATTTTGATCTCCCAATAACAACCGAGAATGAAAAGCTTTGATCTCTTTGAAGAATTCTTGTAATATTTCTATAAGCTTATCAGATACCTTTTGCACACGTGGGTATTCAGAAGTTCTTACAACTCCTGTGTTTTTTACACAAGTCATAAATTGAAAAAAAAAATGCTCTTCAATGCCTTGACATACGCCTTGGATGCACTAACACGATTTTGATATTATTGTTGACGGCTATTTTTTGTTTCAGAGATAATTCGGAAAAATCACTTCTCGAACAAACCTCTATCAACTGTGAATTTATTTGATTTGTTGGGAAACAAATGCAAACTTAGTAGGAAAATGAGAAAACACACTAACAAAACAAAGGATCTAACGTGGTTTAGCGAAATGGATCCAATCTGCGTCCACGACACAAAAGAAATAAGCACTTTTGTTACCACCTGGGGTCAACCGACCTCTTTTCTCCTTCTAACTCGGGATTCTTTTCTCTCTATTGCAAGTTACAAGAGTGCTTAGAATAAAATTGACCAACCATTTACAATGAGTCTCCATCCCCTTTATATATTAGGTCAAATTATACTGTTATACCAACTCGTGCATCAGCTACGTTACTAATCTATTTTTTAGGGTTGGTGCTCGAAGTGCCAATCCGAATAGTATTCATGTTCAATTCATGAATACAAAAAATTCTTTTTTCCATAATATTACTTATTTATTGTAGTACTTTTTGCTTTTATATACATATTCGATCTAATTACGATTAGATTGAAACTAAATAAGATTTAGTGATATGTATATATTAGACAAAGACCCGATATTATATAATGTAATGCACAGTTACAAAGTAGTTTGTAATTGACATTGGGAAGTGTCACTATTAGAAGTATATGTTGGGGTAGTTGTGGAACCCATAGGGTCGGATCAATGCCCCGCGCAGCGGAATTGGGTCTTACCCGTGGATATCCAGCATAAGTGTATTTTAAAAATTAGTAAAATATAATATTTTATTTTTCAAATGTTTAGGGAAAACCAGAAATAAATCTAGATTAGGAAAAATCACTCGGGATTAAAAAAATGGATATGTTTCAAAATCCCGGGAATATGCATGCTGCCTGCGCAACATGCGTAGTGCATGCTGCCGTGTAGCATGCGTGGCGCTGCAGCGCCACAAACATGTATCCTTTTTTAAAATTATTTTCTAAAAACAAAAACACTTTAAAATCGTCCAAAACAATTTTAATTTCAAAACCAACCACAACACTTATTATAGAATAGACATATATAAATTCTAAATATATATATGTCTTTCTTTGAATCAAATTACAACCCAAAATAGAATCCCAATAAGAAATGTCTCATGAACAATTCTAGGTCACCCAAAGGTGGTCAAGTGATTCTAGAATGGTAGTAATAACTCTAAGCTTTAATCTATAGTTCCAAACTAATATTAATTGTTCCATGTCCAACATGAACATCTTTGACCTAATACATAAGCATGTTGTGTTTATACTTCTAAAGTATCCTAACATAATTGATTAGCATTATTTCAACATTAAGCTATGTGATCATGCATCTAATACACAAATGAACATAGCTTAGGAGAATATCAAACATTACCTAGTAAGCTTGATGCAAGATCCAATCTACTTCTCCGTTGTTGAAATTGTTGGAGAACCTCCAAGGTGTGCAAGCTTGACTTCAAGATCCAATCTTGTTTTCAATGCTTCCAAGCTTCACTTCAAGATCCAATCTTGATTTCTCATAAATGAAATATTGTAGAGACCTCACAAGCTTCTTTAAATATTTCTCTAACTTAGGCTAATCTCTCAAGAATAATTTGTGTATAGCTTACTCAAGCTTTTGATTATGCTTATGCTTATTATTTTTCTTGTAATTAAAACATTTCTAAAGCTTGCTATTTATAGTAAAACTTAGGCAATTTTTAATTAATAAAATTATAATCAACTTTTAAGTGGGCTTAATCTAATTTGTCTAAATATGTATAATTAGGTATGACTAATCTCCATTGTCTCCTACTTTGATTTAATCCAATTAAATCAAGCCAAGGATTAGAAAATGGATTAGTTAAATGTCTTCCACTTTGATTTAATCCAATTAAATCAAGCCAAAACCACATATTATTACATACTTACAATTACCATAATATCATCAAATGGTAGAGATAATTATGATTTTACAATTAAGCCATTGTGTAATTATTGAATTAATCCAATTAGGTCAAAGTAAATAATCAATGTTATCCAATAACACTTGATTATCTTAGTTGATAATTATAATAGCGAATATTATCTTTTCTAAAAAATAATCGGCTACCCAAGTGCTGAATGAGTACACTTCACATTAGGACTCTCTATGTTCAGACACGTTAGTCATATAAGCCTAGCTAATATGTATGCAATTCGGCCACCTCCGAATTCGTGAAGAACACGAACGACCTTTCTGAACTATACAAGTCGATGTCATCACATATGTTTAACAATTCCTCTGTCGTAGGCTATCCGAGTTATGCTTAGTAAACATAGAATATACCGTCAAGTTTATGAGGCGCACATCTCATGTCGACATGTCCACGATTCTTCATAACTGATGCGATCCACCCTAGGTGATCGACTTTGGCCAAAGATTTAAGAATCATGACTTTACTAACATGGATACCTAAACCCCTTATGGTATACATACGGGCCGAAAGATCTTATCTTGCTTCGCACTTGATTACTGAGTGCATCGGTCCACACTCAATGAACATCTAGAGGCCAGACCATGAAAAAGGTTTCTGACATACATGACATCAAAGTGTGGAGGATCTCACACAAAATAAATATTATTCCATAGTCAAAGGATTACATATGCTACTCGACTTGAGGATATTCTTATTGACGGTGGTGTGTACTTCCAACTATTAGGAATCACATGTGAGTCATTCAGTATTCGCTTCAACGAATATCCACATGTTTATACGAGTTTCCAAAACTCATGGTACATCTGATTAAACCATTGGAATTTAAATTCCAATATACGACATGTGCTAGTCTTCTAGGTTATAGGAATTCGACCGTATTCCAAAACCAACGATTAGGAATATTTACTTTAAGAATAGTTTACACCCAGTGTCAAAACTATTCTAAGGTCGATGTCATTCTTAGTATATCTACACATCAATCTAATACGCATAATGACAATACCATTAATGAGGTATGAAATGAAAAATGTAGTTATTTTATTAATAAATAATAAAATATACAATTCGGATTGGCACTCCAAGCACCAAATCCATCAAACTTCCAATTGCTTAGTGCCAATCTGGATGGTATCGCAGTCTCATCTCCTCCATATATTTATCGAATAACTTAGGTGGTAAGACCTTTGTAAGCGGGTCTGTTATGTTGTCCTGTCATTGAACCTTCAAGACCACTATGTCTTTTCGTTCAATAATCTCTCTAATTACGCGGTATTTCCTTTCCACGTGTTTAGACTTGGAATGCGCCCTCGGCTCCTTAGCCTGTGCGATGGCTCCGTTATTATCACACTACAATGGGATCGAATCCGTAATACTAGATGCAACGCCAAGTTCTATGATAAAATTTCTAATCTAAAATTTCTAATATAAACAGCTTCTTTAGCAGCTTCTGAAGCCGCTATAAATTCTGCCTCAGTGGTGGAATCAGCTGTTGAGCCTTGTTTTGAACAATGCCAACTAATCGCACCACCGTTAAGGGTAAATATGTATCATGATGTAGATTTTCTATCATCTGGATCTCCCTGGAAGTCAGAGTCTGTATAACTCTTAACTTGTTGCTCACTTTCTCCATATATTATAAACTTATCCTTGGTGCCTTTAAGATATTTTAGGATATGTTTCACAGTTGTCGAATGATCATTATCTGGATCAGATTGATATCGGCTGGTCCCACTGACATCGAAACTGATGTCAGGTATAATACATAATATAACATACATTATGCTTCCAAAACAAGAAGCATATGACAAGTTAGACATCCTAACTCTCTCTTCCTCAGTTTGAGGTGCCATTTTCTTCGAAAGATGTATGCCGTATCAGAAAGGTACATTTGCTGTCTTGCAGTTAGTAAAATTGTACCTTTTTAACATCTCGTCTATGTACGTCGATTGTGACAACCCTATAAGCTTCCTAACCCTATCTCGGTAGAGCCTTATACCTAGTATATAGGAAGCTTCACCCAAATATTTCATGGAGAAGTTCTTGCAAAGGTAGACTTTCACACTTTGCATCATCCCTATATCATTTCCTATGATAATGATGTCATCTACATACAATACTAGGAAAATTATCATGCTCCCACTAATTTTTTTATAAACACATGGTTCTTCCTCGTTTTTTATGAATCCAGATAATCAAATTATCTCATCAAAACGATGATTCCAGCTTCATGATGCCTGTTTAAGTCCATAAATAGAATTTTGGAGCTTACAAACCAAGTTTAAAGTCTCACTGGATACGAAACCCTCTGGTTGTTCCATATAGATATCCTCTTCAATGAATCCATTTAGGAAAGCGGTTTTCACATCCATTTGCCATATCTCATAGTCGTGATATGCAACAATGGCTAAAAGGATCCTAATGGATTTTAGCATGGCTACTGGTGAAAAAGTTTCCTCATAGTCAATCTCATGACATTGAGTGTAACATTTCGCTACCAGTCGGGCCTTAAAGGTTTCCACATTTCCTTCAGGCTCTCGCTTCCTTTTGTAAACTCATTTACAACCAATAGGTTTAACTCCTTCAGGAAGTTCAACTAAGTCCCAGACTTGATTGGCATGCATTGAATCCATTTCGGATTTCATGGCTTCCTGCCATTTTCCCGAATCGATATCCAATATCACTTCTTTATACGTAGTCGGATCTGTTTCCTCCAATACATCAAGGCTCACATCAGATGTTAAAAACAGTCTCTCAGGGGCCTTGATATTCTATTCGACTTACGTCGAACCTGTGTTGTAGATCCTTCATCTAATTAGATCTCTGGTTCCATTTCAGGTTCCTTAATATTAGGATCAAACTCATCAAGTTTAATCTCCCTACAATTCCCATTTTCTCTCAGAAATTGCTTTTCAAGAAAAGTTTCAAAGCGAACAACAAATACATTTCATTGCTCGTAATCGTAGAATTTATATCTCATGGAATTATCAAGATATCCAACGAGCCTACATTTATACCCTATGGGTGCTAGTTTATCTCGCTGCGCAATTCTAACGTATGCAGGACAACCCCAAATCTTTAAATGCTTAAGACTTGGATTTCTACCGAAACATATCTGATAGGGGGTCGTAGAAACAACTTTCGATGGAACCCTATTAAGTATGTAGGTAGCAGTAAGTAAAGCGTAACCCTAAAGGTAATAAGGAAGATCTGTATAGCTCATCATCGTTCGCACTATATCCAATAAAGTATGATTTCTACGCTCAGACATTCCATTGTGTTGAGGTGTTCCTTGTGGGCTATATTGGGCGAGAATTTCATTCTCACTTATATAATTTCTGAATTCTTCACTCATTTATTCACCACCTCGATCTGATCTAATGCATTTGATGAATTTACTGGTTTGTTTTTCTACTTCGTTTCGGAATATTTTGAACTTGTCAAATGTTTCCGAATTATGTTTCATCAGATAGACATATCCATATATAGACTTGTCATCTGTGAAAGTCACAAAGTATGTGGAACCATCATGAGCAACATGATTTAATGGACCACACACATCGTTGTGTATTAGCTCCAGTAAATCTCCAGTACGGTGTCCAACACCTTGAAATGAAGCCTTCGTCATCTTTCATTGGATACATGACTCACAAATCGGATAAGGATCTAAGGTAAGATTTTCAATCAAATCATCCTTTACCAATTTGGATAGACGTCTAACACTTATGTGGCCCAATATCATATGCCATAATTCAGTATTATTTAATTCAGACTTCCTACTTGTATTTTTCTCTATATTAAAGACATTTCTACATGTTTCCAAAACATGGTGACCGTTTGATAAAGAACATTCACATTTCAATAAATTTTATTTATCATACAAACATAAAGTTTCATCCTTAATGTTTATTTTATATCCCTCTTTATCTAATATTGGCAGTGATATTATTTGTCTGATAAGTGAGAGAACATAATAACAGTCATGCAAATCTAATTTATATCCATTTGGGAGATCTAGAACAATTGTTCCTATGGCCTTGACATTCAATGTCTTGCCATTGCCAACTATAAACTGGATCTCCCATTTATTCAGCCTTATTTTAACCCTCATTTCCTGCAGGGAAATGTAAATATGAGTAGGACTGCCAGTGTCTAACACCCATCCACTATTTGCATCTAAGGCTAATGAGACGTCAATAATTGGAAAAATACAAAGCGTACCTGAGAGTCATGTTTTTCCTTTTAGATCTGGACAGTCATTCTTCCAGTGTCCAGACTTATTGCATTGTAGACATTTATCACGAGCTACTTTCGGTTTTGCGCATTTGCGCTTATTGGAGTTTTTCTTTGATATCTTCTTCTTCCCCATCATTACTTTCTTTGACTTCTCAGAAGTCTTTGAAGAGCCAACTTCATCATGGAGATATAGTGTGGGGTTGCCTTTCTTCAAATCTTGCTCCGCCGTGCGTAGCTGTTAGTGTCCTAGACATGCCACGGGATCTCTAAGCGTGATTCGTGTGTGAATAAAAATCAAAAATAAGTTACGGATGACTTACATTGATCAGTTGAGTTCAAAACTTTTATGGATGTTGAAGCTTCCAAGCTCATGGGTGAGTATCTCTATCACCATCATTTGACTCCCATATGTGCTAACAAGAACAAAAGTGGCTGAATTTTGCCCTCCAAGAGAAGCAACAATTCGTCTGGAGAGAAAGAAAGCAATCAACCAAATGCTAGAGAAACAGAGGCCAATCGGCCTAAATCACCAAAGGCCTATCGACCAAGCTTCCAAAGCAAAAGGCCATTTTGGCCAAGGTATATAGAAGTCAGTGGCCTTTGTTGTTGCTTTCGGCCAATGAGAGTTAATTATGCCAAATTGCATTTCATTCGGCCTTAAACTTGGAGAAGTCAATGGCCATTTGCGCAAGTCAGAGGCCATTTGGCCAAATCCATTTCTTCAAAAGAAAAAGGAAGAAGCAATCAGAGGCCACTTCTGATTTTTGTCGGCCAATCCCAATTCATGCTTTTTCAATTGTGGCCATTCAGCCATCAGACATTTAAGGCCATTCGGCCAAATGTCAGGGAGAGAGAGATTAATTCTTAAAATTAAATGTGTTGAGTGTTTTAAAATAAAATCCAAATACTATTGCCAACCACTTATATCAATTGTTGACAATTGATGTGAGTCATGGGTCTCGCCCATTTAATTCCAAATCTAGTTGGCTTACTTAACACACTTTGGGCTCAGATCCGTTTAATCCGATTAAACTAATTTTCCGTCGCCACGCAATTAAATCTAATTTAATTAAATAATTATGTCTCGTAAAATTATTATTAAAGTCGCTTACGAATTAATTCCAAATTAATTCGTTCGCTAGAATTAAAATCCAATTTAATTTCCCGTTGAAATCTGATTTCAATTAATATATCTAATATATCATTTAGCCCAATTAAATAAATTAAATAGTAAAATCTAATTTAACTATTAAATTTATTTTACCGATTAATTCCAAATTAATCGCGTTCTCTCCTCTCGACGAATTTAATCACAGATAAATTCTCGACGCAATTAATCCCAGATTAATTCTTTCTCTGATAATTAATCCCAGATTAATTCTTGTTGTAATTAATCCCTGATTAATTTTCTCTCTCTTAATTAATTCCAGATTAATATTGTTTTAATTAATCATAGATTAATTTTCTCTCTCTTAATTAATCTCAGATTAATATTGTTCGAGTCAAACATCATCGGTGAATCTTTGGGATGCGACCCAAGAGATCCCTGGATATGTTGGCAGTAAATACGGTCATCGGACTATCCGAACACGTGCGTACCCGATACCACGTTTTTACCGATTTAGAAGACATGGTTGGCTTCTAGCAAAGCATCGTGCCTACCCAATTCTCCAGAAATATTCTGCTACGGAATACAAGATCTTTGTCAGGCGTATAATACGTAGTAATGCGTATTACAATCTAGTATCAGATGTCACATGCTAGGCCTGGGGCTGGAGTTGTGTCTGCCCCGTACGAAGCATATATCAGATCACTAGCAACTAGTCTCTTTATGATCGGAAAATCATGACCTATTCATACTTCCCCGATGGCTATAGCACTTAGAGTACCAAATCTGTATCACTGCGTGATCATCATCTCTATATGATTAAAGTGATACTTCCATCTTGACATCACACCCAATACACTACGATTCTCAGTATACCCAGAAGAGGCGTACACATAACTTGTTAAAGCCCTGGACGACCAAAACCAAAGTATACTGATTGTCGCAAGTATTAGCGATGCAAGTCTCAAGTTAAGACCAAATACACCTACCCTGATTCGGATTCCCATAGACACATAGTCATACTACCAATGGGATTTCGAGGGGTCTATCCAGAGCGAAGCTGTTTCCGTACCATCGGTAAACAGAACCTTCTATTACACTTGCATGAGTATCCAGTACCCAAATATATGAGAACTATGTCATTATGCTTCCATAACACACACAAGTGTAATACTAGTCTATTCCGCATTATCGATGTCCAGTCTTGATAATACTACGACTATGGATATTTAATGATTAAACCTTTGTGGATTAATAATGTCTCATATCTTATTAATCCGGAACTAATCATAAGGACTTTTATCATTTATATATCTGAGTAATCCAATTACAAATGATAAAAGAGCAATTTCTTTTGTCACATAGTTAATTTGTACAACAACACCATGTTAATTCAAATATTGATGCTATGGATCATAATTGTCCAACAATCTCCCACTTGGCCTATAGCCAATCACTCAAGTGTCCTACACTTGAACTATGTACGGGTCGCTCAAACTTCAGCTGAGAAACAACTTTCGTCAGCGGATTTATAAGGTTATCATCTGATGCGATTTATTCGATCATCACATCGCCACGATGTATGATCGAACAAATCAGATGAATTAGTCGAAGTACATATTTGGATCATTGATGAGACCGCAATTCTTTAGCATGCAATGTAGCCTAGCTCAGCAGCTATTAGAACTACTCCTAATCTAATTAGGAATTTTATAGATCCAAAATGCTTCTTTTGCTGCCTCAGCTGCAATAATGTTCCGCTTTTGTTATTTATTCGGCAACAGTATCTTGCTTGGAAGATTTCCAGCTCACTGTTCCGTTATTCAAACTATATAAGTACCTTTATTGTGACTTACAGTCGTTTTCATCGGTTTGGAAACTTACAGCGGTGAACCCAGTCACCTCAAGTTCTCCATCTCCATAACTTAAGAAAGCATCTTTAGTTCGTCTAAGATACTTAAGGATGTTCTTAACATCAATCCAGTGACCATCACCTGGATTGCCCTTATAGAGTCTACATATGCTCAAAGCATATGAGACATCAGATCACATACATTTCAAAACATACGAACACTGAGAGAGTGTCAGCATCATTCTAGATCTATCCCAGTAGATCTTTATTCCTATAATAAAGCATGCTTCTCCCAGGTTTTCATGGAGAATTTTAATGAAAGCCAAGCTTTCACCGATTTTATTATGGGAATGTTATTGCTAAGTAGCAATACATCATCAACTTATAGGACAATCATATTCAGTGCGCTCCCACTAACC
The DNA here is from genome assembly GCA_019454045.1 of Zanthoxylum bungeanum. Classification (NCBI taxonomy): domain Eukaryota; kingdom Viridiplantae; phylum Streptophyta; class Magnoliopsida; order Sapindales; family Rutaceae; genus Zanthoxylum; species Zanthoxylum bungeanum. The sequence continues at coordinate 319,144 of SKCR01037498.1, read as the reverse complement.
TTCTTATATACACAATAATCATCTTTGTTTTGAATTAAATCATATACCATTATGATTACATCAAAACAATGGTTCCAAGAACACAATGTTTGCTTCAATCCATAAATGGATTGATTTAACTTGCAAACCTTGTTTGCATGTTTTGGCACGACAAAACCGTCAGGATGTTGCATACAAACATCCTCCAAAAGGTTTCTGTTAAGGAAAGCGGATTTGTCGTTCAGCTGTCATATTTCATAAACAAAATATGCAGCATTAGCAAGCATTATCCGAATGGATTTAATCATGGCAACAGGTGAAAAAGTTTCGTCGTAGTCGACACTATGTCTTGGACGATACCCTTTCTGTACAAGCCTAGCTGTGTACATTTGTATGTTGCCATCCATGTATGTCTTCCTTGAAGACACATATAGTACCAATAGGCACAATGCCTTCTGGTACATCAACCAGTATCCAAACTTGGTTGGTATACGTGGAATCCATTTCGGACTTCATGGCACTTTGCCATAAAAGGAGTCGATACCTTGTATCACTTCCTCATACGTAGCCGGTTCATCTTCCTCAATAAGATTGATATCTACATGAGGTGAGATCAGAAACCCATACCTCCCAAGTTATTTTCTGACTCTCTTCGACCTACGTGGTTCTTGTGTATTCGAAGATTGTGGTACAGTTTCATCCCTGATGAACTATTTGTGTTCCGTAAAAGAGTCAGTGCCTGGAACAGTATTACTCTGATTTTCATCGAGTTTTACTTTCCTCCCACTTACCACTGCATACAGGAATTCCTCTTAGGAAAACCGCATGGAGAGCAACAATTACATTGTTCTCTTGTGAGTTGTATAAGTACTATACTTTGGTTTCCCTAGGACAACCTACAAACAGGAACTTATCCGATTTGGGTTCTTGTTTGGTATCATGCAAACATTTAGCGTATGCCCAACATTCCCAAATCTTCAGGAATGAGAAACTCAGTTTCTTTCATGTTCATATCTAATATGAAGCCTGTCTAACAGATTTTCATGGAACCTTATTCAAAATAAGTACTGCACTGTTTAATGTGTATCCTCATAAGGAAATTGGTAGCTCAGAGCGACTCATCTGTTTAAGTATTGTCCATCATGGTCTGACCGCAATGTTCTAATACTTTTACCGGTTTGTTTTCTTACTTCGTGTCGAAAATCTTTGAATTTATCAAAAGTTTCTAACTTGTGTTTCATAAGATACACATAACCGTAACGCAATGCCACATCCGTAAAGGTTACGAAGCATTCATATACACCTCTAGCCTAGCTAGATATGGACCCACTTACATCACTATGAACGAGGGCTAACAGATCGGTGACACTTGCACTTTTACCAAGTAAAATGTGTTTTAGGCACTTTGCCTAATAAACTAGATTCGTATTACGATCAAGTATCAGATGTCACATGCTAGGCCTAGGGCTGAAGTTGTGTCTGCCCCGTACGAAGCATTTATCGGATCATTAGCAACTAGTCTCTTTATGATCGGAAAGTCATGACCTAGTCATACTTCCCCGATGGCTATAACACTTAGAGTACCAGTTCTATATCCCTGCATGATCATCATCGCCATATGACTGAAGTGATACTTCCATCTTGACATCACACCCAATACACTACGATTCTCAGTATACCCAGAAGAGGCGTACACATAACCTGTTAAAGCCCCGGACAACCAAAACCAAAGTATACTGATTGTCGCAAGTATTAGCGATGCAAGTCTCAGGTTAAGACCAAATACAACTACCCTGATTCGGATTCCTATAGACACATAGTCATACTACCAATGGGATTTCGAGGGGTCTATCCAGAGCGAAGCTGTTTCCGTACCATCGGTAAACAAAACCTCCTATTACACTTGCATGAGTATCCAATACCCAATTATATGAGAACTATGCCGTTATGCTTCTACAACACGCACAAGTGTAATACTAGTCTATTTCGCATTATCGATGTCCAGTCTCGATAATACTACGACTAGGGATATTTAATGATTAAACCTTTCTGGATTAATACTGTCTCATATCTTATTAATCTAGAACTAATCATAAAGACTTTTATCATTTATATATCCGAGTAATCCAATTACAAATGATAAAAGAGCAATTTTCCTTGTCACATAGTTAATTTGTACAACAACATCATGTTCTGTACAAATAGTGATGATATGGGTCATAATTGTCCAACAGTAGCATGTTATGAAGTTCTTCGTATGTGTCTTGCATCGAATGCATATGAAAATTTAATACAGAGCCAGCATAAGAACCAGACAAAATCAAATTACGACCCAGCCGTTCATCAAACACGATGCCTTGTCGTTTCAGATATAAAATCTGGACGATCATATTCAAAATATGAGTGCTGACAGCTCCTCCCTCCTTGAGTTCAGCATGGAACAATTCCGTATACCTTTGATAAAGTTCCATCTCTTGATTTTCCTCGAACAACTCATTGAGTGTTCGCATGATGCTCCAAACATCTGGTACTTCAATGTACTGTCTCAGCAAATCTAGAACCATCGATCCCAAGATATAAGATTTCACCTTCAGGTTATCATTCTTCCATCTATAAAAAGTTTCTCGCTCTTCTGGAGTGGAGTCACGATCGATATCAACAGACAGTGGATTTATAAAGACATAAGTCAATTTTTCATACTCCAAGACAATGCGTATGTTCATTTCCCATTCGAAATAGTTTTCGGCTCCTTTTAGTTTATTGGAATCCAAAAGTTTCATCAATGGATTAGTGGCAGTCATCTACAAGACAATATTTTTCAGTAGTAGCAGTACAATTTTCATTTCAAAAGTAATAACACTAATTGATTACGGAATTTGAAATATATTAGTGCCCTCCCACTACTTTACATAATTCTGTAATCCACCTTAATAGAAAAATAGAAATTTGACTATCAAAATTTCATAGCGGGAAGTGGATCCCATGAAATTTACTCCAGCCTCACACTAATGACGATATTAGCCTTTGTAAACTCATTAGGTAGACCTCCAAGGTCAATCACTTCATGTGACTCATAGTTTGGTCCTGAACCGTTTCTTATCCTCACACTAATGACGATATTGGATTAAGACGTGTTCTAGGTGTATACTTGTCAATGTGTACTAATGAGCTTCGTATGTACACCCTCATACTAATGATGATATTGGGCGACTACATTAACTCATCACGCTACATCTAATATTTTACCAGAGCGACCTAAGTTCCGAGCACTTATACCATCACACTAATGACGATATTGGATTTAAGTAGTAAGAATTCATTCATCTTCGTATTGACAAGACGAACCATCCAATAATGCTCCAACATTATTAATACTATTACTTAAAAGTAATCACCTAATCACGAGAGATTTATGACAATCAAATCATTAACTTTATTAGGTCAAAGTTTTAATTTAAAACATGCAATATATATCCAATATGTCTTATGCATAATTAAATTAAAATTACAATGACATAGATTCAAAACACGTGTTGTGTGGTTAAGCCTTTGCTACTGATACCATTCTGTTGGGGCAGTTGTGGAACCCCTAAGGTCGGATCGATGGCCCGCACAGTGGAAGTGGATCTAACCCGTGGATATCCATCATTGGTGCATTTTAAAAATTAATAAAATATAATATTTTATTTTTCAAGTGTTTAGAGAAAACCATAAATAAATTTGGATCCGGAAAAATCACTCTGGATGAAAAAATAGATATTTTTCAAAATTCCGGGACTAGGCATGTTGTCTGTGCAACATGTGTAGCATGCTGCTGGCAGCATGCGTGGTGCTGCAACGCCACTTTGTGGCGCTGCAGTGCCATGCTCTCGGCCAATTTGGCCGATAGCAGCAATATGTATCTTTTTTTAAAAAAAATTATTTTCTAAAAATAAAAACCCTTTAAAACACTTTAAAATCACCCAAAACAATTTTAATTTCAAAACCAACCACAACACTTATTATAGAATAAACATATATAAATTCTAAATATATATATGCCTTTCTTTGAATCAAATTACAACCCAAAATAGAATCCCAATAAGAAATGTCTCATGAACAATTCTAGATCACTCAAAGGTGGTCAAGTGATTTTAGAATGGTAGCCATAGCTCTAAGCTTTAATCTGTTGGGATTTTGGCACGGGCGCAGTGGAAGCTCGATGTTCGGGTGAAATCGTAATTTTAAAATTTTTTAAATTACCGAATAAATTATTCAATATCCAATATGAATAATTTATTCATATTTTACCTCAACATATTTATTCGATATCAAATAACGACATAAATAACTAAGAAACGTCGCGAAACTTTTACGAAAATATTTTTCCGCAAAATGGCATAAAACGCATTTTTGACCGAACCGACCACCCAATGCACATGAGGGCTGCCCAGGTCAGCCCCAATAGTGCTAGTGCAGTTCATGGGCTGCCCGAACAGTGAAAAATTCACTGTTTGGGCAGCCGTCACCCGGTTGGCTCAAAAGTCACCTGGTAACGTCGTTTTTCGTCGTTTTCACTTATTTCAACTCCGAAACAATTTCTGACAATTGTTCCAACACCCAAAACACATCCAATATATTTATATGACATAATTTTCATCACCATAAAAACATTTTTTCATATCTGATCCAGGGGAAAAAAATATCATTTTTTCGTACTTTAATCCAAAATTTTCAACATTAATCCAATTAATCATAACACTAATCCAAGCCACCATCAATGAAGCACCGAAGAAAAATTCTAGGCATTACAAGAGTGGTCATAACACTCTAGAATGGCAACATATCATCAAATGATCAAATTGAATCAATATTACACTAATATTATTCAATACAACTTCACACATGCACCAAGCCTTCAATTCCATCCTCCAAATCAAAAAGGCCCAAATTCTTAAGAAATGAAGAAACCATATAATCTATTTAGATGATCAAGTAACAAGAAACATGCTTTCTAAGCTTATGGATGTAAATAATTACCTTTAATTCTCCTAACTCCTTAGCTTTTTTCTTGATTTTCTTCACCTTTCCTTCTTGAATCATCAAGAGAATTTGGAGGTGTATTTTGATAGATAGATTCGGCCATGCCATAGCCAAGAAGAGAAAAGAGAAAAGAGAAAAAATTTCCCTTTTAAAATGTCAAAACCGACTTTGGAGGGGTATTTTTGTCCATTTTATAATTTAATCTAATTAAATTAAAGATAAGCTTTAAGTTTGACAAATCAAATTTGCACACTTCAAGCTTAATAAAATCATGCCACATGTATCAATAATAATTAAACATATTACATAACATTTATGTAATATGGAAATTATTTGATTATTCAAATATTTAACATTTAAATATCTAAATAATTAATTAATATAATTATTATTCCATATGTATTTTATTTACATTAAATAAAATACGTATATAAGTAACATGTGTCAAAATCTCATTTGACAATTAATTAATGTGTATCTAATCAAATTATGTATCAAATATAAATACACAATAATTCCGACTGACCAAAATTGCCCTTATGCATGTGTTTTCGTTTAACCGTTTAAATGATTTGAATTAACTTATTTAATTCGATGAAATATTATGAATAATCTGTATTATTCATAATGCATTGCCCAAGTTCTCAACGAGTACACTTCATATTGTGTGACTCTCTAAGTTTAGGTTTATCCGTCACGAAATCTAATTTCGTGTCCATAATTCACTCACTCATGAAATATGACGACCACGGATAATCTCGCTAAACTATGCAAGCCGAGGTCATTGCATACGTATAATCCCTCCATCACAGGCTATCCATTTTATAACTGGGATATAGATAAGAAAGTCAAATCATTATGGTATAATATAGTTGACTTTCAAATTTACGATCTCTAAATAACACTCGGAACTTTCTTCCGAAGTTATACCACGGCCATGGATTTACTAGATCGCAAACACGCGTAGGATACCTATGCCCTGTACACAGGACTGACAGATTCTATCTTGATACGCACTAGATATCATGAGCATCAGTCCACACCCAACGAACAGACGGAGGTCTGATCTAAATAGATCGGTGACGTGACTGCCATCAAAGTGTGAAGGATAACTCATATATCCACTGTGGTATCTCAAGTCGAAAGACCACTATGCTCGCTCAACTCGAGAAGATTCTTATTGACGTTGGTGTACCATCTATTAGGAAATTGTAGGCACTGTATTTTTACACATAAGTCCCTATGATGAGTCTCATTCTGGAGACACTACCTTTTAAGTCACGGAGGCCGCGGAAAACGGACGTCGGAAGGGGATTTCAGAATAAAAAAGGTTCACTGTTTTCGTTGGTGCTGCGTTCGTTACTTCGTTCGAACGTCAGGCAGATTGCGGACGTTCGTGCCACGTTCGAGGAGGCGTTCGAACAGTGTCGGTAATTATGGTTTTGCTGCTAGCCTCACATCAAGCCCAATTCGCCCAAACCTTGGCCCACACGCCCAAACCCACTTAAAACACATATTTAACACATGGTGAAATCAAAACAAATCTAAAAATCACATACCAAATTAAATAAAATACTTACACAAATTAAAGAAATTACATGCCTAATTAAAATCAATCAACAAACTAAATGCCTAATCCAAGCCAATCAAATATTCAACATGCCTAATCCAAGCCAATCAAATCCCTTGCTTTCCTTGTCCAACACCAAATCATATCCCTTTTTAAAATACACAAATCCCTTTCCTTGTCAAGCCTAACCCTTTGCCTATAAAAAGAACCCTTCACCAACCTTCTCAACCCTAGCTAGCTCATTCACACAAAAAAATCCTCCTCTCTCCACTCTCTCTAGAGTTCACGCCCATTACAGAAAAAAGAAGAAAAGAATCCCCAACCCTTTTCCCCTAGCTCACATACAAAACACAAACAACAACACACAACCCTTCCCTCACCAACTTAACAAGAACAACACACAGCAGCCCCTAACCCTTGAACAGCCCCTTCACCTCACCGAAAAACACATCCCAAACAGCCTTAAAACACGCATACAGCAGCCCTAAACACACACATAAAACAGCCCCCGAACCACACCATAACACCACCGAAAATAACACCCAAAACAGTAGCCAAAAGATCCCAAAAAAACAGTAACTAAAATACAGCAGCAAAACAGTAGCAGCGACAGCGAATCGGAGTCAAAACAGCAGCAAAAGACGGAGGACGACGACCCAAAACAGTAAGACAACGAACGAGAGCAGTGAACCAGTGAACCGGAAGAGTTGCAGAGCTTTACCCCTTCCGATCTTCGTGAAACGCGAGTCTGAGAGACGACTTAAAAGGTTAGACCTGAGGGCACTTTTTTCTTTAGTTTATATTCGTTTCTTTTATTATTGAATTCTATTCGCATGAGAGTCGTTTATGGATGCATGTTGTGGCTTGAATGAAATGGAAGAGTGTCGTCTCTTGTGGTATATAGGATGGAAACCCAGACGTAAATTCCGTAGCCGAATCCGAATGGACAGTAGTGCGGTCTGTACTTGGGATACAACTCCACGTACCACATGTGTAAACGGCACCTTCTCTTGTTTTGTGTTGCTTTGGTTTATCTATTTCTTATTATTTAAATTCTGTATGTCGCTTATTTGTGTATGATATAATCGAGTGCATGGGCTCAGTAAGTGCGATGAAAGGTCCCCTAATCAGAAGGGTTAAAATCCTTCACCACGATGTTTTGCCGCACCGATTGATGTGTGTTCGGTTGAATGCGAGATACATTCAATCGGGCACACTACGTTTAATATTATTGCTTTTAATTCTTTGTATGCATGATTCAATCGAGCGCATGGGCTTAGTAAGTGTGATGTGAGATCCCCTATGGGGAGGGGTTTAAAGCCCTTTACCACGATGTTTTGCCGCGCCAGTTGATGTGTGTCCGTTTGAATGCAAGATACGTTTAATCGGGCATATTTAGTTTGATATGATTGTCTTTATGTTTGTATGTATGATGTGATGCGACGCGCATGGGCTTAGTATGTTGGTCTAAAGGTCCTCTCTTTGAGAGATCAAGAGCCCCAAAAGGCCGCCTTTACGGCAGTACTTCGCCGCGCCCCTTTATTTTTGTTGTATTGCGTCTCATTTCATGCATCAGGTCTGTTCCCGTTCGAACGCGTTTACGAACGCAACTCGAACGCGCATGCATTTTGCCTTATCATGCATCAGGTCTCATCTCTGTTCGAACGCGTTCACGAACGCCACACGAACGTGAGTGTTCTGTTTCATTTCCGTTCGCACGCGTTAACAAACGCCACACGAACGTGAGTATTCTGTTTCATTTACGTTCGAACGCGTTCACAAACGCCGCACGAACGTGAGCATTCTGTTTCATTTCCGTTCGAACGCGTTTACGAACGCTACTCGAACGAGAACCTTCTGTTTAACGTTCGAACGCGTCTACGAACGCTGCACGAACGCACACGGTAAACAGATCCTCTTGCATCACATTATGACATGTCCATCTTAGCATATGGTTACCCCTTTGTACGCCATGCATTTGTATTACCTCTCTAGTTGTCTGTGCCTACAATGTTGTTTATCGTCATTTTGATTTCCTTTACATTACATGCAAATGTTACCATGGCTGTTTGTGTTTATACTTACATGAATGATTGAATTCTTATGACGTTATGTGCTTGTTGTTGCAAAGGCCTACTTTTGAGCATGTGAATTTGGCAATAAGATTTGGTTTCATGTATGTTAGATGTAAACTATACTTTCAAGCATGTGAATTTAGGATTGTGTTGCACTTGGAAATATATGTCATAGGCTTGGTTGGATTATTGCATAAATCTTTACATTACAAGTTGCATAAGTAAGGGACCATTCCGAACCCAATGGTTTGAGGTCTTCCCTTGCGAGGGGTGAGTGCGGCCTTAAATCTTTGTCCCGGTTCACACCGGGTGGCGACTCCATATTATTTATTATTTCCCAACTAGTGCCGCGAGCCTAGAAATGGCGTCGCCCAGGTCCTGTTGTCTACAGTCTGGCGACTCCACTGGGGATAGAGAATCGGCCCCGAAATAATGCCTTGTAATGTATAGATTTATGCTTTAATTAACCGTGTCTACAAATGTGTGAAATGGGGGTTGTGATCAAAGGCATTTTGAGGCTAGGTAATGGTTTGGTGTCTTCCTTCACTCACTACCTTTCTAGAAGGAAAAGCTGTGAAGGCACCTAGATAGTCATCTACTCGTAACCTATTGTGATGGACTAATTTGGAGGACTCGTTGTTTATTCCTGACACCAAGCGATAAGAGCCTAAGAGGCTTGGGTATTTAAGTGAGCCTCGCTCCACCTTCCCTCTGGGGAATCTACAACGGGAAATCCATTTGACAGTCCGTCACACACCATAGCTCATTGGCACGTACCTTAGTGTATAAAAAAGGGTGCGCTCACTTGGTTGCTCGAACCCTTGATTGGGGAGACCTAGTTGTGGGCCATCCTTCGCCGATGAGAGCCTTTGTCCATACTCCCACGAACCCATGCGTAGACCGGGTTGTATAGCCTATAACAAATATTTCCTTGTGCTTTAGGACCATTATCATTTGGATGAATTGGACTCTTTGTCAAAAATGCGAACTTGCTGGGCCATTTAAACTGGGGCTAGTTCGTATCTTATGACAATTAGGCCCAAAGCTTATGAAATGATGGTGGGCCACACGGTAGAAGTTACTATTTTATGTTTATGACATCTTCCTTGTATGCTTATGTTTGGGAACATTGCTATTTGAATCCATCTGGATCTTTTGTCCATAAATATGGGCTTGTTGGGCCATTTAAACTGGGATAAGAACGTATCTTATGACGATTGGGCCAAAGGCTTCTAAATGACAATGGGCCATTTTGTGATTGTGTTCGGAGTATTATCATTTGGATTTAGTTGGGCTCCTTGCCATAAGATATGAACTCGTTGGGCCATTTAAACTAGGACGTGTTCACTCTTATGACAGTCAGCCCAAAAGCTTCTAAAATGATAATGGGCCGACTTGTTTGAAAATTTTATTGACTTAGTATGATTTATATGTTATATGCCTTTTATGCACATCATGCATACATACATCATGTTAACCCTTGTGTTCTGAAAGCCATCATAGATTCCCGTTGGGTTAGGGAAAAGGGGAGACTCATCAAAATACTGGGAACAGACATGAGCGAATTAGATATTGAGGTATCCTGTATGGATCAGTTGGAAAACGGTCTCGCCAAGGTCACTGAACAGTTGCAAGCTTTGACTACTGCCATGACAAATATGGCTGTGCCCCGTGCTGGGGGAAATTCTAAGAATGGGAAGCGCGAGGAGCCTCCGAATGGGTTGGGGGATGATATCCCCGCTTTTGATGATGATATGGCAGAGTATGCAACAGACAGAGTGATTGGGTCTCAGGCCGAGATACAGAAACTCAGGGATCAGGTTGAATTCGTTACCCGCAAGATGAGGGGTAAGAATGAAGATTTGCTAGATTATGAGACAATGACGTTTGAGGAGCAGTTGCCGGCGCAGTTTAAGATGCCGGATTTGGCTAAGTTCAATGGGAACGGAGATCCGAGGGTGCATCTCCGTCAGTATGTGTCTGTTATGAGTTCAGTTGGCCTTCTCAGCGCCAAGTACAAAAGATGTTCGGGATGTCACTCGAGGGGGCACCCGTAGTATGGTACCATAACCTGGACAAGCAGGTTAAGGAAGATTGGAGGGAGCTAGCTGATGCTTTCTTAAAGCAATATGTCACGGACCTGGAGATTGACTTGTCACTCCGTGACTTAGAAAATATCAAGCAGAAGCCGGAGGAAAATTTCAAGGAATATGTGGACCGCTGGAGAAGCCAGCTTCTGAAGATGCAGACTCGACCCTCTGAGAAAGACCAGATCAAAATGATCATCAAGGGCACCAAGCCCTCTATTTATGGCAAACTAAGGAGAATGACTTCGATGATTACTGATTTTCGACAGCTGAGGGAGACAGTTATGGATATTGAGGAGGAGGAAGCCGAGAACAGAAAGTTTTATGGACAGAACAGAAGGAATATTGGGGGACATTCAGGGACTATGCCTGCTACTGCTGAGGTCACTGCCATTAAGAACAGACGATTTTCTAACCTTTGTACGCCATGCATTTGTATTACCTCTCTAGTTGTCTGTGCCTACAATGTTGTTTATCGTCATTTTGATTTCCTTTACATTACATGCAAATGTTACCATGGCTGTTTGTGTTTATACTTACATGAATGATTGAATTCTTATGACGTTATGTGCTTGTTGTTGCAAAGGCCTACTTTTGAGCATGTGAATTTGGCAATAAGATTTGGTTTCATGTATGTTAGATGTAAACTATACTTTCAAGCATGTGAATTTAGGATTGTGTTGCACTTGGAAATATATGTCATAAGCTTGGTTGGATTATTGCATAAATCTTTACATTACAAGTTGCATAAGTAAGGGACCATTCCGAACCCAATGGTTTGAGGTCTTCCCTTGTGAGGGGTGAGTGCGGCCTTAAATCTTTATCCCGGTTCACACCGGGTGGCGACTCCATATTATTTAGTATTTCCCAACTAGTGACGCGAGCCTAGAAACGGCGTCGCCCAGGTCCTGTTGTCTACAGAAATCTTCAGTGAATCATTCAGTGTTTATCAAATAAACACATACATGTCTATATGAGTCTCTTGAGACTCATGGTTCATTGGGATAAACCATCAGACCAAGTCATGATATACGACATGTACTGGCCTCAATGGATTTTACTAACCGACCCGTGTTAGTAAATCATGACCAAGAACTTTATTTAAGGATATACAACTTATAGTGACGCTTCCCAATGTCAATTACAAACTACGTTGTAACTGCGTACTACATTGTAAATCATAGGGTCTTTGTCTAATATACACATATCACTAAATCAGATTTAGTTTCAATCTAATCATAATTAGATATCTAATCGTAATTAGATCGAATATGTATATAAAAGACAATAGGTGCTACCATTAAATAAGTAATATTATGGAAAAATGAATTATTTGTATTTATGAATCGGACATAAATACGATCCGGATTGGCACTCTGAGCACCAACCCTAACATAATCTAGAGTTCCAAACTCATATTAATTGTTCCATGTCCAACATAAACATATTTGACCTAATACATAAGCATGTTGTGTTTATACTTCTAAAGTATCCTAACACAATTGATTAACCTTATTTAGACATTAAGCTATGTGATCATGCATCTAAATACACAAATGAACATAGCTTAGGAGAAGATCAAACATTACCTAGTAAGCTTGATGCAATATCCAATCTACTTCTCCTTTGTTGAAATTGTTGGAGAACCTCCAAGGTGTGCAAGTTTGACTTCAAGATCCAATTTTGTTTTCAATGCTTCCAAGCTTCACTTCAAGATCCAATCTTGATTTCTCCTAGATGAAATGTTGTAGATGTTGGGGCAGTTGTGGAACCCCTAGGGTCGGATCGGTGCCCCGGGCAGCGGAAATGGGTCTAACTCATGGATATCAAGTTTGGGTGTAATTTTAAATTATTTAATGAAATACTATATTCCATTACGAGTGTATAGGAAAAAAACAGGACTGAATCGGAGTCCGGAAGCTCCCGAACGAACGAAAACAAAAATGTTTCGCACCTAGCACATACGCGCGCACGCGCTCAGTGCGCCCAGCGAACATTTATTTTTTTATTTCTTTCAATTGTAAATCATTACCTTCAGCTCACATTCCAGTGAGCTGAATGAATTAGGGTCTTTGACCCTAATTCTTTCCGGTCTTCCCTAAACACTTCAAAAATATCCAAATTTAATTTTTAATTTCAAAAACAACATTAATACATGTTATAGAATAAAAATCAAGTTTTTCAAAATATCAAATATTTTTACAAAAATATAAATTTATTCTAAATACGGACTTGCGTAAATTTTGAATCCAATACACAAACCAAATTAGAATCCCAATAAGAAATGTCTCGTGAAGAATTCTAGGTCACCCAAAGGTGGTCAAGTGATTCTAGAATGATAGCCATAACTCTAAGCTTTAATTTAGAGTTCCAAACTCTTATTAATTGTTGAAATCGTCGGAGAACCTCCAAGGTGTGCAAGCTCGACCTCAAGATCCAATCTCGATTTCCAACGCAAGCAAGCTTCACTTCAAGATCTAATCTTGATTTCTCCTTAATGAAATGTTTTAGAGAACTCACAAGTTTCTCTAAACACTTCTCTAACTTAGGTTAATTTCTCTAAGAATTTGCTTGTATTTTTACTTGTAATTAAAACCTTCATAAAGCTTGCTATTTATAGCAAAACTTACGCAATTTTTAATTAATAAAAGTTGTAATCAACTTTTAAGTGGGCTTAATCTAATTGTCCAAATATGTATAATTAGGTGTGACTAATCTCCATTGTCTCCCACTTTAATTTAATCCAATTAAATCAAGCCAATGATTAGGAAATGGATTAGTTAAATGTTTCCCACCTTGATTTAATCCAATTAAATCAAGCCAAAACCACATATTATTACATACTTACAATTACCATAATATCCTCAAATGGTAGAGGTAATTATGATTTACAATTAAGCCTCTGTGTAATTATTGAATTAATCCAATTAATCCAATTAGGTCAAAATAAATAATCAATATTATCCAATAACACTTGATTATCTAAGTTGATAATTATAATATCGAATATTATCTTTTATCAAAAATAACGGCTACCCAAGTGCTCAACGAGTACACTTCATATTAGGACTCTCTAAGTTCAGACACGTTCGTCATATAAGCCTAGCTAATATGTACATAATTCGGCCACCTCCGAATTCATGAAGAACACGAACGACCTTTCTGAACTATGCAAGTTGAGGTCATCACATATGTTTAACAATCCCTCCGTCGTAGGCTATCCGAGTTGTTCTTAGGAAACATAGAATATACTGTCAAGTTTCCAATGCGCACATCTCATGTCGACATGTCCACGATTCTTTACAACTGATTCGATCCACCCTAGGTGATCAGCTTTGGCCAAAGTCTTTAAGAATCGTGACTTAACTCACATGGATACCTAAACCCCTTATGGTACACATATGGACCGACAGATCCTATCTTGTTTCACACTTGATTACTGAGTGCATCGGTCCACACCCAACGAACATCTAGAGGCCAGACCATGAAAGGTTTCTGACATACATGGCATCAAAATGTGGAGGATCTCACACAAAATCAATGTTATCATATAGTCAAAGGATTACATATGCTACTCAACTCGAGGAGATTCCTATTGACGGTGGTGTATACTTCCAACTATTAGGAATCACATGTGAGTCATTCAGTATTCGCTCCAATGAATACCCACATGTCTATACGAGTTTCCAAAACTCATGGTACATCGCGTTAAACCATTGGAACTCCAATTCCAATATACGACATGTGCTAGTCTTCTAGGTTATAGGAATTCGACCGTATTCCAAAACCAACGACTATGAATATTTACTTTAAGAATAGTTTACACCTAGTGTCAAGACTATTCTAAGGTCGATGACATTCTGAGCATATCTATACATCAATTTAATACGCGTAATGACAGTACCATTATAAGATATGAAATGAAAAATATAGTTATCTTATTAATAAATAATAAAATATACAAATCGGATTGGCACTCTAAGCACAACCTCCATCAGTAGAGACCTCACAAGTTTCTCTAAACACTTCTTTAACTTAGGTTAATCTCTCAAGAATAATTTGTGTATAGCTTATTCAAGCTTTTGATTATGCTTATGCTTATTATTTTTCTTGTAATTAAAACCTTCCTAAAGCTTGCTATTTATAGCAAGACTTAGGTAATTTTTAATTAGTAAAAATTGTAATCAACTTTTAAGTGGGCTTAATCTAATTTGTCCAAATATGTATAATTAGGTGTGACTAATCTTCCTTATCTCCCACTTTGATTTAATCCAATTAAATCAAGCCAAGGATTAGGAAATTGATTAGTTAAATGTCTTCCATTTTGATTTAATCCAATTAAATCAAGCCAAAACCACCTATTATTACATACTTACAATTACCATAATATCCTCAAATGGTATAAATAATTATGATTTTACAATTAAGCCCTTGTGTAATTATTGAATTGATCCAATTAGGTCAAAGTAAATAATCAATTGTATTATCTTAGTTGATAATTATAATATCGAATATTATTTTTTTTTTAAAATAATCTGCTACCCAGGTGCTCAACGAGTACACTTCATATTAGGACTCTCTAAGTTCAGACGCGTTCGTCATATAAGCCTAGCTAATATATACGTAATTCGACCACCTCCGAATTCGCGAAGAACACGAACGACCTTTCTGAACTATACAAGTCGAGGTCATCACATATGTTTAACAATCCCTCCGTCGTAGGCTATCCGAGTTGTGCTTAGTAAACATAGAATATACCGTCAAGTTTCCGAGGCGCACATCTCATGTCGACATGTCCACAATTCTTCATAACTGGTGCGATCCACCATAGGTGATCGACTTTGGCCAAAAATTTAAGAATCGTGACTTTACTGACATGGATACCTAAACCCCTTATGATATACATACGGGCCGACAGATCCTATCTTGCTTCGCACTTGATTACTGAGTGCATCGGTCCACATCCAACGAACATCTAGAGGCCAGACCATGAAAGGTTTCTGATATACATGGCATCAAAGTGTGGAGAATCTCACACAAAATCAATATTATTCTATAGTCAAAGGATTACATATGCTACTAGACTCGAGGAGATTCCTATTGACGGTGGTGTATACTTCCAACTATTAGAGATCACATATGAGTCATTCAGTGTTCGCTTCAACGAATACCCACATGTTTATACGAGTTTCCAAAACTCATGGCACATCTGGTTAAACCATTGGAATTCCAATTCCAATATACGACATGTGCTAGTCTTCTAGGTTATAGGAATTCGACCGTATTCCAAAACCAACGACTAGGAATATTTACTTTAAGAATAGTTTACACCCAGTGTCAAAACTATTCTAAAGTCGATGTCATTCTTAACATATCTATACATCAATCTAATACGCATAATGATAATACCATTAATGAGTTATGAAATGAAAAATATAGTTATTTTATTAATAAATAATAAAATATACAATTCGGATTGGCACTCCAAGTACCAACTTCATCAGTATATTATCAAATAAAGTTCCTGGTCAAGATTTACTAACACGGGTCGGTTAGTAAAATCCGCTGAGATCAGTACACGTTGTATATCGAGACTTGGTCCGATGGTTTATTCCAATGAACCATGAGTTTGGGGAGACTCATATAGACGTGTAGGTGTCTGTATTAGATAAATACTGAACGATTCACCGAAGATTTCCTAATAGATGATACACAAACGTCAATATGAATCTTCTTGGGTCAAGTGAGCATAATGGTCCTTTGACTTGAGATACCACTGTGGATGTATGAGGTATCCTCCACACTTTGATGGCAGTCACGTCACCGATCTATTTAGATCAGACCTCCGCCTGTTCGTTAGGTGTGGACTGATCCTCATGATATCATGTGCGTATCAAGATAGGATCCGTCAGTTCTGTGTACATAGCATAGGTATTCAATATGGAATTAGCAATTTGTTAAATCTATGGGCCCGTAGTACACTGTAGAAGTAAGTTCTAAGTGTTATTAAGAGATTGCTAATAGAATCGTCGACGAGATTATACCTATAGAGATTTGACATTTTTATCTATATCTCTGGAATAATTTGAATACTTGTGACGGATGGATTATACGTATGCGATGACCTCGACCTGTATGGTTCATAGAGTTTATCAGTGTTCGTCATAATTTACGGGTGGGTAGATTATGCACACGAAATTGGATTTCGTGACGGATATGCTTGAACCTAGAAAGTCTCACTAATGAAATATACTCGTAAAGCACTAGGGCAACTATTATAAATAATATTGATTATTTATAAATCGTTTAATGGTTAGACGAAAAATGCATGCTTAAAGGGTTATCCAGTCGTTTTCTAATTAGTGTGTATTTAGATTAAATACTTGATTTTATTAAATACACATTAATTATTTGTCAAATAAAGTATTTGACATATGTTCCAAATATATATATTTTTGAATATTTAATGTAAATTTAATACATATTTTTAGATATTTGTATTAAGTAATTGTCTAATTATTTAATTGTTAAATAATTAGAATTATTTAATATGTTTATCTTTATAATTATTATGCTTTTAAATGGCTAATTTTGATTGGTGCACATGTATTTTGCTTTTTGAAAATGATAGCATTTTTGAATTTGAATTATTTTAATTTGATTAAAGAAATTGAAAATTAGTAAATTACAATTTTACAAGAGTCGGCCAACCCTAGGTATAAAAGTTATCATTTTCATTTGCTTCATTTGATAAGTTAAGCTTCCAAAATATTACAAAAGAAAAGTTGAGAGAAAAGAAAGCAAAAAGGAAGAAGATTTGAAGAAATCTTGAAATAAAGTAAGTTTTTCAATTCCTTTTCAACTTGAAAATTATTTCTAGGGTTCCAAGCTTTAACATATGATGTTTGTATTTTTCTCTACTACTTTTAGTGTGTAATATTTGTGTTGGAAGCTTAGATGAAAGTTGTTAGCATGCATGTTAAGGAAAAATATTTATAAGGTGTTATTAAGCATTCTTTTAGCCATTTGATGGTGATGTTGTCATTCTAGTGTTACTTAGCCACTCATAAATAACCTAAAATTATTCTTGAGTTGTTTCATGATGGTGAGACTTGTTTGGTGTGGTAAGGATTTGATTAAAGTATTGAATTTGTTTAATTTGGTGTAATTTGTGGAAATTACAAAATTAGGGTTCATAACCCTTTCCAAATTTGGGTCTTTTCATATATGTGTTGTAATTTGATGTATATATGATGTATATTAAATTTGTGATTGATTGGATTTGATCTTGTTATGTTTTGAACTAAAAATGACCAAATTGTAAATCCTGGAAAATAGAAGGACCTCTCAGCAATTCGGAAAATTATTGATTTCTTGAATTGCAATTTCTATTTACATGTATAATACATGTATAAATCATTTTGGTAGTGATTTGGAATCACATAATTATGTATTTGACAAATTAGGACTAAAATGATCAAAATATAAAGTTTTGGGGCCTTTTGGTAATTACTGAAAAATCTGGGAAATTTTTTCAGAATTCTATTTTTTCATGTATATTTGATGTACAAATCATTTTGGTTGTGATTGGAAATCATCTAAGCTCGTTTTGAACAATTTAGGACTAAAATGATGAAAATGGAAAGTTTTGGGGTTGTATGGTAATTTACTGAAATTCTGATTTATGGGTTAAAAATTTCTGTTTTTGAGTATTGAGTGATTAAAATAAATAAGTCTATTTTAATTGCCCAAGAAAAATTAAAGAAATGAGAAAATTTGATTTTCCCGCATTCCGCTGTGTAACCTGGGTATTTTGCCCAAAACCCCAACAACTATTATCACATATGCTCTCTTCCCCAATCACCCTATGGATGATAGCTCAGCTGTTTGACACCTCTACTATCTGCCATATGAACTTCATTAAAACGCTCATTCTTGGTAACTGTTACACGCTTTGCCCATGTGTCAGCCTGTATTCCAACCACTCTTATGCGGTTGCGTGTGTTAGTGGATAAGCCTGCAGCCCTGCTCCGTCCCATCAGCCGTTGGGAAGATCAAACTTCTATTTAGGGCTTATATCATTCGCAAGAGAACATAGCTCTACTCTAACTCCTCAGGTCTGTACCTCAAAACAGGTGACGTCATTCCTTACAACTGCTAACAGGTCGAGTCGATAGAGATGCCTTCATTTCCCTCACTTTCCTGAACATTCTTGATAAGTGTTCGAAAGCTTACGAGCTTGACCATGGGTATCTGACTTGTATCTTCTAGCGATCACCTTCCTCAGGTATATGTGACTTGTGTCTCGGCTGGTTCGTCCCCTTGTTCCTTGGGTCAGTATCCAAATGTAGCCACATCTGATCCACTGGGCGGGTCAATTACCCCCGAGCTCGAACCTTTATCCTTGTAAAGATCTTGGGCCCCACCTTGGTAAGTGAAATCTCCTTATTACCCTTTTCCATACTGGATCCGAAAATTCATAATTTTTTAATCTTTTTTCAATTATATTTGTATAAAATTATTGACTCGGGTCTTGAAATTTCAAATTTTGGTATACTCGGACTAAATCCAGAAATTCAAATCTTTTTATGAAGTTAATAATATTATGAACACAGGTCTCGAAATTTCATACCCGTATGGATCCGGATCCAGAAATCCGAATTTTTTAATCTTTTTTATTTATATTTGTATGAAATTAATAAAATTATGGACTTGGGTTCTGGAATTCCTGACTGTATGGATTTGTATCTGGGTATACTCTAACCGGACCCATAAATCCTGATATTTTTTTTTTTATCTTTTTCAATTATATTCGTATGAAATTAATAAAATTATGGACATGCGTCCTAGATTTTAGACTCACGTGGATCCGAATCCGGATATACTTTGACCGGATCAAAAATTTGAAATTTTTAATAATTTTTCAATTACCAGGGTCTTGAATTTCAGATCCAAGTGGATACAGATGAAGATATACTCGGACCGGATCCAGAAATCTCATTTTTTTAATTTTTTTCAATTATATTTATATGAAACTAATAAAATTATGGACCTGAATCCCAAAAATCCGGACCAATATGAATCCAAATCGGGTATATTCAGACCAGATTTGGGTGTACCGGAAAGGATCTAAAAATTCGATTTTTAATATATTTTTTCAATTATATCTATATAAAATTAATAAAATTTTAGATTGTGTCTCGAAAATTCAGATTCGCGTGGATTCAGATCCGGATATACTGGACGAATCCAGAAATCTGGATTCAGGAAATTTTTTCACGGACTCGGGTCTTTCGGCTCTATTTAGATTTGGGCCATACCCATGTTCAGATATGTGCGGGTCTGAAATTTTACAACCTGAATCCGAAATTTTTTATAGACCCGAGTACTTCTAGACCAGCGTTTTTGAGACAATATGAATCCTTGCCAGGCCTGAAAAATATTTGACATTAGAAAACGTTTTATGGATAATGTTTTCAGACAATATCCAAATACTGAAAAAATATTTTCCTTTTCATAAATAATTTTCATTGAAAATATTTTTTTTACGAAAATCGTTTTACGTCGAAACAAATAGACTCGTAGTACGATTAGGATATTGCAAGGGTAATCCTATAATGAAACTGTAAATTCCAAACACTATAAAAAGAGAGGAAATGGGGCACATCAAAGGTATGTTAAAACGATGGAAAAAAGAGTGAAACATTGTTCTTGATAGAAAAAGGAGATAACCATGTTTAAATATTTTCACTCATCTTTAGATCATAGAGAATCTTTTAAACCCCTTTCGTTGTAACTCATCTTTAGCTTAGTTGTCACGTACATTTTGGATATTATATCATCTCATTGCAGAATTTGCTTTTGTGGATTCCTATTTTGGCCCATATTATAGATCACAATTGACACATTGCGTCAACTGTTACGCGACCCGGAATGGCACGGTGATGACACTTCCCTGGATGAAAGTACCAAACATACACATGAT
The DNA here is from genome assembly GCA_019454045.1 of Zanthoxylum bungeanum. NCBI lineage: Eukaryota > Viridiplantae > Streptophyta > Magnoliopsida > Sapindales > Rutaceae > Zanthoxylum > Zanthoxylum bungeanum. The sequence continues at coordinate 298,426 of SKCR01037498.1, read as the reverse complement.
TTGTTTATTATTATCATGTTGTAACTCTTTTTTTTCTATTGTTATTCTATAATTACGTTATTCGTTAATTTAAGTATCAGAGAGTTTTTATCGATGACAACTTTGGTGCCTTCTAATTATATTTTCTAACTTCTCAAGTTCAAGAAAATCTCAGAAAAATCAATATAAGAAGATCAGTCACATGCAATTTTCCTAACAAAATAAATTTACTTGTTCGAGTTCGAGTTCGGGAAACCCTAATTATTTCAGGGATGAAAACCTAATGTCAACAATGTTTGATTTACGAACAGATTTTAGATTTAAAATAAAGTTGATCAAATTAGTATTTAATTTTTAAAATAAAATAAAATTGATAAGCTTCACTAATCAACCACCGGACCGGTCACATGCAATTTTCCAAAAAATGACAAGTGTTTCCTTCTCCATACAAACCAAAGCATACATTTTATGGGACCCAATGACTTAGGCTTTGGGTTTGACCTTGTCTTAATTTGACCATAAGACGTGTACTCCATTTTTATGTTTTGTGAAACCCCCACCCCCAACCCCAACACATCTATATGTTTTCGTTGATACCCTTATCATTTCTCTTATTCTTAATTTTGTACACATTCACTTGTATCTCTTCTTTTTCATCTTTATCTAATGGTTCATTTCCTCTTCCACACTCCATTAATATGCCACTTGTTTACTCTAGAGAATGGAAATCGATATGCAAAATATTAAGAATAAAGCATCAATATGTCCAAAAAATAAGAGTAGTTGAGATGAGAATGTTTAATCGATGTGTGTATAGATTATGAGAAACAAAGTTAGAAATGAAGAGAATTGAAAGAAAGTAAGTGTATACAATTTAAATGGTTCAGGCATGTAACCTAGATTTTAAGTGTCCTGATAAAAAAAATGAGAATAAATTATGTTGTCATATATTAAGCAATGTCGGAGATGACCTAAGTTGACATGGATAAAAATATCATAAAAAGAGACCTACATTCTCTATTTAATTGCTAAGTGAATAACAATAATTTTTAACTTCATTAAAATAAAATAAGAGAGAAGAAGATTGAAAATAAGTTGTTAAAATTTGTAATTGTATTATATATTCTAATTTAACTTCATTAAAATAAAATAAGAGAGAAGATTTTTTGGCTAGGCAATTTATAAAAAGAGATCCAAAAAATAAATCTAAATTTGAGAGTTAATTTTAAAATTTTTATCCAAAAATCATTTAAAAGTAAATTATTAGCCAAAACAAAGAATTGTATGGTAATTAAGTAAATGGCCTTATTGTATGCATAGGTCAAAGGGGAGGAACATAGCTTGACTTGTATTGATAAAGTAAACTAATGAAAGATAGATGAAGTAAGTGTAATTAAGTAACAATTGAAGGACAAAGATAAAATTTTAATTATGATTGAGAATAATTAAGACACAAGATAATACATTGATGAACTAATACTAAAATTAGTAGAATTTGTTTATCTGGTGAAGTATAAAGATGCTAAAAATGGCAATCACATATTCACATCATCTCCATTAGTTAGTTATGTTCTCCTTCCAACTGTTTGGTCTGCTATTCATTTTAGGAGACAAATCCGGAATCAAAGAAACTTGTGTTGTTGATTCACAACCAAACAAAGAAAAAAACAAAAAAGAAAAAAAAAAGTTACCCAGAAACAAAGACAAAGTCAGTGCTTGGCAACAAACTTCCCTTTTGGCTTTTGCATTCTCCATCAATCTAACTGTTCTCATTTTCTTTTTGTTTTCATATTTTTTTTTATTTGTGAAATCTGTAAAATACCCACTTTTTGTTTTGATTTTCTATGATTCCTCCTCTATTTGTATTAGTAAAGACCTGGCATTTATATTATAATAAATTAACAAGACAAAAGTTTCAAATTTTTTTGGTTTTTTGGTTTCTATGATTCCCTCCAATTTTTATTTTCTGGATTTGTTGCAGAAATTGAAAACCAGGGCAACAATTTAATATTTGATGTGGGTATTGATGACAGAGGCAAAAAATGTGTGAAAGAGAGAGAATAAGCAATGAAGAAACAGGCATTGCTGAAAAGGTCTGGAAATCAACAATAAGAAAATCATAAGCAGTTACAAAGAGGAGAGCCAATTACATTCTTCACTACAATGTCTGTGTACAATGTTGATGATGATGAGTGTGGCTCAGGTGAATCGTATCATGCAGAGAGAGTACTTACAAATGGTGACTTTTACACTGGCGAATGGTCTGATAATCTTCCAGATGGCCACGGCAAATACCTCTGGACTGATGGTTGCATGTATGTTGGTGACTGGTACAGAGGAAAGACAATGGGAAAAGGCAAATTCAGCTGGCCTTCTGGAGCAACTTATGAGGGAGATTTCAAAGGAGGATATATGGATGGTGAAGGAACTTATACAGGTTCAGTAGGTAATACTTATAGAGGTAATTGGATTATGAACTTAAAACATGGACATGGAACTAATTATTTTTCTAATGGAGATTACTATGAGGGTGAATGGCGTCGCGGGCTGCAAGATAGTCATGGTAAATATCAATGGAAGAATGGGAATCATTATATTGGTCAATGGAAGAATGGGATGATTAATGGCAATGGAACAATGATCTGGAGCAATGGGAATAGGTATGATGGATTTTGGGAAGATGGATTGCCTAAAGGAAATGGGACATTTAGATGGGTAGATGGGAGTTTTTATGTTGGTGTTTGGAGTAAAGATCCTAAAGAACAGAATGGAACTTATTATCCATCTGGTTCTCCAGCTGGGAATTTGGATTGGGATCCTCAACAAGTTTTTTCGGTGGATTTGAAGTATTGCAAGATATGTCAAGGAGAAAAAATTTCAATCTTTCCATCTCAAAAGATGACTAATTGGCCTGGAATCGCAGGGGATGTTAATCAGAAACAAATGGTTTACAGAAAATGGAATGATGGTGAGAGGCCTAAGAGGATGTCAGTTGATGAACGGCTTAGTAATTATAGTTTGGATACTGATGGAAGTCTCAATGTTTTTGCTACTGGTGAAGAGGGAATGGAGAATCTTCAACTTGAAGATCTGGATTCACGAGGGGGCAGGGTGGTTTTGAAGTTACCGCCAACCCCTAAGAAGCAGGGAGAGACAATAGCTAGAGGGCATAAGAACTACGAGCTTATGCTCAATTTGCAGTTGGGGATCAGGTAATTTGGAGTTTCTTATCCTATTGCCTCTTATTTTTGTTCCTGGTGTGATCTATCTTGTATCCATAAGTTTTATAATAATGTCTTGCAAGAAACCTTTTTTCAAAGTAAATTTAATGTATAACCCATACCAACTAGAATTTAATCTTTTCATTTTGCTCTGTGTCTGCCAAACATTATACATTTTATGTTTTGGTATGTATTATGAATTAAGATTAAGATTTTGTTGCAATGTATTTAGGTTGAACAAAATTTAGGATTCTTTTAGTATATCAAATCAGTTCCTGTTTTGTTTCGAAACATTGCAAAATGTTTATTAAGATCTTTAATAGCGTCTAAAACCAATTCTCCAACAATATGAAGGTAGGGTTTTGCAGAAACTCTTTCGTTGCATTCTATTCCAAAGAAAAGATTAGAAGTTTAAGAGTGTTACCTAGCAATGCTGTCACTTTATGTCTATGTATAATTCTAATCTTTATATGTGTAGTGTAGTTGACTTCTTATGCTATGGCGCAGACATTCTGTTGGGAGACCTGCTCCAGCCACTTCTCTTGATTTAAGGGCCTCAGCTTTTGATCCCAAGGAAAAAGTATGGACAAAATTCCCGCCAGAAGGATCGAAACATACTCCTCCCCATCAATCTTCTGACTTCAAATGGAAGGATTACTGCCCGGTGGTTTTCAGGTTTGATGTCGATACACTTATCTTTTCCCATGGATTGCCCACCATTTGAGAAGCATTTTAATTTTGATTGGATCATATGAAGATATATTTCATACTTTTAGAATATATTTTCTGAGAAATTTCAAGTTTCCATGAAATCATACTCACGTGAAGAGAACTGCAGTTTGCTCATATCACAATTTATTATCAGCCTGACAAATATTAGAAAGCTCATAATTTTTGTAAGAGCTGTTTGCATAAAAAGTAGATCAAGTCATGGATTGTATCCTGAGAGGTCGGTCTCTCAACCTAGGGTACTTTTTTTTAGGCACATGCTTGTCGCTCATACTATTATGTCAGTAACAATAGTAAATCATAGTGACACATTTATTTATTTATTTATTGTAATTTCAATGTTCATGGTGGCATCTGATATTCCTTCACATTTTCATTTTCAGGACTCTCAGGAAATTGTTCAATGTGGATGCGGCTGATTATATGATATCCATATGTGGAAATGAGGCCCTTCGAGAGCTCTCATCCCCCGGAAAGAGTGGAAGCTTTTTTTACTTAACCAATGATGACAAGTATATGATAAAGACCATGAAGAAGGCTGAAGTAAAAGTATGTTCTTTTTTTATTTCATTTTAAAGACTTATTTTGTTTTGTTGTTGCTCTTTACTCAAATCTGAATTTGAGCCTGTTAATTGAGTTTCTCATTCCATTTTAATTTTTTATTTAGTCCATTGACAAGGTTTAGAACAGCATTTTCTAAATCATTTACTTAAATTTTGACATACTTTTTTTTTTGGGGGGTTACAACCTCGTAGTGCTTTTGAGACTCTCTCCCTCACCTTTTTCAGATGTATCTCAAATAGCTAATTATTATTATTATTATTGTATTTATTTGGCATTGATTCATATGCGGCTAGCAATACACAGGTTTTTATAAGGATGCTACCAGCCTACTATAATCACGTTCGAGCATTTGAGAACACTCTAGTCACCAAATTTTATGGCCTTCATTGCGTGAAATTAACGGGGCCTGCACAGAAGAAGGTATTGTGAACACATATCAGACCTTAATTCAAGTTTTTTTTTTTTTTAAGAACTTTCTTTAAATCATTTCCATCTACATGCTTTACTGATCATGGGATTGATGAGCTAGGTGCGTTTTGTCATCATGGGGAACCTATTCTGCTCTGCGTATGCCATCCATAGGTGCTTTGACTTGAAAGGTTCTTCCCATGGTCGAACGACTGCTAAACCCGAGTCAGAAATTGATCCGACAACAACTCTTAAAGATCTTGATCTTAATTTTATCTTTCGATTACAAAAAGCTTGGTTCCAAGAGTTTTGCAGGTACACACTTTGCTAGTATCTTCTTTCTCTCTTTTTCACTTTTCTTCAATTGTTACATCTCTAGGACTTAAAACTTTCACATACTTAGACTCCAGTGGTGTGGATAAAAAAGTAGCAACCTTGAAAAGATTTCCACTTCCATGCAATGTGATGTATTTTTTGAATTTGAAAAGGTGTACCTTAAAAATTCCAGTGGATAGTGTAGATTGTTGATTGAAACTGTAAATTTGATTGAAAGTTAATGGAGTGTGTGTTATGAGTTTTAAAAGGATATATTTCTGGTTTACAAATTCATTAATAGACAATATATTTCTTTACTTTTATATTTGGGAAACATGAATTAGTAAATGCAAAACCCTTGTCCCCAAGGGGCGCAGGCCAGCAGTTGAAGCTTGAGACCTTGTCTTCAAGGTCCCAGGTTCGAGCCCTGGGTAGCATCCTTGTAAGAGCCTGGGACAACACCGGTTTACCCACGCACGTGGGGTTTCCCCGGTATTCCAAAAAAAAAAAATGCAAAACCCCTACTCCATAAAGTATATTTGAACTCAAAACTATTCGAAGATGTCATGGTTGTTTACTCATTAATATATTGTTCTGTTAGCTATCAGAAAACTGAAAATCATGTCATTCTTTTATGACGCTTAGATGTGTATATATACATATGAAGTTTCAAATATGGAATACTAACTTTGAGGGTGATTCTTTTCATTTTTAATTTGATCTTCGTTTCTACAGGCAAGTGGACAGAGATTGTGACTTTCTTGAACAAGAGAGAATAATGGACTACAGTCTTCTGATTGGTCTTCATTTTCGAGATGCTGTTTCATATAGAGATTCTCACACACCTCCTCGAACTTCTGGAGCTCGCACTCCTAGAGGTTATTCTAGCTACATCCAGCATTTCCTATTTACTAGTTCAACATCAATTATTGCTGAACGATACAACTATGTTTTTGACTCAATTGACAGGAAATTCAGAACTTGCTAATGAACCAACGGCTCCTCGCCTTTCTAGAGTAGACATGGATCAGCTTCTTATGAATCCCACTCGGTAATCTAAATTCGTAAACGTTGACATTGAGATTAAATTCCTGACTTTCTTGGTAACGTTGTAGATATATTTGCCTACAATTTATCCATTAGCAATCTATGCATATGTCAATACCTCTATCACTGATAAAAACCACTAGAAATAGTTCTCTAGTTATAGAATGAGCTAAAAAATGATATTTTTATTCACCAAATCCAATATCCACAATTGATTTTACTTTATATTGACGGTTTTATCACTTTGCTTTCACCTTTATCACCATATTTTTGACAGTTGATTACACTCTAGTATGAAAATTTTGAATTCCAAACCCCGTCACAGTCCTTAGATTTAGTATCCGAACATCCAGTACTAGTCTTTGCTCTCTCATCGTTTTCTGATTGCATAATGCAGATGGGCTTCCATAAAGTTAGGTGTGAACATGCCTGCCCGAGTTGAACAAACAGTGAGACGAAATGATTGTGAAACTCAACTGATCGGAGAGCCAACCGGTGAATTATATGATGTTATCCTCTACTTTGGTATAATAGACATACTACAAGACTATGATATTAGCAAGAAACTCGAGCATGCATACAAATCAATGCAATATGATCCAACTTCAATCTCAGCTGTTGATCCAAGGCAATACTCAAGGCGCTTTCGGGATTTCATTTACAGAGCTTTTGTACAAGACATATGAATGATATAGAATATTGTCCGAAATCTTCATCATGCAGTCAATGGCCATCCGTGTGTAGTCAGTACAAAGATCAAGATGAGAGTAGTTACCAGTAAGTGGTTAACATATTTGGGCATTAACATTGCCACAGAGGATGATTCTGAGGCTTACACATAACCAGAGTTACTGAAGCATGTTTCTATTGTGAAGTGAATTAATTAACCAAGTTTTAGACCTGTACTAGCATTCATTCTTTTTGTACCTACATATTTTTTTTCCCCAGAAGGTGGAGTGAATCTGGGCTTCACATCAATAATTATGTAAAGGAGGAGGTCATAATGTAACTAGCTGTTAGTTATTTATTTCAAATGAAAATTCTTTGAGATTAAAATTGCAGGTCACTTCTTTTTTTTGCATTATTTTATTTATTTGTATTGCTTATAAACCTCTATGTGTCTCCGATCGTTAATTTCTTTAAAATTGATTAGATATTTTGACTATCTTCAATCTACCGCCCTCCCATCCCATCAACTGCCGTTAACTCGTTAAAGTACTATAATGCCCCTAGCTATATCAGAAAGTAGGCCCAGGCAGGGGGAAAGTGCAGATACATTGCACCCACAGATTATATATGATACGATATCAATAATGAAAGCAGCAGCTGTGCTTATTACAAGAACAGCAAGCCTTAAAAAAAGAATACAAAAATTAAAAATGATCGATTTCACTGACAATGCAAGATCTGATCAATTATCATCTGATCTGGTTGTGTCAGAATTAAAAAAATATAAATATGCCTTTTGTACCCCCTTCTTAATTCATTCATTGAACTCAGTCAGTAATAAGCCTTTTTCCCAGGTCCCCTGATAGTCCCCGGGCCCCTCCCCTTTAACACTACTATCTAGGAGTGGGTGCGGTTCGATTTTTGTTAAAAATTGAATCAAATTATATTTTACGGTCCTGTTTTTTTACCTCTCAAACCAAATCATTAAATAACGGTTTGGTTCGGATTGAAAATTTTGTAAACCAACGGTTTACGGATTTGTTTGGTTCGGTTTACGGATTATTCTACTTAAAAAAAATTCATCCACGTAAGTGAAGACAAAAAAACTAGTCTAGCGAACAAATAGTATGAAGTGCTACGGTGTAAGCTGTGACTCTAGAGAACACATGCACTCAATAGATGATTGAAAAATGAGGTCCAATTAATTCTTGTATTTTTTAAAAATTACCTCGAATAATGATGCTACCATCATTCTAATTAATAGACAAATCCAACAGCTTACTTTATATTAACAAAAAAATTAAGAATAAAAGTATTAACATACTAATAAAAAGAAAATATAAAGTAAAATTAAAAGAAAAATGTAAATCTTATTATAAAAATATATAATTTTTTAATTATAACGGTTCGGTTCGGTTTAACAGGTGCGGTTCAGTTTAGCATCTGAACCGAATCGTAAACCATTTGGGATGGGCCAATCCGAACCGCAAACCGAACCGTTAGAAAAAAAAACCGTAAATTCTGTCTGATTTGGTTCAGTTTGCGGTTTGGTTCGGTTCGGTCGGTTTTTTTGCCCACCCCTACAGTACTATCATTATTTTTATTTTATTTATTTTTATATTTATATTCTTTTCTCTTTTATTTATTTAATAAATCTTATATATATATATATATATATATATATATTATTTATTTTTGTATTTCTTTCTTTATTTAATTTTCTTTTAATTCTTTATTAATTTATTTAACACTACTTATGTATAATAAAAAATATTCTTTTTTATGTTAGTAATAATATTTCATTTGTGACTAAAATGATTATATGTATAACTAGCAAACAAATATTTTTTTCAAATAAAAAGTCTCTTAGATCAATATTGTTTTAACCATGTTTAAAGAAAAATATATGTAAAAATACTAAAAAAAATACGCTAAAATATATAAAAACACAAATTTTAATTTATGTTGTCTCTAAAGTCTCCTCCCGGTACATTTTGTGATATATATATATATATATATATATATATATATATATATATATATATATATTACTTCGTACTACAATATGATAAATAAAGTAGAAAAATATAAATATAATAAATAAAAGATATAAAGAATATTAAATAAATAAAATCAAAAAAGGATATTAAAAAATAATTAAATAAAGAATTTAATTAATAAGATAAAAATAATAAATAAATTAATAAGATAAAAATAATAAATAAACAAATAAATAATTATATATATGATTTTGTAAGAAATGAGGTAATATTATAATTTTATCGAATGATATGGAGTGTCAAGAGAGCAGCTCTCATTTCCAAGAGATAATATGATCTTCAATATGCACGGCCTCCTGGCATATTCTTGGACTCTGAGAGCATCTTTTCAAATTTTTTTTTAAAATTAAAATTAAAATTCTGTAAACTTTGATTGTTGTCTTTTAAGCTGTGTAGAACATTTAATAGGAAATTACATTTACGATTAATCAAAAATAATTATGAATTGATTGAAAGTTAATTATAAAGTATAAAATTAATATTTTTCATGATTTAGAATAAAAAATAAAAAATCTATTTCTCAAATCCTCCCATAACACTAAAAATCATTCGTTTATAATTAAAAAAAGAAAATGAATATTAAATCTTTCTGTAAAATAGATAGATGATTTCTCACCTCTTAAATCCCAAAAGTTGTGATCTGTGAAGTGAACTTCTTCCTATTTCTCGGTCTTGGAGAATTAATTTTTTTAATGCTTCCCTCCTTTACACCCACCTCCCTAAGTATTATTGAGATGGTAATAGTAGAGATGGTTAAAAAAATCGACCGAACCGAAGTAAATCACGAATCGAATTAAACCGGATCGAATTTACGGTTTTTTTTCTAATGGTTCGATTTACGGTTCGGATTGACCCACCCCAAATGGTTTACGGTTCGGTTCAGGTCCTAATCCGAACCGCACCTGTTAAACCGAACTGAACCGTTATAATTAAAAAAACTATATATTTTTATAAAAATGTTTACATTTTTCTTTTAATTTTACTCTATGTTTTATTTTTATTAGTATGTTTTTGTATTTATTTTATAATATTTTTATTTTTAAATTTTTAATTTTATGGTAGCATCTTATTATTGAAAGTAAGCTTGGATTTGTCTCTTAATTAGAAGACTTGTATTGTTTTTCGATGAAGTTGATGCTATAGGGGTGCACGTTTTGATGATGGTGTAGGGGAAGACAACGAGGTTCAACGCACAATGCTTGAAATTGTGAATCAGCTTGATAGGTTTGATGCTCGTGGAAATATCAAAGTCCTAATGACAACAAACAGGTAATGCTGCACTGCTCATAGGGCACTTGTTATGCAAGGAGGTTTGTGCCTCATTTTTCAATCTTCTATAGAGTGCATGTGTTTCTCATCAAGATATTTAAAAATTTATTTTAAACATGATCAAATCATTTTAATCGTATTCTTCATTTTTTTTTTTTTTTTGCCTCAATTGATACTACACAATATAATATATATTCAGAACAAAATGATAATACTAAAAAAAAAAATTAATTAATTTAATTTAAACCTAATTGAAGTAGATATCCCCAAACGTATCCACCAAATATTTTGAGATCTGTCGTTTCCGATTCTGTCTGATTCGGACCAAAACTCTAAATCGGATTTGTTCATCAAAATTTATAAATAATAATAATAATAATAATAATAATAATAATAATAATAAGGGAAATGCTAACGAAGGCTCTTAGGGCACTCGTTAAAAATCCATTTTAGGAAAATTTTCATGGGAAAAATGAAAAAATAATTAATATTTTGACAAATTTTTACATTCCTCATGAAAATTATATGAAAAAAATTCCAAAAATGAACCATTAACGAATATTCTTAGGGCACTCGTTAGCATGACCCTAATAATAATAATAAGGGACATGGTCTCTCATACAAACCTCTTATAATGACAAAAATACCCTTATAGTTCTATTAGTAAGTCGTTTGTTAAAGGAATGAGAGGAAGGGTAACCCCGCGGTACTTTTTTTTTTTTTTGAAAGTTAAGCGGGTGAATAAAATCTAAATTTATTATTTTATTTTGTATTCTCTAAAATTTGAACCTGGTTGCAAAGCCTAAATAAATCTACTTGAAAGATGTATTAAGTACTCAATATGAGAAGAGATGTGAAAAATTACATTGTGGTCGGCAATTGTCTTAAATTAGCGTCTTACTAGTTAATGATGGTAATCACTTATAAACACATCTCAATATCCTTCCTAATTATTATGGGATGTCACAATCTACCCTCATGAAATCCAACGTCTTCGTTGGCCATGACATCCGTACACTTTCAATTGAGAATGACTCTGATATTATCTGTGATGACACGCCCTACTAACAAGGTATTATCATTTTTGGCATAATCCAACGATCCCCAACTTCAAAATTCGAACCCCTCACGGTTTTATTACAGACACACTAGTTAAAGCTGCGACTTCGGTAGAATTAGTGGGTCTTTAAAAGGTATTTTAGTCATTTGATTAGGGACTTAGGACCTATTTTATATAAATGGACAAAAAATATATATTGAAATATGAAAAATGTAAAAACTTTTTTAGATTTGGTAAGGCCAAGGCAGCAAAATGTCTATATAAATAAACAAAATAGGCACTTGGAGAAGTTGTTTTGTAAGAGTGGAAGACTTGTGACAAGCAGACATCAGAGGCTTGTTCCTCCATTAGCTTGAATATAATATAATATATATAGCTCTTGATGATGAGTGATTTAAGAGAGAGAATGGTAACAGTAGGTTGTTGTTTTAGCATAGGGAGTGTTTTAGTGCTGGTGAGTCTTGCTTTGTTTATGGTGGTGCTGCCGTTGATTCTGCCGCCGCTGCCTCCTCCTCCGTTGATGCTTCTGTTTTTTCCAGTTGGGATCATGGCTGCTCTCATGTTCTTGGCTTTCTCACCCTCTCTTTTTTTAGTTACTAATTTCCAATCATTTTATGTATATGCATCTTCTTCTTCTTCTTAAGTTTTAACTTGTATAACAAGTAAAACACAAGATTGGAAATAATATCATCATATTCTATGGAGTTAGTAAAGGAGCGCGTTTCTTGTAAAAGTCTAGGATAATCGAGAATTTTACATGCTCCGCTTAAATCCGAAAATAATGATTTGACGGCAGGATTTCCAACGTTGAAACTTTTATAATCTAACAGAGAAATCGTTAATCAACCACCGCACTTATATCGAAATTTCATGTAGCGACTAATTAATAACAATTTCGCTGCACCGATTTAATCTTATAAAAATTAAGCCAATTTTATCATCACAAGGATAAAATAATCGTTTGTCTAACCTTTCAAATTTTATCATCCAGCTATTTTATTGTTACCTCTGATCTCTGTTAGAATTCGTTAATGAATTTTATAAAAATACAATTTGTATTCGCAAATGCGTCGATAGTTCCCTTGCTTGAACCGAAAAAATTTACAAAACTACGAATAATACTACAAAAAGAAAAGTATTTTATAATATACCTAATTTTGTGTACGTGAGTCATTGTAATATGAGCTGAATTCGAGCATAGGGAGCAGAAAATACATGTCCTATTTTAATTTTAAGAAGTAAATTAGGATTTTAGTTTTCCAATAACATTCCATATTTTTGTCCAACTTAAGTTTCTAGTGACCATACCCCTTAAATATAAGAGGAATAAATAACTAATGTTATTATAAAAATTAACCAATTGACATTATACTATATGCATAATAAGTATTTTATATTATGTATAAAATATGTAGGAGTGTTGTTGGAGTAAATCCTCTTACGTGACTCTCTAAATTAAAAATTATGTCATTTTTGGGTAAATACAAAGAACAATGTAGGGATCTGATAAGCGGTTAATATATCTATATTTATTGCTCCCTTACAATATATTTGACGGGTTAAATTGACTTTTGTGAATGTTTTGATGTGTTTTTCATGCAATTTGTAGGTCAGAACCATAAAAAGATTAAGTCAGATTGTAACGGGCCAAGATTCGGTAAATTCAGTGCTTAAATGGTTTTCTTCCACAATGTGGGGCTTATGGTGCGACAGTCGACAGTACAAATTCGTGGCAAAATGTTTTTTTTTTTTTTAATTTGTGGTGTACCACAACTTAGTTTTTTGCGCGCCACAATATTTGCAGGTTAGTGGTGTGACACAAATGAACTTGTGGCGCGCCACCACTAAGGGCAAAATCAAGTCATAACCTTTTTGTGTCGCTCCACAAGCCCTTATACTGATACAAGAGGAATTTATATTTTTAAAGAAGGAAAGTCCCCAACAACCCATATAAAAGAACAAATCCTACCAAAACCTAATTAATCAGAATTTTGGAGAGTACAAAATAAGGAAAACACCCATATCAAGTAGAGAACTCAAGACGCAAATCGAAACTGAAGATTGAAACAGAGAATCTCAAACGAGTTTTTCTTCCCCTTTAATCTCTAGGATTGTAATAAAACCAATGCATAAATTTTAATTTTAATTGCATCTTTGAATTCTCTTGAGTGTTATTTTGAATTATTTATTATTATCTATGTGTAATGCGTTCTAATGATTGGCCAACATTAAGATAGTTATGATAAACTCTGAGGAAGTTGGAAAAGAGAATCTTGGTTTAGCCTTGAGAAGAAGGTGTAGAAACGAAACGAGGTTGTACAAATAGTCTTGTAGGGGAGACTAATCGGAGAATAAGGGAGTCGGCACCCGGAATGAAACACCATGAATGATTTAATGCAGCACTACACCCCTCATAAGGTCCGATATTAAACCCGTTTGGGTTCGGAATAGTCCATTACTGATGCCAGTGTAATATTTACGCTTGAAGGAGGTATCCTCACATCTTATAATACAATGACATGAAAAAGAGATTTAAAAGCATACAATGACGCATTCATGAATAATAAAAGAGAAATGAATAAAACTAACAAAGTATCTTTACATTATTACATCACTTGTTAAGAAAGCAATATTAAAATAGAACTTGAGCATGCATTTCAAGGGCCTGGCTGGATGTAAGTGTAGAATATATATATCCGGCCGACCTTACTTGAAGTCTGGCTGGATATACCTTAACGAATATAACACAGAAGTAGGTCAGCAGCAAGATGTAATGTAGAATCCAATAAAATTTTGAGCAATCATAGTCATGCACAGTAACGATAACACATAAAAGAAACATTCCAATAGTCAGAGAACATGATAATAACATGCATAACTGCTCACACACAGGGGCAAGGTATGCCCCTCATCGGCCTGACATCGGAGAGGCCCGACTAAATTTATATTTTGAATATTTATGTCCGGTCGGACTTGTAATAAGTCTGGTCGGATATGAATCGTGATCCAGAATTTTTCTATCATGCTATCAATATAAAAAAGACTGTATATGGCATATTATCAATATAACGAACAAAAAAACAGAATCATACATATAATGATTGAAAACATAATTATAACACAATTGCTAAACATAAAATGAATCAATTGAAGAAAAATCACATCCTCGTATATAGTTGTTCCCCAATAGTACGTGACATTGTATCCCAAGTACAGACCATATTACCGCCCATCCGGGATCAGTTATGGTATTAACGTATAAGTTTCCATCATATATACCGAATGAGAAGTTCCCATATACGGCTGTATATGGTGTATATCCGGATGGATGTATTTCACATCCAACCAGATATATTGGTTCACATTATGTAAGTAAATACAAAAGACATAAATTTTAATAAAAGTGCCCTCAGGTAGTATCTTTTTCTGTAGTTTGGCTCATAGAGTAGCCTCTGGATGTGATGTTATCACTCAAACTTGTTCCAATAAGGGAAGAACTCCAAATGATCAAAGATAATTTTTTAGGGTTTTTTTTTTTGTGAGGTTTTTTTTAGCTTTAGGATCTCCAAAATTCTGATTAGCTTTTCTGAGTGGGGAAAAACTCACTTTTTATAATGTCTGGGAGGTCTGTAAATGGAAGGGAGACAAAATCTCCATTCAGTCTCCTCTTTTGTTTGGTGTTATTATCATTATTGCAGAGTAACGTATGATTTATGTCTGGCTGGATATATAATTTGTATTATTCATCCGGCCCACCATTAATGGAGCGTTACCAACTTTAATGCATGTACGACCAGAAGTTAAATTTGAAATGTATATTCCGCCGGTCATGATCAAATCCAGTGACTTTAGTAACTGACAATATCCGCATTCAATGACAATTGTTATTGTCTGGTCGAATTTAGGGTTTTTAGGATATATCCGACCGGATCTTCTGGTTTGAGAGAATATAGGCCGGACATATATTACGTCCGACTGAATTTTGGTAGTGTTCTTTGGAGTTCACTTCCTTTATGGAGTTCATCCTTGCAATTTCCCAATTTTCCAGAGGGTGTCACCGTAAGAGACTCATCATCGGGTTATGTATAAGAAATGCAGTGTCTATAGAGGCATGTGTAGCCATAATTAGAACCTAATCATAATGAATTTGACTTAGATTAATTATCGTAAGAACATAGGTAATTGAACTAAGTTAGACATTTCTATATGACCATCAGAAGAGACTTGTAGATAATTTTGTGTTCTAGGTTGGTTAGTAATCCATAACTACTATTCAACTGAAGGAAAAATGCATAATTTGTTAACTTGCTTGGCAAAGTTACAACCCTAAGTTCTTTTCTCGCATAAAGTTTCCCAAACAAATTTAAGTTCAGTTTTTAATTTTAATTTAATTAATTTCAGTTCCAAAATCTTTAAACCTATTGCTTAGTTTTAGTAAAATGATTCTAGTCCCGATATTTGTGGGTTCGATCTTTTATATTATTTGAGCGATACGTGCGTTTGCTATATAAAATCACGATCAGAAGCCTTGTTGAAGATGCTATAAGAACCATAGAAAGCAGTATTTAGATCCAATGCTGAACTGAATTGTTTTGAACTTTTATAATCTTCTATCACACATGCTTTAATAATAATGTACGATTAAGATTCAATTATATTTGTAATTTTCCAAAAAAAAAAAGAAAAAAAAATCAATTATATTTAAATTATTATCTAATAACTACCAATCCTAATTTATATTAAAAAAAAAAACCCTCAATATAAATCTCAATTCAGCACCAAATCAATGTCCTAAAAAGTAATGTTGATTCAAAATCACTAATAAAAATGCACCTTAGCTCAATCTAAGAACTATGGGAAAAGAAGAATGATGTTAAATGCTCCATCTATTGACATCTGAACTACAAAACTGTTGCAGAATTTCCACAACACAATGATACACAATGCTTGCAAGCGTTTACCATCCAATCCATAGCCTTTTAAGTTTAACCAAAGACAATTCTTCCAGTAAAGCCTTCACATCTCATTATCAATGATGTCCCTCATCATTTGTATTGGGATAAGCCCTTCAGTCCGGATTGCATCTTTGTTTTGGTCTGGACTGATGAAAAATAGCGTCGGAAGCCCTCGTACCTGAAACGAAATGGTTAGTCATTCTAGTAAAAGTTTAATTCATCTTTGTTTGGGTCTAGACTGATGAAAAACAGCGTCGGAAGCCCTCGTACATGAAACGGAGGGTTAGTCATTCCGGTAAAAGTTTAATTCAAGTCCATTAATGAAATTACGGTTCTTAAAAAGTTAACCAAGGGCTTATGGTGGGATGATTGGCTTACAGTTGTGGTAGTTGTCAATCAAATAAAAAAAATCTCTTCATCTATGCAAATGTTGTAGAATTTGACCAAAACTCCAGTAAATATAATAATTTAAGTTGTCAACTTTTCTTCTGAACATCAGTTTGATTAATGCTGAAACTGCCGACCTTCTTAAAAAAATCTATGCAAAGAATAACATATAATCTGAAAATCAAAGAGAAACATAAGATGAGGAAATGACCTGCATGTCACGTGCAAATTCATACTCATCATCTGTATCAACCTTGATAATCATTGCATTGCTCTCATACTCCACAGCTAGCTGTGATAAGAAGCAAAAATATTATTCTCATATTCATATTGTTCAAAAACATTGAAGAAAATCGTGGCACCCATCAGCTACTTTGAATCATTCCCTATATTTAAAGGCTCTCAGAACTTGTAAAAATTTGTTATAAAATTTTAAGATTGGTCGAGCATGGCCACCAATGTGAACAGTAAATGAAATGGGTTCTGATCAAAATAATGAATATGTTGATGTCAGAAACGGATAGAAGAAGTTAGTGACTCATGAAAGAAGACAGTATTTGGACAGTGGTTGAAATCAACCTCAAGCCCTATAAAATGCGAGAAAATTTCTTGGATGCTATAGTTCCAAAATTGTAGGTAAAACATACATATTTATTCTTCTTATTTTGTAATAATATTGTTTGATATCATAGCAAACAACCATCAAACTCAAAACAAGACATCCTCTGGTACATTTCTTCTATCAAATAATGAAGCCACCTGCTTTTTCCATCATTAGAAGACATTCACATTCCAACATATTGTTAATTCCCAAACCTTAGCAGGCGTTAGTAAACTTGACGGCTGAGTTCATGAAGGAAGTCAGGAAGACAGTTTTCGGGACAGTGGTTGAAATCAACCTCAAGCCCTAGAAAATGCAAGAAAACTTCTTGGATGTTGTAGTTCCAAAATTGTAGGTAGAACATACATATTTATTCTTAAATTGTAATAACATAGTTTGATAACATAGCAAACAATCATCAAACACGAAACAATGTTGATTAAATAATGAAGCCACCTGCAACTTGCTTTGTATCTGTTTTTAAATCATTAAACAACATTCACATTCCATTAGCTTATTCCCGAACCTTAGCAGGCCTTAGTAAAATTGACGGCTGAGTTCATTTCAAATGAAATCTATAAATAATGAATGCCTGAAAACCCTGCGTTACTCTAGGAGTTACTAATTGATAGATTCTCTTTCCATTCCAAACATGGCCCCTTAAGTTTAACATGGACCCTTAAGTTTAAAGCCCTAGAAATAAATGCAAGGTGTTTAAGAAGGAAATATCCAAAATCCAAATCACCAGGAATACTTTTAGCATTTACCCGAAAAAGATTTGACGAGAACTTGATTATGAGGATTTCAAAGATTCAAGTCCCAGTGTAACTCAAATTGTAGGCTAAAAGATGGTTACAATCTAGCCCACACTAACTGGATCTGAATAGCAATTATGTCAATCTTGACTTGGACATATGGGCTCACAGCCTTAACAAAAAAAAGGGTCAGGGATTTTTCCTAGATGATATATATGGTCAAGGATATGTTTTCCACTTTCTAAGTTACTTTCGGAATATATATGTTCTAGCTTTACAATATGGCAGTTCTCTATTTAGCGATATACAACAGAAAATAAAAGGAAAAATGTACCTTTTTCATATAACTATTACTAAATAATGACATAGATTTAGAGTATCATATACTAAATAATGACACAGATGTAGAGTATCATGTAATATCAAAGATAAGGCTGCATGCTATCACTTTCTCTCACACATAATGTATTTTGGATTTCTATGGAAAAAATACTGCAAAACGGAAGCTGCATTGAGCCTGGTTACTTCTCTAACTTGAGTTAGCTTCCTCAACACATTTGGAAGATTTGCCGATTCACTTATCATTTCCTTCTTGACTAAAATTTTTCGATTCTCTTCTGTTTACTTGAAGCCTGGTTCTCCTATTTCTAGACCTAATCAAATCAGTTCCATCACCAATTAATAGCGCCAGTCCCGTGTCCAGTTGCATTTTAAATTAATAAAAGAAACTGTCCATATTTTCCCAACTCCCTTCTATTTCCAGAAGTGATGATAAAAAGAAACCGACCTAAACAGCTAAAATCAAGTTTCAGAAAATCTCTTTCACCATTTGCCACCGACAAAAGCAGAGGTTCACACAGACAACTCATGTTATCCAATGCTTAACCAAAAGCACAAGACATACTACATGGCGATATCTGAATGAGGAACTAATCAGATAAGCTCATATAAGGGTGGCGAGTTGAGTTAAGATTCATTTATTCGTTTGATTCGATTCGCTTTAAAGCGAATATGGATTTGAAAAAATGGATTCGTTTAATAAATGGGTCAATTCGATTCGATTCGTTTATTAAACAAATCGAATACGAATATAAGCTCACGGATTCGTTTATTCGTTTAGGATTCGTTTTAATATTTTTCTTTATTAGTCATTGTTAATTTTTAACTAAGATTCGATAAATCAATGCCAATAATCATAGAAAAATTAATATTGTCTATATTTGGTGAACTATTTTTAATAAATTTATTAATTGTATATTTCATATGTATACATTTATGAAAAATTAAATAAAACAAATTATGTTAATTTGTGTCATTAAATAATGTCAGGACTAAACGAATATTCATTTTCAATTTGTTTAGCAAACGAATCGAATATGAATCCATCACATTTTGATTTGATTCGTTAAGGATATTCGATACAAATTCGATTCATCGATTTGTATTGCCACCTCTAAGCACATACGCATGTACTCGCCTTCATTCAGTTACTTCCCAAAATGAGAAAATTTCATTTTTTTTTAAACAAAAAAAGATCTTCAGCAGATTTTAGTAATCATTACTTCCCTTCCTAAATCCTAATGCTACAATGCCAGATAAATAACCCAAATTACATCCACACTTGTCATTCTAGTCACCACTAGAAAGAATTTGACTACACCATGCATAAATATACAGAGAATTATAGAAAAGAGGCATACCATTTCAAGCTCTTGGGCCATTAAAATACAGGGACCGCACCACGTTGCATAAAAATCAATAATAATTGGAACATTTCTCTCCCCTCTTACCAGCTCCTGTATTTCTTGAGCTGTTTTCTTCTTCTGTCCACCCAAAACACAAACATATTTACACCCACCAAGCTAAAGAGATACCCCAACAAAAAATAAAAAATAAAATGAAGAAATGAAGGCTAAATTGAAAGAGCATACCACGAGATAGTCTTCTCTTATATACTTGCCCTGAGGGGGTTTACAAAGCAACTTTCTTGGGTGTGTTGAGAAAGAAAATAATCTCTCTTTGTTGTTGTTGTTGCAGAGAAAGTGAAAAGGGAGTTATTTTGTTGATGGGTTTTTATGGAAGAAGAGTGAGGCAATGGTGAATGATAAAATGAAGAGATGGAATTGAAATTGATTTGAAGCAGAGCCATTATTAGATCGGGAGAGATTTTTGCAAGGGGTTTAAGGAGCAGGGTCTAAATCTTTAGCAATTTGTAATTTGCAATTGTTTGTTGGAGATAACATTCGGGCCTGTTTGTTGCGCGGATGTCAATCCACTCGTCAGGGACAGGAACTATAACCTAAAACTTTTCCGAATGGGAATTTTTTTTTTTTTTTTTTTTTTTTTCTCTACTGCTGTTGCCTGCCTGGGGATATCTCCTTTATTATTCAAGGTGATAGATTCCATTTTGGCCATTCATTTGTTTCCATAAACAACTAATCATGTAAAGCTATTGTTGACTTCATCTTAATTATAGGATTCTATTCATTTTGCTTTCACAAAGCATGGCCGTTCATGTAGAAGCAGAGGTGGTCTTGGAGGCAGTTGATACAGTCGGTTGGTTAGGCTAAAATTAAAGTTTTTAAATTTAAGAAAATTAATACACATTATTAAAAAAAAAACTCACTTTTGTTGATTAACGGCCACATAATTTATAAATTCTTTTAAGATCCCATCGTTATTGTGTGTACAAGACATCTATGTTGCCTCTGGGTGTAAGGAACCATACCTAAACATAGTTTCGACCGAAATGTACAATATGTCATTGCCACTCTTGACAATATGGCTTCTTGTTATATTAGACATATTCAGTAAACTTGTTCACTAACAGGTACCTAGACCCGGCAGGCGGTCGGTTCCGGTTCGGCGCCGAACCGAACGACCGGCCGGTTTTCGGTTCCACACTGAAGTGGAACCGGAACCTTGAACCGAACCGGAACCGACCGGTTCGGTTCCGGTTCAGGTTCGGTTCGAACTCTTTTTTTTTTTTTTTTAAAGTTTGAAAAAAATTTAAAATAAATGAGATTATTTAATAAATAAATAAAATTATTATATTGAAGAGCTTGAGCTTAAATTTTTAAAAATTTAAATTGCCTACGTATCCTCCAGGGGTGAGAGGAATCAAAGCTCACGTAGTTCCATTACAATTTTAAGATATCCCCCCTTTGTAAATTTACAATTTTATAATTATCAATCATCATTATCAGTTGATCCTTCAGCTCGGTTCCGCTTGCACTTGTTGTTGCATATGCATTATCGAACAAATCTTCAAAATCATTGGGGGCATCTTCTTGTTGTCACATATCAGTTCGAGTCCAATCATCCACACAACCATTTTACCTTCATAACAGTAATGGCTTCTAACAAAACAATATCATTATGATCGCTACTTTCAGCATGTTTATCGAGAGCACCAACAATATTCAAACTTTCAAGAAGAAATAAATGTACTGTTGGATAATAAACACCGCTAAAAATTAAAGTAGCTTCATTAAAAACTTTTAAAATATCTAAAATATTTTCACAAATATCTCATTGACTAGGATAAAGTGTGACAGTTTGAACATGTTGAGAAAAAAAACTACATAATGCATCTTTGTATTGAAATGCTTGACATAAAAGAAAATAAGTTGAATTCCAACATGTTGGAACATCTCTTGAAAATTTAATCTGTTTATACCATTTATTTTACAAAACTTCGTCCATTCTCTCATAACTTGAGAATATGACCAAATACAATTAAGTGCCATTTTAATAGGATCAAGGAAATGTGATAATAATTTTAGACCGTCTTGAACACATAAGTTAATGACATGACATGTACAACGAATATGAAAAAAATGACCCCCTAAATTTGGTTGATATAAGGATTTTAAATCATTGATGGATGCAGTATTTGCAGATGCATTGTCAAATCTAATTGTGAAAATTTT
Source organism: Zanthoxylum bungeanum (assembly GCA_019454045.1). Taxonomy (NCBI): domain Eukaryota; kingdom Viridiplantae; phylum Streptophyta; class Magnoliopsida; order Sapindales; family Rutaceae; genus Zanthoxylum; species Zanthoxylum bungeanum. Next base: position 276,475 of record SKCR01037498.1, on the reverse strand, counting down.
ATCTACTAAACCATATTCATCAGAAATTACCTTCATCATTTTATAAATATTTTGTGCAGTATGTTGGTCATCAAAAACTCTAAATGCAATAAGTCGTTTTTGCATGGTAAATGATGCATCAATCCAATGACAAGTCACACCCATGTATGAGTGTGTTTGCCAATGGTCACTCCAAATATCAGAACATATAGAAATACGACATTTCATCTCTTTAAATATTTCATTTAAAATAATTTTACCATCTTTATATAATTAAAAATATGACGTTTTGTTGTGTTTCGAGTCATTCTACATGCAGAAGGATTTAAAGCATTATGCACGTAATTAGTAAAATGAAATTTTTCACCAAAGCTTAAAGAAAGATGTGTCATACAAGTTAATTTCGCAAATTCTTATCTCTTTTTTGCATCAGAATATTTAAATAAATCTACAGCACTCGTACCTCTACTAGATGATGCGTATTTGGCCATTTGAGTTTGCGTCGTATCAATTCCAAGTTCAACCGGATGATGTCTTTCCATGTGCTTGATCATATTGCCGTATCCACCAGAAAATTTGTAGGAAACCCCACAATAGTTGCAAATCGCTCTTGAACTGTCATCGTTTAATTTTTCTAAATGAAAATGAATTTTGAAAACATCCGATGAACGAGCCTTAACTTCTCTTCTCCGTGATTGTGCACCGACACTAGGGCCGCTCTCTTGGGTTGGCATATTTGACATGATGTTCTCAGATGAGCTTGCCATTTTTCGTTTAAGAAATAAGTAAGAAAAATAAGAAAATTGACTAATTGCGAATGATAATAACTAATAGGATTGAGATTGAGAATAAGAGAATTGTAGGAATTGAGAGAGTTGGTGTGTTGAAATAATGAAAAATGAATCTTATTTATAGAGTTTTAGAATTTTTTTGATACAAAAAATGCCCATAAATATAACTATTTTATTACCGTTATTAGGGATATATTAGGAATTTATAATTTATAATTATTTTTATGCCTTAACAGCATTTTTTTTTTGAGGGCAGGGAGCCGTTGGCTCCCTGCCCTCCCCCAACGGCTACTAGCCATTGGGGTTAGGGTTCCTGTTGGAACCCTACGGTTCCAACCGGAACCGTTTCGGTTCTGGTTGGAACCGTTGAACAAGGGGAACCGAGTTGGGGTCGAACCCCAACCGAACTGGTCGGCCACGGTTCCGGAATCGGAACCGAAACCGTGGCCGAGTCTACAAGTACCTATATGCGTGACTTCACATCTCATGCCAATGTTATGGAAAAATTCTACCATCAAAATACAACGGTGATATCATATTATCCCATGTGCATTAAAATATTAACAAAAAAACTATATAAATGATAGTTATATTTAATAAAATTCCACATATTATATATTTATTTGTTTGCGATATTAAATTACTCATATAATTCTAATATTATAACTTATAATACTCAATATCCATTCTTATTGAATTTCTGATGTACGCTCAAAAACAGCATAGGCGATACTTGTCTCACATTGTCAATATGCTTGAGAAATAGTTCTTTAAATATTTCACTTCTTGGATTTATTCATGCATATAAAACAAATAATAAATGATCATGAATAATAAACATGTAATTTTATATATTAATTTGTAACATAAACAAAATACAATATAACCCTAAAAGCATATTGTTGACGGCTGATTTTGGTCTCAGGGTAATATGAGAATATCACTCCAGAGGAAATCCTCATTCAATAGTGAATTTGTTTGGTTATGGGGGACCAAAGGCAAACTTAGCAAAACAGATAAACACACCAATCAACAAGGAGATTTAACGTGGTTCGGTGGATTTGGATCCGACCTACGTCCACGGGCACAAACAAGATGATACTTTTATTATTCAAAATGCGCTTCTCAGACTGTTCTTTGTGTTTTACAAGTTAGAGCTTGGTGATTCTGATCTCAACTCTACCTTGCTCTCAACTTGTTCCTCTTATTCTCTCTTTTTGTTCTCCCCATCTACACTCACTCTACCCTCCTATTTATAATGGTGAAGAAATCATATTCCTATTTGTACAAGAATTTCCTAGTTGAAACATTTCCTTTTCCCATAAGGATTCCTAGTCAAAACTATTCTTTTTTCCCATAAGGATTCCTAATTAAAACTACCTTCACTTCTTTTATCCTATTTGGACACTACTCATCAGTTTTCCCCATGAAAATATGATAACTTATCTTCTGGAGCATATCCCGCCATATTCCCGGTCTTCATGAGGTCGGTCATGATGGTCATTTGTGCTGAGAATGCTGCTACCGATCTGATAGTGCTCGGTCATCCGAACCAAAGTGGTCGGTTATCGGATCATAAAGTTCTCGGCTACTCACTCATGTGGTCGGGTCGGTATTAATGATCTTTGACCAAGGAGAAAATTACCTTTTTGCCCTGTCGTGTTGTCTTAAATACCATAGTGCCTACAAACACCATCAACATCTGTCCCATAGTTCTCGGTAACAACGAGTTTGCGAGTTGATGCCGGGAACTATAAAAAAGATGGTGTGCCGATGAATCCGTCGGTGGTCGCTCCAGGAATCGCAGAGAAAAATGCCTTGGCTGCAAATCTGGTCCTTCCTGCCACCCTCATGTGCTCAGTCAACGAGGATCCCAATATCTACCCGTGGAGACAATGCTTTGCCCTTATGCTGACGACGACCGACTCGGTGGGACGTAACCCGACCCCGAGCTGAAATGAACACTTGGCTCCGGGGGAAATGTTACTTCCCCAGACCAAAAGGACGGACTCGGTGGGACATGACCCGACCCCGAGCTGAGAGAAAACACCTGGCCCTGGGGGGATGTCACGTCCCCAGACCAAAAGGACGGACTCGGTGGGACATGACCCGACCCCGAGCTGAGATGAACACCTGGCCCTGGGGGAATGTTACGTCCCCAGCCCAAAAGGACGGACTCGGTGGGACATGACCCGACCCCGAGCTGAGATGAACACCTGGCCCTGGGGGAATGTTACGTCCCCAGACCAAAAGGACGGACTCGGTGGGACATGACCCGACCCCGAGCTGAGATGAACACCTGGCCCTGGGGGAATGTTACGTCCCCAGACCAAAAGGACGGACTCGGTGGGACATGACCCGACCCCGAGCTGAGATGAACAACTGGCCCTGGGGGAATGTTACGTCCCCAGACCAAAAGGACGGACTCGGTGGGACATGACCCGACCCCGAGCTGAGGAAGAACACCTGGCCTTGGGGGGATGTCACGTCCCCAGACCAAAAGGACGGACGGTGGGACATGACCCGACCCCGAGCTGAGATGAACACCTGGCCCTGGGGGAAGTGTTACGTCCCCAGCCCAAAAGGACGGACTCGGTGGGACATGACCCGACCCCGAGCTGAGATGAACACCTGGCCCTGGGGGAATCTTACGTCCCCAGACCAAAAGGACGGACTCGGTGGGACATGACCCGACCCCGAGCTGAGATGAACACCTGGCCCTGGGGGAATGTTACGTCCCCAGACCAAAAGGACGGACTCGGTGGGACATGACCCGACCCCGAGCTGAGATGAACACCTGGCCCTGGGGGAATGTTACGTCCCCAGACCAAAAGGACGGACTCGGTGGGACATGACCCGACCCCGAGCTGAGATGAACAACTGGCCCTGGGGGAATGTTACGTCCCCAGACCAAAAGGACGGACTCGGTGGGACGTAACCCGACCCCGAGCTGAGATGAACACCTGGCCCTGGGGGAATGTTACGTCCCCAGACCAAAAGGACGGACTCGGGGGACCACCACCCGACCCTGAGCTGAGATGAAACACTTGGCCCTGGGGGAATGTTACGTCCCCAGACCAAAAGGACGGACTCGGTGGGACGTAACCCGACCCTGAGCTGAGAGAAACTAAGTGACATCGGCGGAACGAATCCAGCCCAAACTAATTAACCAAGTGGCATCGGCGGAACGAATCCAGCCCGAGCCTGATTAACCACGTGGTCTCGGCGGAACGAAATCCAGCCCGAGCCAGGTAATCTTTGGGACTTGCTCAGAAGGGAATTGAATCAACCTTGAAGCCCTACCGAATCTGGCACGGGCGTCCCCTTGCCAGACCAGTGAAAAACAAAATCAAAACTTTGAAAAATAAGACCAAAAAGGTGGGGGTGACTCGGCACTTGTCCCAAAAGAAAACTTTTTACAAATGTAAACAACAACACGGATGCCTCAAAACAGCGTCCTGCCCGAGGCCTCCAAAACACAATTCTGAATCTTCCAATTCAGTGTCCCGGCGAACCAGGATTTGGATCAGTTGAGCGTTTGAATGGTGAGGGTACATCCTCTACACGTCGGGTCACTGTGGAGCCTGTGTATTGTATGAGGGCTCCTCCTTACCACGCTGGAGCAGGCACACGCTACAGGGGCACAACGCATCCCCGTGATGTGCCTCTCTCGGATCCAAATGATGAATGGATCAAAGAGCGTCCGGGATACTAAGGGCACATTCCTCCTTAGGTCCGGCATCACTGGAGTTAGCAATCGTCACAGGAGCCTCATCACTCCCTGTGCTATGTTTTCCCACGGATCCATTACATCGGGTAAGTGAGGATCAAAGAGTGTTCGACACATTAAGGGTATATCCCTCCTTATGTTCGGTAACACTGGAGCAAGCAATCGCCACATGGGTATCATCCCTCCCCGTGCTATGCTTCTCACGGACCCTATGCATCGAGTATGTCCATGAGGACCTCGAGCCAAGAGAGATACTTGGTTCTGGCGGAATGTTACGTCCCCAGTCCGAAGGGCTGACTCGGTGGGACGTACCCCGACCCCGAGCTGAAAAAGGCACTTGGACCTGGGGGAATGTTACGTCCCCAGTCCAAAGGGCTGACTCGGTGGGACGTACCCCGACCCCGAGCTGAAAAAGGCACTTGGACCTGGGGGAAAGTTACGTCCCCAGTCCGAAGGGCTGACTCGGTGGGACGTACCCCGACCCCGAGCTGAAAAAGGCACTTGGACCTGGGGGAATGTTACGTCCCCAGTCCGAAGGGCTGACTCGGTGGGACGTACCCCGACCCCGAGCTGAAAAAGGCACTTGGACCTGGGGGAATGTTACGTCCCCAGTCCGAAGGGCTGACTCGGTGGGACGTACCCCGACCCCGAGCTGAAAAAGGCATTGGACCTGGGGGAAAGTTACGTCCCCAGTCCGAAGGGCTGACTCGGTGGGACGTACCCCGACCCCGAGCTGAAAAAGGCACTTGGACCTGGGGGAATGTTACGTCCCCAGTCCGAAGGGCTGACTCGGTGGGACGTACCCCGACCCCGAGCTGAAAAAGGCACTTGGACCTGGGGGAATGTTACGTCCCCAGTCCGAAGGGCTGACTCGGTGGGACGCACCCCGACCCCGAGCTGAAAAAGGCACTTGGACTTGGGGGAATGTTACGTCCCCAGTCCGAAGGGCTGACTCGGTGGGACATACCCCGACCCCGAGCTGAGAAAGGCACTTGGACCTGGGGGAATGTTACGTCCCCAGTCCCAAGGGCTGACTCGGTGGGACGTACCCCGACCCCGAGCTGAAAAAGGCACTTGGACCTGGGGGAAAGTTACGTCCCCAGTCCGAAGGGCTGACTCGGTGGGACGTACCCCGACCCCGAGCTGAAAAAGGCACTTGGACCTGGGGGAATGTTACGTCCCCAGTCCGAAGGGCTGACTCGGTGGGACGTACCCCGACCCCGAGCTGAAAAGGCAATTGGACCTGGGGGAATGTTACGTCCCATGTCCGAAGGGCTGACTCGGTGGGACGTACCCCGACCCCGAGCTGAAAAGGGCACTTGGACCTGGGGGAATGTTACGTCCCCAGTCCGAGGGCTGACTCGGTGGGATGTACCCCGACCCCGATCTGAAAAACCAAGTGTCCTCGGCGGAGCAAAAATACTGTCTCGAGCCGATGGCCGTCCCCCTTTGGGAGATCTTTTCTTCGCTTTCTACTAAGACAAATTTCCTGGTTACCTCTAGAGCGGTGGCATAATCCGGTGTGTCTTGGATTCTTAGATGAGTCCACAACTTCCCGACCTTCAAACCTCCCTTGATACTTTCTAGCGCTTCAGATGACTCGTGCGCTCCGACCTCGGGCACCAAAATGTGGTATCTTTCAATAAAATTTTTCAGGGGCTCGTCATCTCCTTGCTTCATAAGTCTTAATTCTCCAATCGTCTTTTTTGGAACGCAAGCCCCTTTAAAGTGTCGAATGAACGACTTCTTAAGTTGTGTGAAGCCTTTGATGCTCCTTGGGGCTAGGCTTCTATACCATAGGATGGCCGGTCCGCCAGGGTTAAGGGGAACACTTTGCAAATGGCGTCCCCCGTTACCCCTTGTATCTCCATTAGTAGGACGAAACCTTCAACGTGTGTTTTGGGATCGGTATGGCCTTTGTATGGCGCCATGGTTGGCATGCTGAATCTTTTTGGGAATTTTTTTGACCTTATTTCTTCTGTGAGGGGGGACTCATCTTTACCGTCTCGGGCATCTCCTATGTCTGTGTTGGGGAATACTCCCCATTTGGCTAGTTCCTCCCGCAGCCAAGATTTCATGCTGCTGTCTTTGGTTCCATGCCGCCTCTTGTGACTTCCTCTTTTTCTGTTGTCTTGGGCGTGGTGCTTCTCAGGTTCGGTATTTTCCCGTGCTCTTTCGTCACATTCTTTCCCTTTTTTCCTGGCATCGTGAGGGCTATTATAGGAGGAGTTTGGTGACGATTTGTCATCTTCTTCCTCCCACATGTTTTCAGTTTGGGAGTCTTCCTGAACCACTACAGATTTTACCCTGTAGGGGCCCCTTCTCCGAGGTCTGTCGTCCTCACTTGTATCAACAATTCTTTTTCCCTCTGCTATTTCGTTCCTTCGTCGGCTAGTCCCGGCCTTGTCGTGTGCTCCCTCTATCTTTTCCAACCGGTCTACTATGGTTTTTAGCAAGGTTTGATTTTCCTTCCTTTCTTTCCTTAGGTTCTCCTCGATTTTCTCCATCCAATCTGCGGCTGAGTTTCCTGATGATTGGTGGTTTCCGCCTTCCGCCATTGTCTTACTACACGAGTTGCTTTTTGTCCAGTTTCCCACAGACAGCGCCAACTGTTGACGGCTGATTTTGGTCTCAGGGTAATATGAAATATCACTCCCGAGGAAATCCTCCTTCAATAGTGAATTTGTTTGGTTATGGGGGACCAAAGGCAAACTTAGCAAAAAACAGATAAACACACCAATCGACAGGAGATTTAACGTGGTTCGGTGGATTTGGATCCGACCTACGTCCACGGGCACAAACAAGATGATACTTTTATTATTCAAAATGCGCTTCTCAGACCGTTCTTTTGTTTTTATAAGTTAGAGCTTGGTGATTCTGATCTCAACTCTACCTTGCTCTCAACTTGTTCCTCTTATTCTCTCTTTTTGTTCTCCCCCTCTACACTCATCTACCCTCCTATTTATAATGGTGAAGAAATCATATTCCTATTTGTACAAGAATTTCCTAGTTGAAACAATTTCCTTTTCCCATAAGGATTTCTAGTCAAAACTATTCTCTTTTCCCATAAGGATTCATAATTAAAACTACCTTCACTTCTTTTATCCTATTTGGACACTGACTCATCAGTTTTCCCCATGAAAATATGATAACTTATCTTCTGTAGCATATCCCGCCATATTCCCGGTCTTCATGAGGTCGGTCATGATGGTCATTTGTGCTGAGAATGCTGCTACCGATCTGATAGTGCTCGGTCATCCGAACCAAAGTGGTCGGTTATCGGATCATAAAGTTCTCGGCTACTCACTCATGTGGTCGGGTCGGTATTAATGATCTTTGACCAAGGAGAAAATTACCCTTTTGCCCCTGTCGTGCTGTCTTAAATACTATAGTGCCTAAAAACACCATCAACACATATGTTTGTTGATTGAGAAAGACTTGTAGACATGTCCCATATATATAAAAATTTATCTTCTTGATTTGCTTGAGGGCATATATAATAACTAACATTAAATCTCTCTCATCTTTTATGATTAGAGTTAATACACAAGATTAATTAAGGAAACACACATGACACATGACAAAGTGTTTCAGTATATCATTTATGTAAATTAAAATGGAGCCTTAATTTCTTCCAATTCTTAAGGAAGAATCAACCCCTTTAGCACCAACTGCAAATAGCTTAGCAATTTCAAGTTGAGTAGTGGCAATAATCTCAGTTCTTTTAAGATCCAATTCTCCTCTCTTAGCCTCAGCTTCAGCTCTCATTTTCTCAATTTCCCTCATTGTGTCCATTCTTGCTTGCTCAGATCTTACCACAACCTCTGCCAGCCATCTAATGCTTTCAGCTATTTCCCATTCTTCCCTTTTTCTCTTCTTTCTTTTCTCCATTTTCATCTTCAATTTTTTGGACCTTAATTTTTCCTTGTCACTGTATAAAGCAGCAGCTGGTGTGCTACTATCTGTATCCATCACTTTCTTGTCTGATACATGATCAGATAATTTTGTTCCTGCACCATCTTCCTGTCAAGTTTCATATAAGTAATTAAATACATCATCATAATTTCTAAATTGATAACATATTTAATCCCCTCTCTATAACACACACATGTATGATCTTTTAAGTGCAAGCAGGTTTCTAAAGTGCGGATTTAAACTATAAATATTTTTCTACCAAGCTGGTTCACTAAAATGATCACCATACTTCCTAATAAAGCACATGTGACTATCTTACGCAATTTACAGGGTTCAACAAGTAATTGATTTTTCATGATAAAAGGTATAATCGTATTATCCTCAAAGACGTGACTTGATGATGTAGGGTTTAGGATCTCACCTTGAGATCCTGAGTTCGAATCTTATAAGGAATGTGTTCTTATAAGAATCTATGAAAGTCGGAGATTTTACATGCTTCGTTTAAACCCGAAATGAGTGGTTTAGAAAAAAAAATATAATCGTATTTATAATAGAAATGTTTATATAACATATTAACAATCGAAATATAGTGGAAAAAATATATTTATTTAATGGGACCTTTTCCTATACCTATGAATACTATTGGACCCAAAACAATGCATAGGAAGAATTTTTCGAATCTTCCAATATCATTATATCATACTCAGTGTTAACTTAATATTTTTTTAGTCACGAAAACAGAACTTTGTGCACCAGTTACAATCTTGTAATAGATAATTATATATATAATAAATAAAACTGTCCTTCCCCATAATGTTTCCAATAATGTTTTAATAATATATATATATATATATTTGTTCATCCACTAACAGGAATAATAAGATAGTCAGTAATGCTAGCAAGAATAACTTTAAAGTTTGAAATATAGGACTTACAGCTACTGCTTAGATGCTCTTCCTCACAGGGTTAAAAAACAAAATATAAAAAGAGAATATAAACAAAAATTCTCAAGGGGATGGGTCTGTGGGCCCCTCCCCAATTGGGGAGAGGATCGATAATGAAAAATTGAAAAAATTAATGTAGGATCAGAACAGAGAAAATTTGATACTAATTTCTTATTCGGGGGAGGAATGAAGATATTGTAAAATCTACATCTCCTTTCCATTACCCATTTAAGTTTTATTTATTTTTTCTTAAAATTTTCAATAAATATATCCAAAATACTATTTACAATTTTATATAAATGTAAATAGAAAATGTCTTACTATCTATATTATAAAGCACAATGGTGTTGGAGGAAAGAGAGTGCATCCAACGACTCTCTTTATGTGGCTTAATTAGCGGCTCAGATCATTTCATTGGTAATTGGAGGAAAGAGAGTGAATTGATTGATGGAAAGGGTCAAAATTTTCAAATTTTCAAATAAAAAAATAGAAAGTTAAAATAAAATCATTTAATTTTGTAACACCGTGCCGTAGGCACGGGCCAAATACTGTAACACACCGTGCCGTAGGCACGGGTATCATTTAATTAAAAAATAAAATCATTTAATTCTGTAACACCGTGCCGTGCCGTAGGCACGGGCATCATTTAATTAAAAAATAAAATAATTTAATTCTGTAACACCGTGCCGTAGGTACGGACCAAATACTGTAACACCGTGCCGTAGGCACGGGCAAAAACTAGTAAATATATAAATTATAAATAGTATAAGGACTTAAATGAAATATTTGTAATAGAGGTCCATCTTTTTAGTATGTTATGGGACCAAAAAAAAATAGAAAACACGAATTTCAATCTTTAATATATATTGTGATTTATATAATATATTTATGTAATAAATATTATCATTTTTTTTGTATATGTATGTTTTTTTTTGGATAATGTAATAGTTCTATTAATATATTCTTAAAAAATTTAAATTTATTTTATGAAAAATTATATGAATCATCGGGAATCTCATTTTATTATTTGGGATCTTCATCCCCTCCCTTAAAATAATTACCAATGAATAAATATTTAAAAATTATCGAAAATGAATATGAAGATGTCGATTATCTTCCCTCTCTTTCTCTTTCCCTTCCCACTATCATCTCTAACAAAATCCCATATGACTGTATAAGGCATGGTAAAAGTAAAAAAAAAAAAATCGATATTAAGTTTTCACCGCAGTAATTAAATGTAAAATATCAGATATTGATCAATGTATCCTTCCTTCTCCTGTGGTTTCGACTCTCTCATGAATAAATCATTTTAACTACTCCTGATGAAAAATCTCAGGTTTTGAATTTTAACAAAATTTGGTCCAAATGTATTTTTGTAAGCAAAATTGTTACAAGACAAATTAAATCCAATGCATCGAACAAAATTAATGAAATTCATCAATCTAAAAATTTAATTTGACATAAAGAATTATGAATATTTATATTTTAAATTCATCTATTCATCATAATTAATATGAAATATTTATCTAATTTATATCAGGTGAGTATATATTAATATTAGATAGTGTAATTCCACTCCAACATTAGTCTACAACATAATCCTAACTCAACCCAAAAAATGGATTTCAACAAAAATACTAAAAATCACAAAAAGTAATTATAAAAAAGTAATAATTTGAAATGCATAGACAGACCTTGGCCGTTATATGATCAACCCCATTAGAGCCATGGGAGTTCTGTGGTTGCGAAGGAGGAGGAGGGGGAGGCGGCGGCGGCGGCTGTGTCACCGGAGGAGCTGCAGGCTGGCTGTGTTGTTGTTGTTGTTCATGTTGCTGCTGGTGCGACTGTGCATTATTTCCACGTAGTAAAAGGTGAAGGCGAGGATACAAAAGCCAATTAGAAGAAGATCCATTAGCATTAGCATTAGCATTAGCATTAGCAGACTCTGACCTATACCTTTTCTTCATAGACTCAATCTTGTTCTTGCACTGAGTCTGTGTCTTTGGTGACTTTGTGTTGTTACCACCACGAGCTGACACGTAATTAGCAACTTCCTCCCAGTCATGCCCTTTGAGTTTTGCTCTATTTCGAAGCACCCATTTGGCTTCATAAGCTTCGAGTAAACATGAAACTGCTGTTGGAAAATGCTTATGAATAAGCATTTTGAGGCACAATTTCAAGCATGGTCCACTTCGTGTTAGTGGTTGTTATTGAATGATTCGGATACTCCTCCGTGAGTAGTTCGAAATGGTATATTCATATGCTTAAAATGGTGCTTGGGTGAATGAGAAATTGTTGCTCAAAGTTCACCCATTGGTGTTGGAAAATAAAGAAAAGTAAGCTTGTCCCATATGGGAAAGCTATGAAGAGAATATTATGCTTATATATGATTGCTCATATGTAGATGGGTAAGAGTTGTAAGGATAGAGGCTCTCTCTACGTGCGCGGGGGGGGGGGGGGGGTGCAAATCAAATCCGAATCAAGCTTGGCTCGTGTGCACCCGCGTGTCCTGCGTACACGAATGCCGGACCAAATTGTGATGGCTCGGCCCAGCCAATTTTTGCAAGCCTCTTCATTTTTCCAAGGCTTTTGAAGTTCCATAACACTCAAATTAACTCTATTAATTAATTTAGTGGTTACTTCAAATGGAAGGTCTCCCACTAATGTGATTTTAATTGGTGTGTTTATTTTGTTTTTAATAAATACATTGTTTTCGTTTTCCTTGAGAGAATAGCTAGAAAAATATTTTTCCTTTGCTGTTTTTCTGAGAAGATTTCGAATACATCTTGGTTCGCTTGAAAACGATTCTGGTGGTGCCCATCGTCGTTTATTTTCCGTTGCATCCTGGGAAACAAACGTCTCGCATTCTGCTGCACCATTTCGGTAGGGGACGAATTTGTTTTAAGGAGATTGTTGTCGCATCAACAAGCCTCGGAATCCTCTCGGTTCGCACTGTCTTGGTTTCTGATCTGTTCCTGCCGTTACCACTGTCACTGACTCTCGTTCACTGCCTGCTGTTGTCCTGCCATTTTTATTATTACTACTGTATTGTTTATTATTGTAACACCGTTTTGTATTTACTGTTGTTCAAATTCCTTTGTAAGAACACAGTAACCAAACAAATTATTTGTAATAACTGCTCCTTCACTCCATTCATCTCTTTTCAATCTATCGTTGTTGTTGTTATTATTATTATTATTGTTATTATTATTATTATTATTATTATTATTATTGCTTCTACCCAGAACAACAGTACCAGTGGGTTTCTTCAGAGATTCTAATTCTTTGTTTGCTGGGTGAAGGAGGAGAGATGGGTTCAAGCTTTCTTGGTTGTTGTTTTTATTTCTTTCTCCATCTCTCCTCATGATATCATCAACAAATACTAATAATAAGCTAGCTAGGGTTTCTCGCAGTTGCAGAGCAAATGAGAGAGAGAGAGAACCACTAGCATTAAAGACAGAGATGATGAATAGACGAGACGTGGAATTAGTGGCCAACCAAAGAAAAGCAAGAAAGAAAGAAAATAAAGAAAAGGGAATTTGGATGAGTTGTGTTAAATATTTTATAATTTTTTGTTAAAATTTAATTACATATATATTATTTTTCAATTATATAATTTTTTGTCACGTATGTATTATTAATTATGAACGGTTAAGATTTAATTATGTATAAATTATTATTCAATAACTAATTAACAAGTGATATTAGTCAAGTTACCTCTATTAAATATAATAGGTCTTAAGTTCATAAAGACTTAATTAAATAAAAAAAAAATTATGTAATTATTAGTCTCATATAAGTCTGATTATAATGATATTTAGATTCTCTTCTTTATAATAATATAATATATAAACAATATTAGACATTACCTAAAAACTTATAAAAAAAAAAACACTAAACAATCACACAATTGATTAAAAAAATTAATCATAAAATTTAAATCAACAAAAGGTGATGATGACTTTGTCAAATGAGCTAATGATAGTAACCTCTATTAACTTTTTTTTTTTTTTTTTTATAAATTATTTATAGTGTTTTTGGCTTTCACTTTATTAGTATTGTTGTTGTTTTTGTTTTTGTTTTGAGTTGGTTTGATTGTCGTGGTTGGATTATTTTGGCTGTTAGCGTTGTTATGAAGCCAACCAAGAAATCCACTGGCCTTATTAGGAAGTGGTGCGGTGCCCTAGCTAGCTAGCTAGCTTGTAAAAGTAGTAGTGATAGTGTAAGTGGTAGGTCACTCACGTGGGTCTGTCACCCACTTCCTCCCATCAACCGTCCACAATAATTATTATCATTTTTTCAATGTTCAATAATGTTTGATATTACCAATAGTAAAAAATTTAGTGGGGATGGAGTTTATTATAATTATAGGGTCTTGCTTATTAAAAACGGATAAAAAGATAATTTTTTATTATAACAACTGGGAATTTCAATTACTATTACACTGTGGGACGAGTGTCACATAATATAAATCATGTTTGGAAACATATACCCTCGTGAGATGACTTTCGGAACAATCAGTAAATTCTTCGAGAATCTGATATTAGATGCTACTATGTTCCACTCTAGACAGCCCATGGTATTTGGGCCGTAACTTTCTCATACGAACTCCGATTTTTATGAATTTTATATCGTCGGAAAGTTGAGATTGAAACTATAACTTCCACGTTGAAAATTTTTCCAAATTCGAACCGGAAATAGGTCAAAACTACAAGTCAAAAATCTGGGTCAATAGTGTCGCTGACCTATCTAGAAAAATCTCAAACTTTCTCCAAATTTCTACACTTTTCTTCATTAATCCAAATATCAAATAAGCCCTAGTATATAAGGAGATTACTATTCAATGTTTCACAAATTAGAAAACAATAAGGAGAAAGAAAATGTGAGGAAGAGGAAAAGAGAAATAATAAAGAAGAAAGAAGAAGAAATAGGAAGGAAGAAGAAGAAACTAGAAAGAAAATGAAAGATTTCAACCCAAATCAAGTCTAGGAAGATAAAAGAGAGCATGGAAGCTCTAGTTGTGAAGGAGGAATGTGATTCAAGGTAAAAAAAACAATCTTGACCCAAATTGTTATTTATTGAGTTTTGATGTTTTGATGATTATAATATGTTGATGACTTGAATGTGATGATGAATGAGTGATTATTGAGTCAAAAATTGATGATTGTGGGAAACCCCAAATTTGTTAAATTTTGGGTATGAACTAAATAGAGTGTATAAAATGGATATGAGTTAATGTTGAGGATGATATTGATGATATTTTGGGTACTTATTGTTATTATTGCTTATGTGTTATGGTAGAAGTTGAGAATGAAGATGAATGTTGAGATTTGGATCCTGAATTCAAGTCCGCGTCACGATGCGTGACCCTCGACGTCGTGATGCGTACTGGAAAATCAAGGCAGATTCATTTCTGGTTTGGCCGCGTCGCGACGTGAACTGGAATTTTTGTACATACGTTTCTGGAACCGTGAGCGTCGCGACGCGCAAGGACCGGAGTCGCGACGCAAAGACCAAAACTTCCCCAATCAGTTTTAAACCATTCTGATTTCACCAAAGCATGTTAGAGACAGCCCTTAGGGTCTCGTATCAGTTCGCATACATACATTACATCCTATTACAAGCATGATATACCAAGTGACGACATAACGTACTTGAATTGAGAAGTTTAGTTTCAAAACTTATCTCATGGTTAGTCTAACCAAGTTACTGCTTATAGATCATTGCAGGAATTGTAATTTCCTTCGATGAATGAGTATAGCGCCAACCATATTCTAAATCAATGAGTGGACATTTTCTTTTAAATCGATTTTCGTTATGTTGTTGTTCATATCAAACTTACTTTTCGCTATTATGGTGTTAGCCAACTTTATTATTAGTTGTATTTTGTTTAGCATGTTTTAAGAAATGATTTAGAAAAGAAATATTTTCAAAACATGAGTTTTATGTTTCCGAGTCATGGGGGAAAAACCCACCTCAATATGTAACTTGATTCAGATATGGAATTGACGGACAATACATGTGCACACGTAGAGGACTGTGGGGATGGCGATACGTAACGCCTCCAGATCCTAGTTCAGTACTAGGGATGACAGATGCCCATAGATCCTAGTTTCATAGCTTGGAGGGTAATATAGATCTGCACCCCCAGTTCTAGTTCAATGGCTTGGGGTACGACGATACGTAACACCCCAAGACTACTAGTTTCAGGGACAATAGTGGCATACTTTGGGGGACAGCGATACGTAACGCCTCAAAGTCATGGATTTGCACTTCTGTCTCTAGTTAGGCGTATGAGGGGACGGCGATACTTAACGCCCCTATATGTCAGGTTTTCAGAGATAGATACAGATTTCAGAAATAATTTTCAGAAAAGGTTTTTAGAAAATAAAGTTTTCAAAAAACAGCAATTTTATAAGAAACTTTCAGAAAAGATAAGTTTTACAGAAAGATTTTTCGTATACAGTTATTTCTTGAACTTTGGTTTTAGAACCAAATATTTTTATAACAGTATTTCAGTTTTCATCCACTCACTTAGATCGTACAACGGTCTAACCCCTCACACTCCCAGTTTCTTTGTTTTGCAGGTATTCTCGGAGGACGAGCTCGGAGGGACGGATATTGATGCAATCACTATGGTATGGAGTCCATCAGTTCAAGTCAGAGAGAGTGAGAGTCCAGTCAGAGTCAAGTAGAAGTCATGTATTAGTCTATGGTTAAGTTATAGTCATTGTAAAAGTAAGTGTTAGTGAGTATACAATTATTAATGTTGAGTTTGCATGTCATGTTATTAAGTTTAGGCTACGATCCCATACATAAGATATTTAACCAGAGAAAATAGTATTAGTATTGTTCATGGTTAGAGAGTCAGAGGCTCATGGGAATAGTATGACCTATTCCATACATGTAGCATCTCCGGAATCGGGGATGTTACGAAGATGGTATCAGAGCATGGTCTAGGGAGTCAGTGACTGCAGTGGGTAGAGTTTTGGGGTTTAGTATACGCAATATGTCTGGGATACTCGTATGCGAGGCACTACCTCTCCAGTATCTTATCCTCGTATACGTCCTCAAGATCTATAAACATGTTAGTAAGTTTTCCCAGACTATTCAAATAGTATTCGTTACGAGAACAACTATATTCTAGATCCAAGTTGAGAATTCTCATGTAGTTATCTTGGCTTATCACCATAAGTTTAGAACAAGCTATGAAACGAAATAGTAAAGATCTAATAAAAATTACCCAAGGGAGTGGGAAATGAAAGCTATACGAAAGCAAGGAAAGATGCATAGATGTGTAAGCAGCCTAAGATAAAGAAAATTAAAAAGGCAGAATAAGACAGTAAAGTTCTAGGGATACCCACCCAAGACTGTAGAAGAGAATAGAAAAAGCTCGAGCAAGTATTAATGTGCCTAGAAGATGTAAGATTCCTTCCCTCCTTAGAAAGTTCCTTCAACCCAATCCTATAGCCTTCAGGTATAGATAGTGAGTTCCCCGAGTAACGAGGAAAAGCCAGAAAGATAACAGAAGTAAGAAACCAAGATTAGTCCGAAGAGTTACAATAGACAAAGATGCCGAAAAGGACCTAGAGAACTCCAGATCCCTAAACCCACACCCAGAAAATAATTAAAGATGTTTTCTAGGATGTAAATAATAGAACCCAGTATAGCCCATGTTGGGGCAGTTGTGGAACCTTTTGGGTCGGATTGGTGCCCCGGGCAGCGGAAATGGGTCTAAGCCATATAAATCAAGTATGAGTATAATTTTAAATTATTTAATGAAATACTATATTCCATTACGGGTGTATAGGAAAAAACTGGGACTGAATCGGAGTCCAGAAGCTCCAAAACGAAGCAAAACAAAAACAGCACGCGTCGAGGGCCTGAAGCGCATGAAGTTCACGCGTGCACTGTAGCACCCAGATCTGAACTTTTTTTTTTTTGCTTTGTTTTCTTAATACATTTCAAAAGCTCAACTCTCTGGAAAATTTCCAGAGAGCTGATGCAATTAGGGTCTATTACCCTAATTGCTTTCGGTCTTCCCTAAACACTTCAAAAACACTCAAAATTAATTTTTAATTTCAAACCCAACATTAACACATGTTATAAAATAAAAATCAAGTTTTTCAAAATATCAAATATTTTTACAAAAATATAAATTTATTCTAAATACGCACTTGCTTAAATTTTGAATCTAATACATAAACCAAATTAGAATCCCAATAAGAAATGTCTCGTGAACAATTCTAGATCACCCAAACGTGGTCAAGTGATTCTAGAATGGTAGCCATAGCTCTAAGCTTTAATCTAGAATTCCAAACGCTAATTAATTGTTTCATGTCCAACATGAACATCTTTGACCTAATTACAAGCATGTTGTATTTATACTTCTAAAGTATCCTAACACAATTGATTAGCCTTATTCAACATTAAACTATGCGATCATGCATCTAATACACAAATGACATAGCTTTGGAGAAGATCAAACATTACCTAGTAAGCTTGATGCAAGATCTAATCTACTATTTGTTGAAATTATTGGAGAACCTCCAAGGTGTGTAAACTCGACTTCAAGATCCAATCTCGATTTCCAACGCAAGCAAGCTTCACTTCAAGATCTAATCTTGATTTCTCCTTAATGAAATGTTTTAGAGACCTCACAAGCTTATCTAAACACTTCTCTAACTTAGGCTAATTTCTCTAAGAATTTGGTTGTATTTGTACTTGTAATTAAAAACCTTCATAAAGCTTGCTATTTATAGCAAAACTTAGGCAATTTTTAATTAATAAAATTTGTAATCAACTTTTAAGTGGGCTTAATCTAATTTATCCAAATATGTATAATTAGGTGTGACTAATCTCCATTGTCTCCCATTTTAATTTAATCCAATTAAATCAAGCCAAGAATAGGAAATGGATTAGTTGAATGTTTGCCACCTTGATTTAATCCAATTAAATCAAGCCAAAACCACCTATTATTACATATTTACAATTACCATAATATCCTCAAATGGTAGAGATAATTATGATTTTACAATTAAGCCCTTGTGTAATTATTGAATTAATCAATTAATCCAATTAGGTCAAAGTAAATAATCAATGTTATCCAATAACACTTGATTATCTTAGATGATAATTATAATATCAAATATTATCTTTTATCAAAATTAATCGGCTACCCAAGTACTCAACGAGTACACTTCATGTTGGGACTCTCTAAGTTCAGACATGTTCGTCATATAAGCCTAGCTAATATGTATGCAATTCGGCCACCTCCGAGTTCGCTAAGAACACGAACGACCTTTCTGAACTATACAAGTCGAGGTCATCACATATGTTTAATAATCCCTCCGTCGTAGGCTATCCGAGTTGTGCTTAGGAAACATAGAATATACCGTCAAGTTTCTGAGACGCACATCTCATGTCGACATGTCCATGATTCTTCATAACTAATGCGATCCACCCTAGGTGATCGACTTTGGCCAAAGATTTAAGAATCGTGACTTTACGAACATGGATACCTAAACCCCTTACGGTACACATACAGGCCGACGGATCCTATATTGCTTCGCACTTGATTACTGAGTGCATTGGTCCACACCCAACGAACATCTAGAGGCTGGACCATGAAAGGTTTCTGACATACATGGCATCTAAGTGTGGAGGATCTCACACAAAATCAATGTTATCCTACAGTCAAAAGATTACATATGCTACTCGACTCGAGGAGATTCCTATTGACGATGGTATGTACTTCCAACTATTAGGAATCGCCCGTAAGTCATTCAATATTCGCTTCAACGAATACCCACTTGTCTATACGAGTTTCCAAAACTCATGGTACATCAGGCTAAACCATTGGAACTCCAATTCCAATATACGACATGTGCTAGTCTTCTAGGTTATAGGAATTCGACCGATTCCAAAACCAACGGCTATGAATATTTACTTTAAGAATAGTTTACACCTAGTGTCAAAACTATTCTAAGGTCGATGTCATTTTTAGCATATCTATACATCGATCTAAAATGCATAATGAAAATACCATTAATAAGGTATGAAATGAAAAATGTAGTTATTTTATTAATAAATAAAATATACAAATCAGATTGACACTCCAAGTACCAACTCCATCAGCCCAAAGATCTAGACAAGTCTGCATAAGGCTTGCAGTACTAGTAGAAGTCCACAAAATAAATCAAACTTAGTAGAACCTACAGAACAGCCCAAAGCCAGTAGAAAACCGTGGAAGTATAAAAGAAAAGACCCATGAGATTAGAGATATTTAGAAGTGACAAAAGTACCAGTACGGACAGTAGAACATAGTGTCATAGCTGTGATTTATAGCAAGAGCAGAGAGCAGAGATCTAGGAAGTAGTCAGAAGAACGAACCACCATTAGCCTCAGTAGCATGGCGTAGAGCGAAAAAATATAATATGAAAACAATAAGCAGGAAACAAGAAGTGATAAGAGAATTCAGTACGTATAATGACATAGGTAATATAGCTTGGAGACATCAATGTAAGTGAAGACCCCATAGTGATTAATAAAAGTAAGGAACCTTAAGGCATGGATTAATCAATTCAGTTTCCTGCAGTATAAATATAAATTTCTCCCTTTCAATAGCCCCCGACTTTAGTAAGTATTTAGACACCTAACCAGACATGTGAGCATGTATCCACCCCCAACTTAGAACCCAGTAAGAAAAAGAACAAGTAAAGAAGAGTATTTGACAGAATATACGGATTATGAGGTGCCTAGATGGTTGAACCAATAAGTTCAATAAAACATAAATGAAAATCACGAGATGGTGAAATTCTTTATAAGATATAATAGTTTGAAGTCACAGTAAGTCAAGTCAAATCTAGAAGTCATCGTCTAACTGGAATCCCTTGAGGGAGTAAATGCTCAAATGAGCGAAGTAACCAGAGAGAGCGACTCTCAGGAGTATAGTATATGACTCATAAGAGTCTCATTGTATTGAGAAAGAAGAACTAGATAAGAGTGGCGCCTAAACCCAAAAGATTCAGTAGAAGGTGTCTTAAGTAATCGAAGTCGATAGAGTTTTCAGAAGAGTAAAGATGTGAGGAGTTCAAGAAACTGGGATGAGAAAGAAACCTATGCAGCAGAGTAAGATTTTTAAGGAGGAATAACAAAGAGAGTATAACGGCACTCAGAGAGAGAAAGTAACGACTTCAGAAGGTTTAAAAACATAGACTAAATAGGAAGGAGTGCAGAGGTAGCACGAGAAAATTTTTAATGAGCATGACTCCAGAGGAATTTTGCAGAAGAGGTAGTGTGTTTGATAGTTGAAAATGATCAGAAGTAAAGTTGGAGAAGGCAAACCAGATAATTTTTAGCAGTAGTGCCCTAGTGTAGGGAAAGACATTAGATATATATATATATATATATATACACACACGAGAGTCTTAGGCTCATAGATAAGCAGTATGTGCAACTAGATCACCATAATCAGAAAGGCCTCATGATAAGTTCCCATCCTCCCAACCCCCATTAGACAACAGTAGCAGATATGGACCTTAAAGGATTGCCACATGATACTTCCAAGAATACGTGAAAGTATAGTGAAAGAAGACCAAAACATAAGACCTTCTGATGTAGTTTAAGAACATAATAAAAGTGAGTGACAACTCTGAGTAAAAGAGTTAGGAAAGAAATGGTTCAGATTGAGCGGTATAGAGACAAAATAGTAGTCAACTAATGACTGAGATACAAGGAACTAGTGTTAGACGTAATAATGGATATGTAAAGGAAGATGATATCCCTCAGATAAGAAGACAGAGATATAGACCACATAAGTTTTAGGTACAGAACAGAGAAAGAGAAAATATGAAAAAGTCAGCAAGCAAAAGGTTTGGAAGTGAAACTGTCAAGGTGCAACGATAGTAAGAGAGAATACTAAGTAAGCATTGGCAGAAGTATAGAACCGAGAAAATAAGTTTACTACAATATGGGAAACAATAAAGAGGGGGAATCCTAGCATGCAACCAGATATGGAAAACGAGTTGGTGTGAAGGAACAACAACCAGATTTATAGTAACAATGAAAGCAAAACACAAAAAGAGTATGAACTTTAGCCAAGACCAAATCGCCAGTGTCGATGTTAATAGCAGTGAATGCGGTTTAAGCACCAAGGTGCATGCAATTAAGCCTGAATCTTTAATCAATTGAGGAGGACCACTAGGAAACTACCCAGAAGCAATATTTTAAGTACAAGCGTCATCGGTAGACAATATCAGTAAGCTAGGAAGCCCTAAGCCCCCATAGACAAGTAGAGATATTGGAACTTGAAGAGAGAAACTCATAAGCAGTTGAAGCTTGGAAAGGAGGATATAGAGAGTTAAGTAGCTAAGATATGAGAAAGAATATTAAGATCGAGTTGACCAAGTGGAGCAAAAGAAGTATCGAGTACAAGCATTGTTAATAATGACAAGGATCATTCCTGTAAACTTATTGATTCCGGAAATGGAACATGGGAAGCCTAACTGTGGAGACACCATTATTTCTAGTGAGAGTCAAAGGTACCAGCTAAGAAGAACCTGATCGAGTCGAATAATTATTGAACATAATTAAAGATCTAGAGAAATGGATTTCCTTGGAGACAAGGAATGTTGAGCACAACTAGAGGTCTAGAAATGAGGTAGTCAATGATACTCAGCAAAGATCTTATGAAACGAGAACGAGGTAGTACCTCTTAGTAAAGAACTTAAGGGATATTCATTGAAGCCACGAACTCTGAAGCAGTTTACCCAAGTATGACAAGAGGTATGATGCATGAGTTAGATATTAAGAAAGATGGAGAATATCATATGCTTACTAGTCAAGTGGTAAATGATCAACCGGGAAAAGACCTTCATTGTTAAGTCAAATAGAATCCCCGATGATACAGAATAGTTACAGCAAGGTAAGAGTTCACACAGACAAATTAGTGTACAACCCTAGTTACGACTTCCAAGTCATGGCATTTTAGGTTCAACATGATCATCACATTGTCATGTGGTGTAATGATAGCACACGGAAAATCATCGGGATGTATAGTGAATGAAACAAATGCGATGGGTATATATTCAGTTAAAGTTGGTGGTTTATAAGGAACCAATGAATCCTGTGATCTATGGTAAGATCCCAAGTTTAAAAAGAATTCGAGGACGAATCATATTTAAGGGGTGGAGAATTTGTAACAACCGGGAATTTCAACTACTGTTACATTGTAGGACGAGTGTCACATAATACAAATCATGTTTGGAAACATATACCCTCGTGAGATGACTTTGGGAACAATCGGTAAATTCTTCGAGAATCTGATATTAGATGCTACGATGTTCCACTCCAGACAGCCCATGGTATTTGGGCATTAACTTTCACATACGAACTCCAATTTTTATGAATTTTATATCATCGAAAAATTGAGATCGAGACCTACAACTTCTGCATTGAATATTCTTCAAAATTCGAACCGAAAATAGGTCAAAAATGCAAGTCAAAAATCTAGGTGAATAGTGCCACGGACCTATCTAGAAAAATCTCAAACTTTCTCCAAATTTCTACACTTTTCTTCATTAATCCAAATATCAAATAAGCCCTAGTATATAAGGAGATTACTATTCAATGTTTCACAAAATTAGAAAACAATAAGGAGAAAGAAAACGTGAGGAAGAGGAAAAGAGAAAGAAGAAAGAAGAAAGAAGAAAGAAGAAGAAATAGGAAGGAAGAAGAAGAAACTAGAAAGCAAATGAAAGATTTCAACCCAAATCAAGTCTAGGAAGATAAAAGAGAGCATGGAAGCTCTAGTTGTGAAGGGTGATTCGAGGTAAAAAAACAATCTTGACCCAAATTGTTATTTATTGAGTTTTGATGTTTTGATGATTATAATATGTTGATGACTTGAATGTGATGATGAATGAGTGATTATTGAGTCAAAAATTGATGATTGTGGGAAACCCCAAATTTGTTAAATTTTAGGTATGAACTAAATAGAGTGTATAGAATGGATATGAGTTAATGTTGAGGATGATATTTTGGGTACTTATTGTTATTATTGCTTGTGTGTTATGGTAGAAGTTGAGAATGAAGATGAATGTTGATATTTAGGTCCTGAATTCAGGTCTGCATCGTGACACGTGACCCTCGGCATCGCGACGCGTACTGAAAAATCAAGGCAGATTCGTTTATGGTTTGGCCGCATCGCGATGCGTAAGGACTCGCGTTGCGACGTGAACTGGAATTTTTGTGCATACGTTTCTGGAATCGTACGCGTCGCGACGCGAAGACCAAAACTTCCCCAATCAGTTTTAAACCATTCCGATTTCACCATAACATGTTAGAGACCCAAAAACTTGTTGTGATATTTTTATATCGTACGCAAGTGTACGGTGTCAAGTTTTAGTATAAATGAGTTTAGAGTGTTGAACCCACAGGGATTGTGTTAACTCGTACTAAGTACTACAATTGATAATCCTAACTTTATTTAGACGATAATTAATAAAGATTTAATTAAATAAATAAACATAAAAATAATTGGATATGAGGAACTAATACGATAGAGATTCTGGAACCTGATTTCACCTAGCTGTCCCCTATGTATTTGTTATACCAATTAATCTTTGTTCAGTTATATTGTTTATAAGTCAAGACTCCTAAAATATCCACTCCCTCTCTCGAGTGCCAAGTGAAAATATCATCAACTATAGACTTCGATATCTCTATAAAAATCCAATAGTTAACAACTCATTACGCTTTGTGATTCTATGTTAACGACTTCAAAGGACTACATATTTCATATTTGCCTCTATATTGCTCATTCGTGTTTCGATGTTATCCAGCATTGACTCAATCTTCTCAAACCTCTCTGAAGCCGTAGCTACAAACGTGCTCATGAGGTCTTCTAAGGAATGTTTCTGCTCAGCTCTTGGATAATTAAAGCCATGAGGAGGTTGCAAAATATTTTCCATATCAGCATATGAAAAATTCGGATGATAATAATTAGGCATAAGACTGCCTCTATAGTTGTTGAAGTTCCGATTGTTCACATACTGTACTTGTTCAAATCCTGCTCCTCTGTTCGATAAAAGCATTCCATTAGCAGAAGCAGCTTCAATAGACGGTTGGCCCATTTGATTTTTCAATACTGCTAGATGAGTCGTGAGGGACGATACTTGAGCTATCAGTGCACTAACAGGATCTGCCATTGCTTCTTTTCAAACTCACCTCGTAAGAAAAAAATAAAAAAAAATAAAAAAAGAAATAAAAACAAAAATAAAACTTAAGACAAAAATAAAGGAAATAAAAATAATAAAATAAAAATAAAAAATAAAAATAAAAATAAAATTCTAAATTAAAGCTAAAATTACTTGGTAGTAGTATTAATGTGAATTAAACAAACAATCCCCGGCAACGGCGCCAAAAACTTGTTGTGATATTTTTATATCGTACCGCAAGTGTACGGTGTCAAGTTTTAGTATAAATCAGTGAAAGAGTGTCAAACCCACAGGGATTGCGTTAACTCGCACTAAGTACTACAATTGATAATCCTAACTTTATTTAGACAATATTTAACAAAGATTTAATTATATAAATAAAATAAAAATAATAAAATATGAGGAACTAATACGATAGAGATTCTGGATCCTGATTTCACATAGCTGTCACATATGTATTTGTCATGCCAATTAATCCTTGTTCAGTTATATTATTTATAAGTCAAGATTCCGCAAATATCCACTCCCTCTCTCGAGCATCAGTGAAAATATCATCAACTACAAACTTCGATATCTCTATAAAAATCCAATAGTTAACAACTCATTACGCTTAGTGATTCTATGTTAACGACTTCAAAGGACTACAGATTCTCTCGAACTCTATAAAATCATAGGCTATATTCTCTAGATCTATTCAAAATCCATTCTCTCGAGTGATAAATTCTAAACATTCATCATCTTCAATTGTGGCCAACAATCAAGAAACATTAAACTCAAAAGAATATAAATAAATTAATAAAACTTCATAACAAAATTGATAAACACAATACAAGGTTCAAACATAGATTACATCATTCTCCAGAATTAATGAGTTTAGTTCATGACAAAAGATAAAAACAATAATAAACAAGTTATGAATCTAATGGAAATCATTAGAGTTCTAAGAAAGAAACAAGAAGATAAAACCCGAATTGAATCTCTTCCTCCTCGGACGTCACCGCTTTAATCTCCTTCTGTTGCTCTTCAATCCTCCTCCTTGGATCTCTAAAAATATTTATTTCTGTGTTTTGTGCAGTGTATTAGCCTCCCATTTAATTCTGGACGAACTGTTATATTTATAATGGAGACTGGGAGTCATTGGGTATCATTAGGGATCTTAAAAACCCTAAAAAAACAAAAATCCTGGAACACATCCCTTTCTTGTCCCGCAGCGCTGTGACCCTTATAAGTGGCGCATGGGCGCTGAACTCTCGGCAAAATGTATTGGATTCATTTGGTTCAAGGCGCCATGGCGCCTAATGCATGGAATTGGTGGCGTGATCAATTGGCGCCACAGCTCTTCTCTTTCTTTTTAATTTCTTCTTCACGTGAACACTTTCTTTGGGTTTTAAATAACAAGGGCCCACATGCACTTTGCTTTCTTCTTTTAATTGTTTCATTTGCTAACTTTTTGGTCAAAGTTGGTGGCTTTCTTTCTTTGTCTTCCTCTCCATTCGGCCCCAAATTTCTTCTTTTAAATTGGATTTAAACTTTGCAGCTCAATCTCTCTCCAAGGTCCACGCATATTTCTCTTTTGTATTTGTTTGGTCAACTTTCTTTGTAAACAAGCTTGGCCCACGTGTATATGCTCTCAACTTGGTCAACATCTACTTTTCAATTCACTTTCCATCCTGAAACACTCGTATTTGCTCTATTTTTTATGTTCTAATGCTTCCTACAATTAAGACATAAAATAAACTATAAATGACACGAAACATAACAAAATATTATGCTAATGATGCCGGAATAAGTGGGTATAAACCACACTTATCAGGTCTCGTATCAGTTCGCGTACATAGATTACATCCTATTACAAGCATGATATACCAAGTGACGACATCATGTACTTGAATTGAGAAGTTTAGTCTAGTTCCAAAACTTATCTCATGGTTTATAGTCTAACCAAATTACCGTTTATAGATCATTGCAGGAATTACAATTTCCTTCGACGAAGGGGTATAGCGCCAGCCAGATTCCAAATCAGTGAGTGGATATTTTCTTTTAAATTGATTTTCGTTATGTTGTTGTTCATATCAGACTTACTTTTCGCTATTATGGAGTTAGCCAACTTTATTATTAGTTGTATTTTTTTTAGCATGTTTTGAGAAATGATTTAGAAAATAAATGTTTCAAAACATGAGTTTTATGTCTTCGAGGCATGGGGGAAAAACCACCTCAGTATGTAACTTGATTCAGATATGGAATTGATGGAAAGTACATGTGCACATGTAGAGGACTGGGGGACGGCGATACGTAACCCCCCCAGATCCTAGTTTAGGACTAGGGATGAAATATTCCCCTAGATCCTAGTTTCAAAGCTTGGAGGGTAGCATAGATCTGCACCCCCAGTTCTAGTTCAGTGGCTTGGGGGACGACGATACGTAACGCCCTAAGACCACTTATTTCAGGGACATAAGTGGCATACTTTAGAGGACGGCGATACGTAATGCCCCAAAGTCATGGATTTGCACTCATGGCTCGAGTTAGACGTATGAGGGGACGGCGATACGTAACGCCCCCATACGTCGGGGGTTTCAGAGACATATACAGATTTCAGAAATAGTTTCTAGAAAATAAAATTTTCAAAAAACAGCGGTTTTATAAGAAACTTTCAGAAAAGATAAGTTTTACAGAAAGATTTTTCATATACAGTTATTTCTTGAACTTTGGTTTTAGAACCAAATATTTTTATAACAGTATTTCAGTTTTCGTCCACTCATTTTGATCGTACAGCGGTATAAACCCCCCACTCCCAGTTTCTTTATTTTACAGGTATTCTTGGAGGACGAGCTCGGGAGGACGGATACTGATGCAGTCACTAGGGTATGGAGTCCACCAGTTCAAGTCAGAGAGAATGAGATTCCAGTCAGAGCCAAGTAGAAGTCATGTATTAGTCTTTGGTTAAGTGATAGTCGTTGTAAAAGTAAGTGTTAGTGAGTATACCGTTATTAATGTTGAGTTTGCATGTCATGTTATTATGTTTGGGCTATGATTCCATACATAAGATATTTAAACATAGAAAATAATATTACTATTGTTCATGGTTAGAGAGTCAGAGGCTCATGGGAATGGTACGGCCTATTCCCTACAGGTAGCATTTCCGGAATCGGGGATGTTACGAAGATGGTATCAGAGCATGGTCTAGGGAGTCAGTGACTGCAGTGGGTAAAGTGTTGGGGTTTAGTATACGCAGTATGTCCGGGATACTCATATGCGAAGCACTACTTCTCCAATATCTGATCCTCAAGTACGTCCTCAAGATCTATAGACAGGTTAGTAAGTTTTTCCATACTATTCGAATAGTATTCCTTACGAGAACAACTATATTCTAGATCCAAGTTGAGAATTCTTCTGTAGTTATCTTGGCTTATCAACAAAATTTCAGAACAAGCTATGAAACTAAATAGTAAAGATCTAATAAAGTTACCCAAGGGAGTGGGAAATGAAAGCTATACGAAAGCAAGGAAAGATGCATAGATGTGTTAGCAGCTTGAGATAAAGAAAAGTAAAGAGACAGAATAAGACAGTGAAGTTCTAAGGATACCCACCCAGGACAGTAGAAAGAGAATAGAAAAAGCTCAAGCAAGTATTAATGTGCCTAGAAGATGTAAGATTCCTTCCATTCTCAGAAAATTCCTTCAAGCCGATCTTATAGCCTTCAGGTACTTCGTATAGATAGTGAGTTCCCCGAGTAACGAGGAAAAGTCAGAAAGATAACAGAAGTAAGAAACCAAGATTAGTCTGAAGAGTTCCAATAGACAGAGATGCCGAAAAGGACGTAGAGAACTCCAGATCCCCAAACTCAGACCCAGGTCCACAAGCAGACAAATAAAGGTCATAATTAGAAAATGATTAGTTACCTTATCCCAAGAAATCTGATGGAAACAATACCCTAAATTATCTAGTTTACAATCACTTAGTGATACCAGTTAAGAAAATTATCCTGACAGAGCCTATTTCATACACACCTTACATGGGATATAGACTTTACTAGGACCCAGAGTACTAGAACAATGACAACAATAACTATTGAAATGTAAAGGTTTGCCCCATCCTTTCCCAGCTTTAATATAAAGGCAACCGTAAGAAGCCCGACGAGAGTTCATCTTAAGAAATGAAGACCTTGGAAGGTAAATCACCCAGAAAAGAATTAAGGAAGTTTTCGAGGATGTAAAGAAGAGAACCCAGTATAGCCCAAAGATCTAGACAAGTCAGCACAAGGCTTGCAGTACTAGAAGAAGTCCACAAAATATATCAAACTTAGTAGAACCTACAGAACGGCCCAAAGCCAGTAGAAAACCGTGGAAGTATAAAAGAATATACCCGCGAGATTGGAGATATTTAGAAGTGACAAAAGTACTAGTATGGACAGTAGAACAGAGTGCCATAGTTGTGATTTATAGCAAGAGCAGAGAGTAGAGATCTAGGAAGTAATCAGAAGAACGAACCACCATTAGCCTTAGTAGCTTGGCGTAGAGTAAAGAAATATTATATGAAAACAGTAAGTAAGAAACAGAAAGTGATAATAGAATTCAGTACGTATAATTACATAGGTAATGTAACTTGAAGACAGCGATGTAAGTGAAGACCTCAGAGTGATTAATAAAAGTAAGGAACCTTAAGGCATGGATTAGGCAATTCAGTTTCCAGCAGTAGCCCCCGACTTTAGTAAGTATTTAGACACTTAACCAGACATGTGAGCATGTATCCATCCCCAACTTAGAACCCAGTAAGAGGAAGAACAAGTAAAGAAGAGTATTTGACATAATATACGGATTATGAGGCGCCTAAATGGTTGAACCAATAATTTCAATAAAACATAGATGAAAATCACGAGATGGCGAAATTCTATATAAGATAGAATAGTTTGAGGTCACAGTAAGTCAAGTCAAATCTAGAAGTCATCATCTAACTGGAATCACTTGGGGGAGTAAAGGCTCAAATGAGCGAAGTAACCAGAGAGAGCAACTCTCAGAAGTATAGTATATGACTCATAAGAGTCTCATTGTATTGAGAAAGAAGAACTAGATAAGAATGGCGCCTAAAACCAAAAGATTCAGTAGAATATGTCTTAAGTAATCAAAGTTGATAGAGTTTTCAGGAGAGTAAAGATGTGAGGAGCTCAAGGAATTGGGATGAGAAAGAAACCTGTGCAGTAGAGTAAGCTTCTTAAAGAGGAGTAACAAATAGAGTATAGCAGCACTCAGAGAGAGAAAGTAACGACTTCAGAAGGTTTAACAACAGAGACTAAATAGGAATGAGTGCAGAGGCAGTACGAGAAAGTTTTTAGTGAGCATGACTCCAGAGGAATTTATACCGATGGAATTAGATCCCTGCTGCTCTAATTTGTTTTCATCTTTCGAAATTTTAAGTTACAATACCATACCTAGAATGAATTTTTGTGAGGAATCTCTTATTATATTAAGTTAAGAACTAAATTAGAAGATTAAAATAATACATATTTCAATACAATGTTGTTTTTCTTTTAATGTATTAAAAAATTACTTTGCATTTAATTTAATAAAATAAAAGATCCATCATTATAAAATTACTCCCACACTCTAACATGAGAATGGAAATTGCTATTTCCCTCCCTGTGAGACACCCATCCTCCCAATTTTCTCTCCCTTTAAAATGACAATAATACCCCTAGTGTTTTAAATTATTTTTTTGATTTAATTATTTTATTTCCTTATTTTAATTATTTTATTATTTTATTTTACTTTTTGATTTAATTCTATTTTTTTTATATTTATTTTTTTCCTCTTGTACTTATTTAATAGTCTTTATATATTTATTATCTTTTTTTGTTTAATAAATCTTATATATTTTTTTATTTATTGTTATTTATTTTATGTTTCTTTATTTATTTATTTTTCTTTTGATTCTTTATTAATTTATTTAACATTACTTATGTATAATAGAAAATATTCTCTTTTATGTTAGCAATAATTTTTTAGAGAATAGTACATGTAATAATACATAAAAAAAAATACACGAAAATATATAAAAACATAAATTCCAATTTATGTTGCCTCCAAAGTCCTCATGGTGACTGTCGCACTTGGTGATATATCCATTACTTCATACCAAAATTGATTACGTATCTTATAACAAGTGGCCCATCATTTAGCTTCGCACGATGAATGTTTCCACCATCACGTTAGGAAAGGCGGTACAAGGTAATGATGGTATAAGAAAACTTGCAGGAAGTGTCTGCCAATATAGGCAATAGCTCTTGGTCTGAAAATTGAGGGGACCTTAATGGTAAGTGAGTATAACAAATCCAAATATTCTCACCAAATGTATGCAGTACAAGGTTGTACATTGATGCGATGATAATTCCCAAAGCCATAGAGTCCATCCAATACACATCTGGTGCCGACGGCTCGAAACAATACAATGAGTATAATAGATTGTTTGTCAAGTCGTTTAATGGATAAAACTGATCATATAGATCCTTATTTTGTTGAATTTCTTCCATAAGATCGTATCATACTTGACCTCAACCATATTTGCCATACTCGATTAATGCAGTTATTGCCCTGAATCCATAATGACCGTCAGCCTGAATGTCAACAGTGTGAGAAATATAACGCTGATAAGCCTCATGGAATTTCTCAATGTAAGGTTCATAGATGGGTGGAATTGGAGAGTGATCATGGGTTGATTGAATATTGCAAATCCTGACCTCATTCCACGTCTTCCTCTCACTCGAGACGTTATAGTCGGTTGAGTGGCTCCAAATCCTGAAATGGATGCATCTCCATAAGAAGGTATGTGACGTCTGCTTGCTCATCTCTGCTTGTAGGTCGACCTATATGTTCTATGTTGTACGAAGGGGCTCGAACTGTAATATGAGATGAATCTGTCATACTGAGAAATATATATATATCATATTCTCTCACATACATATATCTATCTCATATAATATCTCAAAAACGTGAGAGGTCATGGTCGTTCTCCCTCGTCATTGAAGTCATGTACGTACATAGACAACCTCCTCCAATGAGTGGCAATATTGTGTATCAGAATTGGAATGGAAAGGTAAAGGTAATGTCAAAGTGTTAGGGTTTTAAGGGGGGAATATCGGTAACGCAGCGGAATCGCGGAAAATCAAAATTTTCCGATTTCAAAACTTTTTCTCGGATCAATTAAATGAACTTATTTATTTAATTATCCAATTATCAAATTCTGAAAAATTACACAAGAGATCAAATTTCTTGGTAATTACCGAATTGCCCCAATACTTTGCAAATTGATCATTTTAGTCCCAAAATTGTCTAAATCATTTCTAAAATGATTTCCATCATGTCCAACATATCAAAATACAAATTGCAACACAAAACCATAATTTCTAACAAATTGTCGTGAGGTCCCCAAAGTTTGCATTTTATTCATTTTAGTCCCCAAATTGTCAAATATAATTTTAGGTGATTCCAAATCAGTTCTAAAATGATTTCCAACATGTAAAATACATGAGAATACAACAAAATCATATTTACAAAATAAACCCCAAAATATGTGTAATTGTCATGAGCCCTTATTGGGCAAAATTGTGTATTTTGCTCTTTTAATGTTCAAAACACATCAAGATCAAATCCAATCATCCAAAAAATTTATATGCATCATTTACACATCATAATACACAACATATATGAAAAGCCCCAAATTTGGAGATGGTTGTAACCATAATTTCTCAATTTCATCAAATTGGACAAATTAGACCAAATTAAACAAATCCAATATTTCATTCAAGTCTCTACCACACCAAAAAAGTCTCACCACTTTGAAATAACTCTAGAAAAATTATAGGTCACCAAGGAGTGGCTCAACAACTCTAGAATGGCAACTAGATCATCAAATGACCAAAAGAATGCTTAATAACAACTTATAAGCTTTTTTAACTATCATACATGCAAACACCCATGTTCAAAACTTCCAACACTCAAAAAACATAAACAAGAAAGAGTAGAAAAACTTAAGAACAAGCTATGTTATAGCTTAGAACAAAAGGAACAAATTTCCCTATAATAGCAAAGTGGAAATACTTACTAAATCCAAGCTTTTCCTTAGTTGTTCTTCTAGGTTCTTCACTTTTTCTCTCTAACTTTCATGTTTATTTTGGAGGCTTAGAAATAGGTTAAACTTATGAAAAATATAACACTTTATATATAAAGGGTGTGGCTGAAATCACCATAAAAAAAGAAAAAATATATTTCAATTTTTAACAAATTAAAAAAAAATATCTAGTTATCAAAATCATTTTGATAACCTTTTCTTTTAATGAAAAAGTCAACAAAAAACACTTGTTAATCATTTCCCATAAATATCATTTGGTGAGATTTTATATTTTAATTATATTAATCATTTCACAATTAAATAAATAAATAAATAATTAAATATAAATATCTCAAATATATGTATATATTTACTTTAAATATCTCAAACACATATATTAATGATATATGTCAAATACCTTTATTTGACAATTTATTAATATGTATTTAATAATATCATATATTAAATACAAAACACATTAATTAGGAAATGACGGTTCGACCCGTTCGCATGTATTTTTTTAACGTTGT
Organism: Zanthoxylum bungeanum; assembly: GCA_019454045.1. Taxonomy (NCBI): domain Eukaryota; kingdom Viridiplantae; phylum Streptophyta; class Magnoliopsida; order Sapindales; family Rutaceae; genus Zanthoxylum; species Zanthoxylum bungeanum. Next base: position 243,268 of record SKCR01037498.1, on the reverse strand, counting down.
TTTAAACGATTTATAAATAATCATAATTATTCATAAAAGTTGCCCTAGTGCTCTACGAGTATATTTCATTAGTGAGACTCTCTAAATTTATGTATATCCGTCACAAAATCTAATTTCGTGTCCATAATTTACCCACCTGTAAATTATGACGACTATGGATAAACTAGCTGAATCATACAGGTCGAGGTCATTGCATACGTATAATCCCTCCGTCACAGGTATCCGGATAATCCCAGAGAATAGATGTAAACGTCAAATCTCTTTAGGTATTATCCCGTCGACGATTCTATTAGCAATCTATAAATAACATTCGGAACTCACTTCCGAAGTATACTATAGCCATAGATTTAACTGATTGCTAATCACATATGGACTACCCATGCTCTGTACACAGAACTGACGGATCCTATCTTGATACACACATGATATTCTGAGGATCGGTCCACACCAACGAACAGACGGAGGTCTGATCTAAATAGATCGGTGACGTGACTGTCATCTAAGTGTGGAGGATGTCTCATACATCCACAGTGGTATCTCAAGTCGAATGACCACTATGCTACTCAACCCGAGAAGATTCTTATTGATGTTGGTGTACCATCCATTAAGAATCATCGGTGAGTCGTTCAGTGTTTATCTATTATAAACACCTACACGTCTATACGAGTCTCCCTAGACTCATGGTTCATTGGGATAAACCATCGGACCAAGTCTCGATATACGACATGTACTGGTCTCAACGGATTTGACTAACCGACCCGTGTTAGTGAATCTTGACCATGAACTATATTTGATAATATACATTTAGCAGTGACATTTCCCAATGTCATTTAAAAACTTCTTTGTAACTGTGTACTGCATTATATATTATCGGGCCTTTTTCTAATATATACATATCACTAAACCACATTTAGTTTCAATCTAATCGTAATTAGATCGAATACGTATATAAAACAAGAGGTGCAACCATAAATTAGTAATATTCTGGAAAAATGAATTGATTGTATTCATGAATCAGACATAAATACGATGCGGATTGGCGCTCTGAGCACCAACCCCAACAATTTCTCACACTTGCTCTAGTGCCAATCCATGATATCATATACACATCTCAATGTGTATCGTATGCACATGGCCCTCAAAAGCTCACCCAGTACTCAAGAGGTAGGCAACAAGAAGCAGGTCCGCTATGACATATTGAGTTTGTCAATCAAACCATCGTTCCCATAGCCATCATCATTCATATTTTGTGGAATCTAAATTATACATTAATATGACTCTGATGCTACATCAGTATTGTGCTACAGCTACTGAGTTGTCCAGTATTTAGGGATCAAATCCAAAATACTATGCGAACAACCGCAAACACAACACCAATATAAAACTTCTAATTTATAAGGTCACTATGCAACTTCATAAGTCAATACTTCTTAAGTTGCATCTAATTCCACTGAATAGTACAATCCTTCGTGACACTCCCACTGCATCTTTTGTGACTCTTTATGATGTAGACTGTCTAACGTCATAATTAGTCTCAAAACTAATCTGACCTAATGGTTGCAGACTGTATTCTCCATGAATTAGAAACTCGTTCTTAATATCTCAAAGATCACAAAGAACGTGTTTCAAAATCCATCATATGGTCTATAGGATATCAAAAAACTCGTAACAATTACGATTAAATCGATATTTTTAATCGCACATAAGAAAGTATTCATTATGTCATCATCAAATGATACATAAGATTGATTAGACATTCTAATCAATATTTCTTTCGAAAAAGGAATCATCCTTTACGAAAGATGAATACTATATACAAGACACACATTAACTGTCAAACAGTTATACTAACTGTCATACAGATAGTCTTGTTGTGTCTTTTATTAGATCATATCTAATGCACGACTACTCCCACTGCTTTCACGGAGTAAAGAAGACTTAGGTAAACCTTTTACCTTATAAACATCTCATTATTACTATAATAATGATAATGTTGTTAGGATATATAACACTAGAAAGTAATTTGTACGCTCCCACTAACCCTTCAATCACATATGTATTCTATATACTTTGACAAGATCAGACAATCTAACTGATATAAAAAATAGGCTCAATAAGCTAGCACACTAAACTGCGATCTCAGCAGAACACAAACTCTAGGGCCATTCTGAACTCTTCAAACAAAGAAATCACAACTGATCTCTTATCTGAATAAGTCATTCAAAAAACGTCATTTTGCATTCTTTAGCTAAAATGTACAGTTTAATATCAACATTAACCAATATATCTTTAATTGTTCAATTAGCGTGACTAGAGACAAGTTTTCTCAGAATCTACAATAGACTGCTGAGTATAACTTTTATCACTGTCATACTATAAAGGTCAAACCTTTAATAAGCTCACACTGCTTTTGCTGCGCAAACAATTAGCACAAATCATGAACTGATTCATAATTAAAGCTTAATCAAGTTCAAAACTTGATCGTAGTAAGCTATGAACAATCTTAGATCTATGGTTCAATGATGAACTTCCAGAATCGATATCAAATATCGCTTCCATTATAAGTTATAGGATAATTTTCTTCGGTAAGAAAACAAAGTATCAAATACTCGTAAATGATTATGATATCCTATTAGACTTATATAGAAGATGTATAAGGGTTGTTTCATCTTATTAATTACGTAGTTCCATTTATAATTTATCATTCTTACATTTGACTTCAATAAGTCAAGTCCTTTCTACAATAGTTAACATCCGATGTTACACACCAAGTAATAAAATAATTTTATTACTTAGGATCGTAGGAAATATATTCTATTAAATAGAATACAATATTCTATTAAACAGAATAATGATAAACTTTTATTTATACCTCCGAGGTGTAAGTAATTTCCATTATATAACTATTATATAAAGAAAGATTCAAATCTAAACTTTTCAAGATTCGGATTTTCTACCTATACATATCATATATGCAACTGTAGAAAATAATGGAACATTAATTAAAGAGATGGATTAGTGTTACTGGAGCATAACCCCAAGAGTATTGAAACTAATTCGGTAACATTCAATATCAAACGAATCAAATCATATAAGATTCAATTACTCCCACTACTCAATTCCATCAAGATGGAATCGTGGAAGAATAATATTGAATAAGAATCATATTCACTGAATAGCCTTAGAACTAATTGCTTTAAATTCATATGTTTGATCGTATCAAATATCTTTAAACAATTCAAAGACTTGTTATGAATTTTAAGGATCAAGTTTTCAAATTTTCAGATTGAATATATTTGAGCAAGTCAAAAATGTTCAATCTACGTTTCATCAGAACAAATTGAAAGTTCTTGATCATTTCAAGACGTTCAATATGTGTTCTTTCAGAAACACGTGACTAAGTTATGACAATTCATAAACTAAGTTACGAAGTAAATAAAACTACCTTAAGCAATTACAATTCATTAAGACTACATACATCTAATGTATCAGTTTAATGAATCTGGTGGTCCAATGACAAATCATTGGTTAAACGACATTTTAATCACCTTCCTGAATACAATATTCATTAAATGGATAAGGATGGTGGGTGTGATCTTGTATCAAACCATCATTTACCATACAAAATAAGCATCTAATGCTTAAGTGATAAAACTCATAAAGCACCGTTCTAAATTATTTATTTTACCGAATAATTTTTCTTAATGTTTATCTCTACGTCAATGACACTACTAGTTATATTTAAAATATATAACAATGTTTATAAGAACAAGTAACTATCCAATAGTCGCGAGTTTAGCTATCAAATATCAAAACAATCATTAACTAATATTTTTAAATAACTAGATGGGAGATCTGGTATCCAATACCTATAGTTGTAGTATTGTGAAAATCGATATTTTCTAATCACAACTATACGCATCTCATTTCTTTAGTTTACTATTTGCATTCAACTATTCACAACAATTGCAAATAATTGATTAGCAAATTGTGTCATACACATTGCCTCTAAAGGTAATTAAAGCTAAGAAACGTCATTATTAGATAAACAAATACCTAATGGAGCTTTCTTAATGCCAGTCAAGAATCTCGAGACATGAACTAATTCAAGTCAATTCTTACTGCATAAGAAACTATTATCTCTAAAGTATTATATCCTAAAGGTGATAACCATCTTGATTTTTGAAGAAAATCGGAACAATAGTTCCCAATGGTTTAGACCAATCTAATAATATCCTAATCTAGTAGTATCTAGAACCTATTCTAGAATAACTGCAACCAAGAGTCAAGTCAGATAACATATCAAAATATGTGTGCAGTGAATTAAAAGTTTAATTCTATCCAATATAGATTAAGGAAAACAAACAAGCGGCTATTTCCATAATAATACACACTGCCTAAGTTAAGGAATTTTTAAACTTAGCAGTGTCTCCCACTATTTTACGTAATACCGAAATCCCCAACGGAAAAACGAGAATTCAATAATTAAATCAAATTCCATAATGGGAAGAGGACCCCATGAATATACTTCGACTTACAGCAGATGCACGGTCTCACCTACGTATATTCACAGGTAGACAACTCATTGTCAATCGCTCACTAGTGACTCTTGGGTTTCCGGTCCTGGTCGTTTCTCGTTGTCGCTGCTAAGGCAGGCCCACAAGGAGACGTACCAAGGTTAAACTCATCAATGATAAACTCAAGTTACTTGCGTAACCCAGACTGCTAGGGCACGTTCAGGATTCCGCTTTCGCTTGAATTTATCTAATATCTAATATACATCCGGCATAAATAAATCTCTATCGGCTACACCCTCACAGCAGAGGCACGGTCTCGGATGTAGTCGCGGAAAAATATTTATAAACCGTATTGACAAGACGGACCAAGAAACAAGTATTCCAAATACCAGTTACTTTAAAACTTTATTAAGCGGGGATATTTCATAAAGCGTCATACACTTTAAATTTAATCAAATTAAATGAAAGCATGCATGTATCAAGTAAAGAAAAGAACAAACACTAGATTTTAAAGGGCTAATCATATCGGGGTGTCCAGAATCAGACTTGCTCTGATACCATTTATGGGGGGTTTTTAGGGGGGAATATCAGTAACGCAGCGGAATCGCGGAAAATCAAATTTTCCGATTTCAAAATATTTTTCTCGGATCAATTAAATAAACTTATTTATTTAATTATCCAATTATCAAATTCTGAAAAATTACACAAGAGAAAAAATTTCTTGGTAATTACCAATTGGCCCCAATACTTTGCAATTGATCATTTTAGTCCCAAAATTGTCAAATACAATTTTGGATGATTCTAAATCATTTCTAAAATGATTTCCAACATGTCCAACATATCAAAATACAAATTGCAACACAAAACCACAATTTCTAACAAATTGTCGTGAGGTCTCTAAAGTTTGCATTTTGTTCATTTTAGTCCCCATCGTCAAATACAATTTTAGGTGATTACAAATTAGTTCTAAAATGATTTCCAACATGTACAATACATGAGAATACAACAAAATCAGATTTACAACATAAACCCCAAAATATGTGTAATTGCTGTGAGGCCCTTATTGGGCAAAATTATGCATTTTGCTATTTTAATGTTCAAAACACATCAAGATCAAATCCAATCATCCCAAAAATTTATATGAATCATACACACATCATAATACACAATATTTATGAAAAGCCCCAAATTTGGAGATGGTTGTAAACCCTAATTTCTCAATTTCATCAATTGGATAAATTAGTCCAAATTAAACAAATCCAATGTTTCAATCAAGTCTCTACCACACCAAACAAGTCTAACCACTTTGAAATAACTCTAGAACAATTCTAGGTCACCAAGGAGTGGCTCAACACTAGAATGACAACTAGATCATCAAATGACCAAAAGAATGCTTAATAACAACTTATAAGCTTTCTTTAACTAGCATACATGCAAACACCCATGTTCAAAACTTCCAACACTCAAAAAACATAAACAAGAAAGAGTAGAAAACTTAAGAACAAGCTATGTTATAGCCTAGAACAAAAGGAACAAATTTCCCTCTAATAGCAAAGTGGAAATACTTACTAAATCCAAGCTTTTCCTTAGTTGTTCTTCTAGGTTCTTCACTTTTTCTCTCTAACTTTTATGTTTATTTTGGAGGCTTAGAACTAGGTTAAACTTATGAAAAAATATAACACTTTATATATTAAAGGGGTGTGGCCGAAATCACCATAAAAAAAGAAAAAGATATTTCAATTTTTAACAAATTAAAAAACAAATATCTAAGTTATCAAAACCATTTTGATAACATTTTCTTTTAATGAAAAAGTCAACAAAAAACACTTGTTAATCATTTCCCATAAATATCATTTGGTGAGATATTATATTTTAATTATATTAATCATTTAACAATTAAATAATTAATTAATTAATTAAATATAAATATCTCAAATATATATTATATTTACTTTAAATATCTCAAACACATATATAATGATATATGTCAAATACCTTTATTTGAAAATTTATTAATGTGTATTTAATAATATCATATATTAAATACAAATACACATTAATTAGGAAATGACGGTTCAACCCGTTCGCATGTATTTTTCGTTTAATGTTTAAACGATTTATAAATAATCATCATTATTCATAAAAGTTTCCCTAGTGCTCTAAAAGTATATTTCATTAGTGAGACTCTCTAGATTCATGTATATCCGTCACAAAATCTAATTTTGTGTCCATAATTTACCCACCCGTAAATTATGACGACTACGGATAAACTAGCTGAATCATACAGGTCGAGGTCATTGCATACGTATAATCCCTCCGTCACAGGTATCCGGATAATCCCAGAGATATAGATGTAAACGTCAAATCTCTTTAGGTATTATCCCGTCGACGATTCTATTAGCAATCTATAAATAACATTCGGAACTCACTTCCGAAGTATATTATAGCCATAGATTTAACTGATTGCTAATCACATATGGACTACCTATGCTCTGTACACAGAACTGACGGATCATATCTTGATACACACAGGATATCCTGAGGATCGGTCCACACCCAACGAACAGGCGGAGGTCTGATCTAAATAGATCGGTGACGTGACTGCCATCTAAGTGTGGAGGATGTCTCATACATCAACAGTGGTATCTCAAGTCGAAGGACCATTATGCTACTCAACCCGAGAAGATTCTTATTGACGTTGGTGTACCATCCATTAAGAATCTTCGGTGAGTCGTTAAGTGTTTATCTATTATAAACACTTACACATCTATACGAGTCTCCCTATACTCACGGTTCATTGGGATAAACCATCAGACCAAGTCTCGATATACGACATGTACTGGTCTCAACGGATTTGACTAACCGACCCGTGTTAGTGAATCTTAACCATGAACTATATTTGATAATATACATTTAGCAGTGACACTTCCCAATGTCATTTACAAACTACTTTTGTAACTGTGTACTGCATTATATATTATCGGGCCTTTGTCTAATATATACATATCACTAAACCACATTTAGTTTCAATCTAATCGTAATTAGATCGAATATGTATATAAAAACAAGAGGTGCAACCATAAATTAGTAATATTATGGAAAAATGAATTGATCGTATTCATGAATCAGACATAAATATGATGCGGATTGTCGCTCTGAGCACCAACCCCAACACAAAGATCGTGCTCGCATGACAATCCTTATATTATTTTGATTGATAGTTGCACATGCCGGCTAGTTGGTGACATGATTCCTCAGTATATTTCAGCTAAGCATAAATTAACTTCATTACCTCTAATGAAATCTTACACCTTATTGGATTAAAAATATCTCCATGTAAATGTGTATGTTGTGGAATGTTGAGAGATCTCTCGAATGACTTCCAATATTCCCAAACTGAATTATCAATATCTTGTTTATTTTTTCAAAAAATATTTGTATGGATGACATGATATCTCTCAAATATAACTTCTTTTAAGCGCCGAGACATAATTTACGATTTTAAAACTCAAAAACATCTTTTAAGTGCCGAGACGGAAACATATCATATCGTCAAATAAAAAACAGAGTTATCTGAATCACTTCTTTTCAAATCACATCCTAATCATATAATCAGAATATCGAAAAACATATAAAACAGAAGTATTATAAGATGAAAGTCTCAAAATATATATAAAAATATCATAATATAAGCAAAAGTATCATAAGAATAAAAAAACAGAAGTATCTATAAGATATCGAAAAATTGATATTATGTGATCAAAATCAAGTTTCAAAATCATTGTTTCACAAAATCGTAACAGGCGTTCATGAACCAACTCACTAGATGAAAGAAAAATCAGGCGTCCAATGTCCGAATAGCGCGCACGGATCAGACATTATCAGAAGCAGGACCATATCGACAGAGGGTAACATAACGATCGTAGTCAGATGAGAAAGGCCTAATAAAAATACAGAACACACATTATGGAAAAATCTTCTTATATCAGAAGTGAAGTAAGAATCTTTTTATTTTATTTGCAAAATATTTTAAAACATGTATATTATTCACTTATTTCAGAAAACAAACCCAACATAAATCAATTCATCACTCATTGACAAAAACTCACAGGTCAGATATATCGCATAACACATTTCAAATCCTTCAGATATAAACAAATATCTTATATATATCGAGAAACACCATTATCATAATACACATCAATAACATAGTTCTAACTTACTATACATTTGTATTCATAACATAAGGTTTACACATAATTGTACCAAACCACCCAAACCCGTGACTAAAACCAACCCAAACCTGTGGTGATTTAGTCAACTTAAAGTTTACATATTTCTATACAAATACGTACACACACACACACACACATATATTTCCAATTTTCTCATATATCATGTTTATTGATTAAGCCCAAAAAGTACTCGTGGTTATCGCAATATAATTGGGGTGTCGATTCCTCAGAGAAATGGTTACAAGGAACTAATTCACTTAATGAAAATGTTAGCAATAACTTAATTAAAGAGAATAATTGAATTGATAATGTAAATTAAAGATTACGAAAAACAGTTAAAAATTATCAGTAGCGAAAAGCAGCAAAGCATCAGGAATCTCTCTTGTATCAAATCCATATATTCAGTAATTGATTCCTTTTATTACTCAATTGAAGGTTTCACATCCCAAACCAACAATCAGAAGATATTTCAATCAAAACATATTAAATTCTAAGGTAATCGATGAATTGTTTTCTTTATGTTAACAACACATTATGTTATCGTTATGACCTATCTAACGTCGATGATATACCCACAAGAAATACTACAACAGAAGATTAACTCATAAAATAACATAACCAATCACAACTGGATTTCCAAATCACACATAGAAGAATGATGGTTATTCATATATGCAAATTGGTAAAACACAATCTCTGGGTTCATAATCAAAAGATAATAAAGAATAACAAATCATCAATTATATTAAACGTTGAAGAGTATTCATGAATCAAAAACATGAATATAAGAACTTAATTACAAGAGTTCATCATTAGCTTTGCCTAGGAGATTAGTTCTCCATATAGAAGAGAGACATAGCTTGAATAGATCGGAGAGACATACTGTCTGGCTTGAACCTTCTTCATTCTACTCTCTCAAATATGTGACTTAATCTCTTTGTTGTGTATTTCTTCTCTCTTTTTAGGATTTTGGACGAACTTGAGTATATATAAGGAAGTCATGGAGTCCTTATGCGCATAAAATAAGACTGAATTAAGTTTCTGGGCATCTATCGGGGCGCCAGAAAATGGCGTTGTGGCGCCCAACTCTCGGGAGTTTTGTATGTATGTATTGCTAAGGAGGCGCCAGTTGAATTTTTGGTTTTGCCGATTCTGTGTTTCTGCTCTTCCCGCGTGCTTTCAATGCATCCATAAGGTCCCAAAATATGTGCAATTGCTCCATGATTCATGTTCCATTGCTTCCTAATAACAAGACATAAAATAAACTATAATTAAGATCAAATACTTAATAATCAAGCCGAATTAGTGATGTTCAAAATACATTTTCATACACTTATCACTTATCGAACGAATCAAAACCATATCTTTACTACCATCGTCTTATCTTAAACATACCAAATATCCATAAACATTTTATACACTGTTGATGAGTGGTAATTATATCACTATTTCCCACTCATTTGACCTAATATTTTGTATAGTTTCTTGAGTTTTGTGAATATTTTGATGTGTTTTGTGTTATTTTGTAGATAAATAAAGTTTCAGGACATTCTAGAGGTGATTTGGGGCCAAAACAGTGAAAACGGACGGAAAGGGAAAAATTGTCATTCTGCGCGTCGCGACGCGCAAGCCTTTGGCGTCGCAACGCCTAATGTGCACCGAGTCCATGCTAACGTACGCCGGGTCCACATGTCAGAATCTGAGAAGTTTGACTTTACTAACGTGCGCCGTGCCACGTGTCACCATCACAGCTGGTTTGCTAACGTGCGCCGTGCCACGTGTCATCATCATACGGTGCCGACAGTTGCCATCGCAATGTGTGCCACTTGTCATTCCACGTCACCGACACGTCATCATCCACATCACCAGTTGACCGAGTCAAAGTGCCACGTCATCATCAACCAATCACAGTATGCCACGTGTCACAATCCTACGGTGCCGACACTCCCTTTCGACACGTGTCGCCACGTCAGCATAATAATTGAGCTCTTAGCCGCCTTGCTTCGCCTTATCTCCTTATCCAGAATCGCCACGTGTCATCACCTCAGCATGCCACGCCAAAAAGTGCTGGCGTCGCGACGCCGGAGGCCCATCCACGCCTATAAATTGAGCTCGAGGTTTCGGTTTCAAATGTACATTCCTCTCTAATTTCTCTGATGTAAATAGGGAGTTTTCTATCTAGTTTCTTTTAAATTTTAGTTTTGTAATTAATTTTAATTACGTTCTGTAATAATTGTAATTTACTTTCTTACTTTTTACAGTTTTTTACTATTCACCATGAGGAGGTAACTTCCCCAGCTAGGGTGAAAGGTAATTCTTTTACTGTTACTATTTATATTAATCTCCATTAAATATAATATATTCATTATTTAAAATATTGACTTAAAAAGGATACCGCTATATTGGTCGGTTGGTAAATCATTTTAATCTGGTTTAAACCTGACTAATCAAGGATACCGCCAGATTGGTCGGTTGGTAAATTTTCTTACCGCCTATATGACAGGTTTATTTTGATTCCGCATTTATGGCTGGTTGGACTTAATTTGACTTAATCAGGTTACCGCCTATATGGACGGTTGGTAAAATAATCACAAGTTAATATATTATATTAAGGGAGATATCTAAATAGTAAATAGTAAAAGCTGATACTTTTACCTTAGCATTTTATTTTATTGTAATTTACTTTTCAGCTTTTACTTTACCGCAATTACTTTTCAGCATTTTTACTTTATGTCTTTTACTTTTAAGTTTTTACTAGCCCTAGTTATGTGTTAGTTATCTGGGGTTGTGATGAATTCTAATATCACCGTTTTATAAGGGGTTATTTTATAGTTTGGGTAATTTAAAGGTTTACTTATTAAGTCTTAAGCTTAATGCTTCTTATTGTCTGATCACCAATAAGATTGATGTGGTAAATCTAAAATAAACTTGACAAAGAAATTTTAGGTTTCAGCCTTAGACTTAATAGCCCACGATCTTCCTTGAGGATAGATAACCCTTTAATAGATTTCCTTACAGGACAGACATATACATGTCGGGCGGGGGTAGCCATAATTGGAACTTAAACTTAATGAATCCAGATAATTTGGTTGACATAGACATATGGTTCAATTGGGTTAAACTGAGTATTTGCGTCTGACCATCGACATAGGCTTTTGCATAATTTAGTGTTCCAGGTTAGTAAACCGATTTATTACACAAACATAAAATAATAACTTCATCTTTTAAAAGATATTAGAAAGATTCACAACCTTAGATCTTTGAGTCTTTTGTTATTTTCCTTAGTATTTTCTTTTGTTAATTTTATTTATTTTAATTAAGGAAAACCACATTCAACCAATCAAACAATCATTCTCTTCTCCATTTAATTAGATATTTGTAAATAAATAGATTCAACAATTAATAACAACAGTAGGAATTAATTCCTCGTGGGATTGATATTTTTATACTACTTGAACGATACGTGCGCTTACGTTATACGCGTGTGTTTACGCCGGTCAAGTTTTTGGTGCCGTTGCCGGGGACTTATTTTTCTTGAGTTATTAATTTTGAAGTTATCTAATTTACTTGTATCTAATTTTCTTTATTTTTATCTGTAATTTTTATTTCTTTCTTTTATTTTCAGGTGATTGAAAAATGGAACATTATTGGGAGATTGAAAGATTTCGAGCTTTACTAGAAGAAGATACACCCCAAATCTGGGAGCAACAGTCCGGTTTTCTGAGGCCTGTTGTCCAGCCCAACAACTATCACAGGATGCCAGAACCAAGCAATACTACATTTGTTCAACAGAACGAAATGGGGAGATGTGTAATATGTGATGGTAACCACCCGAGCGATCAACGTATATACCTTTCAGAGTGGCAAAATTATTGGAATCATTCAAGGTACGAAGAATCATCACATTTTCCATCTTATCCACCATCCATCTATGATCTTCATCAAGAACCAGAATCATCAGAGGAAGATCAGTTGATTCACATGCTCAAAGATTGGTTCGAGGAACGGGAAGCTCAATTTGATGCACAAATTCAGAGTCAAGCGGCATCTATACAAAGGATGACAAATCAAGTTAGGCAATTAACAGATAACATGAATCACATATCTCACTGAGCAAATTCAAATACTACTGAAGAAGCCTTCGAATATCCTGAGATTCATCATGACATCATAACAGAGGACGAGGCTGAGCAGTATCAAGAATCTGAGGTATCAGTTCAGGAGCCCAAACCAACAAAGTCTCTGTTTAATTTCTATTATTCAGACTCTGACTCTGATGAAGAAGCTGAGCTGTTTGTACCAACTGCACCAACAAATGAGGATGAAATTTTGTATCCTCAAAATGAAGATCTTGGAGATTGCTTTGCACTGATGTTTGAAGAAGATCTACCTCAGCCAATCATTTCACTCAGATCAGAGGATGAAGACCTAAAAATAGACATAACTTTACATCCTCAGGGTGACACTTATGGAGCATGCATTTCACAGATGAAAGATGAAGAATTGTATACAGAAATTTTAAAATACATATGTGAAGAAAAGATGGAGCAAGAAACAGAGCAAATGGAGGAGCAATTGTCAGACCAAATTGAAGATCCAGAGCATTCAGGGGAACCATCACTATTTTGGGGAGTACAATTTAGAGATATCACCCAGAAGCTTGACAGAATGGAAATCCCATTCCAAGTCAAGCATCATACAAGACCTCCTGATTTTCTTTCTTTCTTTTCAGGAACCACTGGAGCAACAAAGGTTAAAAAGGTGGCACAAGCACTGAATGAGACAAAAGTCTTTTTGCCCATTTACCGTTGGAAGAGACCCTTCAAAAGCAACGCACACGGGATTGTCTTTAATCGGACGTCCAAAATGACGTTGAAACCTCATTGACGGATAGATTTCAGTCACGTCTGGCTGAAGACGAAAAATTTAGCGCTAGCAGGGAGGCAACCCATGTACTTTGTTGTCATTTCTATTTTTATATTTTGTGTATACATGTTGTAGAGTTTTTAATTTTGTATGTTATTTTTGTAGAGAAAAGCTCAACCAAAGCATAAGACAGAAGGAATGGTGTTTGGCAAAAATAAGAGATAATTCATTAGCAATGGCTGAGTAAGGAATGGATTCTTGAGACGCATCCTAATGAATTTATACTAAGCGAATGTCGTATTGCATACACAATTCTGTTGCCTTAATTATTGCTTTGATTTGCTTTTCTGTTGTAATTATCTTTATTTTCATAGACATGATCCAGACTTTTTGACCTTTCACGATTGCTTTTGTTGTTTAGCTAACAATCGTCCTTTGGAAGATACTAGTGCTATTATTACTCACCATTTTCAGGTTTTATAAATTCAACTCATCATTGCACTTTTGAAGACATCCAGAGTAAAACATGGAAGCTACTTCAAGAAGACGAGTTGAAAACATTTGTGTGTTTTGCGGTACTAGTGTTGGTACTAAGCCACAATACGTAGAAGCATCACAAAATTGGGTCGAGTCTTAGCTGCAAGGAATATGCACTTAGTATATGGCGGAGGCAATCTTGGACTAATGGGGATCGTTTCAAAGGCCGTACAAGAAGGAGGCAATCACGTTTTGGGAATCATCCCAAAACCCTTGGCAGAGGCAAATCTTATTGGACCATCAAACGGAGAGGAACTGATCGTGCCAGGTATGTCTGAACGATTGGTAGAAATGATTAATCGTGCTGATGCTTTTATTGCTTTGCCATGTGGCTTGGGTACATTGGAGGAAATTTTTATAGTGTTATTTTGGGCGAACCTAAACATACACCAGAAACCGCTTGGATTGTACAATGTTGAAGGATTTTATGATTTTCTTGTGTTTTTCTTGATGATGCTCGGAGAAATAGGTTCGTGTCAAAACCTATGAAAGAACTCATCTTTACTGCCAGAACTGCTCCGGATCTAATAGACCAACTCTTAGCCTTATGAACCACAAGTTGACCATATCCTTTCAAAGATAAATTGGTCTGAGGACGATCGTGGTAAGAGGCGTCGGATTAATCTGGATCTTAACCTTTAATTTACTGTAGAATTTCAGCTAATCATGTATTATCTTCTAAACTCTTCTTCTACTGTTTAAGACATTGTGGACAATGTCTCATTTAGGTTTGGGAGAGGGAATTAGTTGATCAGTACCTTGTTTTTAGTTTGTGTGTTGTTTTTATTTTTTAGTCCAAAATTTTTCAAAAAATACAACAAAAAAATTGAATTTTTTCAAAAATGACAAAAATATTTTGTGTTTTTGTAATTTTTTTTTTTTTACTAAAAATGTGAAATTAGTAAGAGATAGCTGAGTGACCGGCGTAAAAACACACGTATAACGCAAGCGCACGTATCGTTCAAGTAGTATAAAAATATCGATCCCACGAGGACTTAATTTCTACTGTTGTTATTAATTATTGAATCTATTTAATTACAAATATCTAATTAAAGGGAGAATGGAATTGATTGCTTGATTGATTTGGTTGATTGAAGATTTGCTAAATAAATAAATAAAAAGATAAAAGAAAATACTAAGGAAAATAATAAAAGACACAAAGATCTAGGGTTGTGATTTCTTTTAATATCATTTTAAAGATGAAGTGGTTATCTTAAAGTTGGTAATATATTGATTATTAACCTGGAGCACTAAATTATGTGTAAGCCTCTGTCGATGGTCAGACACAAATACCCAGTATAACCCAATTGAACCATATTCCTATGTCAACCACATTACCTGGATTCATTAAGTCTAAGTTCCAATTATGGCTACCCTCGCCCGACAGGTATTCCTATCCTGTAAGGAAATCTATTAAAGGTTTATCTATCCTCAAGGAAGATCGTGGGCTATTAAGTCTAAGGCTGAAATCTAAAATCCCTATGTCTAGTTCATTTTAGATTTACCATATCAATCTTATTGGTGATCAGACAACAAGAAGCATTAAACTTAAGACTTAATAAATAAACCTTTAAATTACCCAACTATAAAATAATCCCTTATAAACCGGTGATATTAAAATCATCACAACCTCAGAAAACTAACACATAACTAGGACTAGTAAAAACATAAAAGTAAAAGACATAAAGTAAAAAGCTAAAAATAAACAATAAAATAAAATGCTAAGGTAAAAGGAATTACTTTTACTACTACTAATTTAGATATCTCCCATAAAATAATATATAAACTTGTGATAATATTACCAACCGACCAGTCTGGCGGTATCCGGATTAAGTCAAATTAAGTCCAACCAGCATTAAGGCGGAACCAAAAATAAATTTACCAACCGACCAGTCTGGCGGTATCCGTGATTAGTCAGGTTTAAAACAGATTAAAATTAAATTACCAACCGACCAATATAGCGGTATCCCTTATTAAGTCAATATTTTAAATAGTGAATATATTATTTTTAAGGGAGATTAATCTAAATAGTAACAGTAAAAGAATTACCTTTCACCCTAGCTGAAAAAGTTACTTCAACATGGTGAATAGTAAAAACTGTAAAAAGTAAAAAGAAATTAAATTACTATTACAAAACGTAATTAAATTATTTACAAAACTAAAAAAAATAAAAATAAAAATTCTAGAGAGAGAAACTCTCTCTAGAGAGAGAAAGCAAGAGAGAGAAAGGTACATTAAAAATGAAAATTCGCGGCCTATTTATAGCAAAACAAAATTCACTGTTTGGGAACTGTTCGCGCGTCGCGACGCTAAGGCTTTGCGCGTCGCGACGCTCAAATGTCGACGTGGCACAATGAGACGGCGACACGTAGCGAGGCGGCTAACTGTGCAACTGACACGTGTCAAGGCGGCTAATTCTCAATTATTGTGATGACGTCATCGATGACGTGGCGATGACGTGGCGCTGACGTGGCGTAGGCGTGTGTTGCGTTTGTCGGCACAATAGGATCGCGACACGTGGCGACACGTGTCATGCTCTGATTGGCTGAGGCTGACGTGGCATGTTGACTCGGTTGACTTGCTGACGTGTCTGATGACGTGGCACGACACGTGGCATAGTTGACTCGTTGACCAATGACATGGCTGATGACGAGGCGACACGTGTCATGTCAGAGTGTCGGCAGCATCTGATGTTGACACGTGTCACGGCGCACGTTAGTAGATCGGATGTGATGGTGACACGTGGCACGGCGCATTTTAGCAAAGTCAAACTTTTCAAATTGTTGACCGTTGACCATGGCGCATTTTAGCAGAACCGGCTCACGCTGGGCGTCGCGGCGCGCAGTGTTTCAGCGTCGCGACGCGCAAGAGACGAAAATATCCCTGTTGACTCATTTTTGTCCGGTTTTGCCCCAAATTGCCTCCAGTGCTGCCAAACTTTATTTATAACTCAGCAAAACCTCAAACTATCAAAACTACATCAAAACAAAAATAACAAATCACAACAAAACTCAAACAAATATAAAAAAGAAAAAGTGGGAAATAGTGATATAAATACCACTCATCACACCCCCAAACCTAACATTTTGCTAGTCCTCGAGCAAAATACAAAATAAAATAACATAATAAAATTTAACTAAGCCACTTTCGTAGGGATCACGGTTACATTTAGCATATGCAACAAGCCTTTAAACCCCTAGGTGTCCCTAGTGGACGAGTGTAGTCTCGTGAGGGCTTACAGCAATGATACCCACAAACATTTTACAAAAGTAAAAAGGTATTAAAACTAATGCACACAAAAGCAAAAAGACAAGCGAAAAGAGAATAAAGAAAATTAGTAAGTGACTAATCAGGTGAAAAATCTACTCCAAGTTACTAGTTGTTTTGTTTCTTTCTAAATTACCGAATAAGTAAATCTCCGATTGTTTTTACCATTCTCCATATACACAGCTAACAAAATATTAATCATTTCATTTTTGCCCACAACAGTCATAAGTGCAGTTGATAAGAGAGTAATATTTTTGTCCTAAAGTTCTATCAGATTTCACACCTTTTTTTGTAGCAATGGAATAATTTTTCTGATTTTTCTGATTTTTTCTTTCTTTGATTTTTTTCTATTTTTTATTTTTATACAATACCTTCCGTCTATGTAGCGAGCTTTGGGTCGGTGGCTCCCAAACCAGTTGGCTTTAGGGCACCAGGTGTTAAGACACCCCTACGAACTTAATTACTCAGACTTCAGATATATATATTTATTTTTGGCAGCATCTTTGATCCATGTAACGAGCTTTGGGCCAATGACTCCCAAACCAGTTGGTTTTAGGGCACTAGGTATTAAAATACCCTTACAGACTTAATAACTCGGATCTCGGACTTTTTTTTTTTTTTTTTTTTTTTTTTTTTTTTTTTTTTTTTTACTCCATCACTATTCAGAGATGCTTCCTCCAATTAAACTATAGCACGGAATATTACAAACTTTTCAATTTTAGCTCATGTCCGTATGTTTCCATGTAAGTTCATAATACCTGTCAACTGAACATATGAAGATCCATTTTAGTCAGTGTTAAAGAGAATTCACAAATTAAATAATTTAAAAGGAAATAAACAAAAATTAACTTGTTTTGAAATAGGTTTGAGATACGTCTCAGGAGTGGAAATTCCTTACTCGGCTATCTTTTACCAATTCCACCTTTTTAGTCAAAATAAAAACACAAAAATGCAAAATATTTTTGTAATTTTTTGAAAATTTTTCAATTTTTTGTATTTTTCGAAAAATTTTGGACTAAAATAAAAACAACATACTACTAAAAACAAGGTACTAATCAACTAAATCCCTCCCCCAAACCTAAATGAGACATTGTCCCCAATGTCTTAAACAGTAGAAGAAGAGTTTAGACGATAATACCTGGTTAACTGAAATTCTACAGGAAATTAAAGGTTAAGATCCAGATTAACCCGACGTCTCTTACCACGATCGTCCTCAGACCAATTTATCTTTGATATGATAGGGTCAACTTGTGGTTCATAGGCTATGAGTTGGTCTATTAGATCTGGAGCAAGTCTGGCAGTGAAGAGGAGTTCTTTCATAGGTTTTGAAATGAATCCATTTCTCCGGGCATCATCAAGAAACACACAAAGAAAATCATAAAATCCATCAACGTTGAGTAGTCCAAGCGGTTTCTGGTGTATATTCAGGTTCGCCCAAGATAGTACAATAAAAATTTCCTCCAATGTACCCAAGCCACCTGGCAAAGCGATAAAAGCATCAGCACGGTTAATCATTTCTACCAGTCGTTCAGACATACCTGGCACGATTAGTTCCTCGCCGTTTGATGATCCAATAAGATTTGCCTCTGCCAAGGGTTTTGGTATGATTCCCAAAACATGACTGCCTCCTTCCTGTACGGCTTTTGAAACGATCCCCATAAGTCCGAGATTTCCTCCGCCATATATTAGTGCATATTCCTTGCGGCTAATACTCGACCCAACTCCTGTGCTGCTTCTATGTATTGTGGTTTAGTACCAACAGTACTACCACAAAACACACAAATGTTTTCAACTCGTCTTCTTGAAGTGGCTTCCATTTTTCTATGTTTTTCTTTCTTGATTCTGAATGCCTTCTAAAGTGCAATGACGGGCTGAATTTATAGTACCTGAAAAAGGGTGAGTAATAATAGCAGAAGTATCTTCCAGAGGACGTTTGTTAGCTAAACAACAAAACAAATCGTGAAAGGTCAAAAAGTCTGGATCCTGTCTATGAAAATAAAGATAATTACAAAAGAAAAGCGAATCAAAGCAATAATTAAGGCAACGGAATTGTGTATGCAATACGCCACTCGCATAGTATAAATTCATTAGGATGTGTCTCAAGACTTAATTCTTTACTCAGCCATCACAAATGAATTAGCTCTCTTCTCTTTTTTGATTGACAAACACAATTCCTTCTGTATTAAAATGCTCCGCTTGTGCTTTTCCTTAAAAAATTATCACTAATCAAATCCCAACTTTGGTATTTTTCAGAAAAATCCGACAGAGTCTCCCCTGAATTTTTGATTATCCAATACAACCTAAATCTATCAAATGCCACAAACAAACACCAAATATCAAACTCAATTTCTTCGCCCCCAATTACTACGAAATCCCATCGATCTGATAATTTCTAAACTCAGAATTCAGCCAGTTATTCACTGCTAAACTTCCAAATTCACAATTCTCCAATTTCAACAACATCAACCACAAACTCATTCAATTTTCGATCATCCCCATTTTACTGCCAAAATTTCAAAACCTGTAACATTCAATTTCAAAATTAACCACACAAATTATCCACAAAAATCAGATCTGATTATGGAAGGTTTTGATCGTGGGTTTGGTGACTGTCTTGGTGATTCACGGTGTGGGTATCTCGGCTTTGGTCTGTTTTGGCAGTGGATCACGGTGGTGGGTGCGGCTGTTGGTGGGTTGATTCGGCTTCGTTCTTGATGGATCTTGGCAGTGGGTTCAGTCACGGTTTGGTGGTTCACGGCTCGGCAAGGGTCTGGTTTGTCTCAGTTTGGTCGCAGGTGATGGCTGCTGGTTTCGGCTACTGTTTGGATGGTGATGGCTCGGTGTGGTTGATGATGATGGCTCGGTGGCTCGCGGTTGAGTCACGGCTCAGTTGAGGGCGGAGTTTTGCTCGGTGGTGAGGTTCACGGCAGATCTGGCTCGGCAAAGGGGGTTTCTGTGGAAGTTCTCGGTGGGTTTGGCGAAGCTTGGTTTTGATGGTGATGGATGGTTTGGCTCTCGGCGAGGTGGTGTGGTTCGGTTGGTGCTTCTCGGTGTGGATCTCGGCTGGAGGTGGCTGGATCTCGGTTGGTGAAGACTTGCTCACGGCAAGGATGGCTCTCGGTGGGTTTTGGTCACGGCAAGGGGTGGATCTTGGTTGATGGTGGCTGGTGAGCTTGGGTGGATCTTGCGTGATGGGTGGTTGAGCTATGGTGGATCTCGGTTTTTGGTGGCTGGATCTTGGTTGGTGAAGATTCTGGTTTCGGTGAGGGTGGCTCTAATCGTGAGTTATGGTGGTTGGTGGTTGGTGGTGATGATTGCAGTCTCGGCAATAGCTCTCTTTTGGTGGGTCTCGGCTGGCTGGAGAAGGCTTGGTGAAGGTTTCTGGTTTCGTGATGTTTGAGGAAGAAGAAGAAGTAAAAATGAGATCTGTGGTGCTCTGCTGTTTGTTTTGCTGTTGTTTTTGAGTCAGCGTCGCGACGCCAAAAATTGCCTAGCGTCGCGACACTCGGTTCTTTAGGGCTAGGGTTTTGACTCGGGATTTTTTTTTTTTTTTTTTTTTTTTTTTTTTTTTTTTTTTTTTTTTTTTTTTTTTTTTTTTTGGCAAAACCATGTCTTGCGACAGATAAATCCATAGGGACGCGTCCCAAAAGCTGACTTCTTACTCGGCCGGCTTTTCTGGATTGACTTTGTTTCTTCGTGATTTTGTCAAATTTTTATTTTGAAAATCCCGCTTTTACTGGCCTCTTATGTCCTGAAAAATTCCGTTTTTATTTTTCCTGCAAAACTAACACACAAAATTAAAAAGTTCACACAAAATATGAAAAATAAATCACAACAAATTGCATGGGTTGCCTCCCTGCTAGCGCTGAATTTTTCGTCTTCAGCCAGACGTGACTGAAATCCATATGTTAAGGAGGTTTCAATGTCGTTTTGGATGTCCGATTAAGGACAATCCCGTGAGCGTTGCTTTTGAATGGTCTTCCAACGGTAAAGTGGCAAAATGAGTTTTGTTTCATTCAGTGCTCGTGCTACCTTTTTAACTTTTGTTGCTCCAGTAGTACCTGAAAAGAAAGAAAGAAAATCAGGAGGTCTCGTATGATGTTTGACTTGGAATGGAAGTTCCATTCTGTCAAACTTCTGGGTGATATCTTTGATTTGTACTCCCCAAAACAGCGATGTTTTTCCTGAATGCTCTGGATCTTTATTAAGGTCAGACATTTGCTCCTCCATTTGCTCTGTTTCTTGCTCCACCTGAGGATGAAAAGATGAGTCAGACATTAGGTCTTCATCCTCTGATTCGGGTGAATTGATTGGCTCAAGTTGATCTTCTTCAAACATTTGTGCAAAACATTCTCCAAGATCTTCATTTTGAGGATACAGAATTCCATCCTCAATTTTTGATGCAGTTGGTAGAAATATTTCAGCTTCATCCTCGTCAGAATCTGAATAATAGAAATCAAATCGAGACTTTGCCGGTTCAAGTTCCTGAACTGATACATCTGGTTGTTGATACTGCTCAGCCTCCTCCTCTGTTGAAGTGTCATTGTGGATTTCTGGGTTCTCGAAGGCTTCATCAGTGTCATCTGAAACTGGTTCTTGAGGTATGATGTTCTGGTTTTCTATTAATTGTCTGATCTGATCTGTCATTCTCTGCATGGATTCTGCGTTACTCTGAACTTGTGCATCAAATTGAGCTGTCTGTTCCTTGAACATGTGAATCAATTGATCTTCCTCTGATGATTCTGGTTGTTGATAAGGATCGAAGGAAGATGGTGGATAAGATGGAAAATGTGATTCTGTGAAATGTGATGGTTCTTCGTACCATGAAGGATCTTGATAGTTCTGCCACCCTGGATGGTAGTTGTATTCGCAATAATCACTTGGGTGGTCACCATTACATATGTCACATCTCCATATTGAGTTCTGTTGAGCAAATGTAGTATTGCTTGGTTCTGGCATCCAGTGATAATCATTGGGCTGGACAACAGGCCTCAGAAAACCGGACTGTTGCTCCCAGATGTGGGGTGTATCTTCTTGTAAAGACGTAGTCTTTCAATCTCCCAGTAATGTTCCATTTGTAAGTCACCTGAAATCAAAAGAAAGTAATAAAAATTACAGATAAAAATAAAGAAAATTAGATACAAGTAAATTAGATAGCTTCAAAATTAACAACTCAAGAAATATAAGTCCCCGGCAACGGCGCCAAAAACTTGACCGGCGTAAACACACACGTATAACGCAAGCGCACGTATCGTTCAAGTAGTATAAAAATATCGATCCCACGAGGACTTAATTTCTACTGTTGTTATTAATTATTGAATCTATTAATTACAAATATCTAATTAAAGGGAGAATGGAATTGATTGCTTGATTGATTTGGTTGATTGAAGATTTGCTAAATAAATAAATAAAAAGATAAAAGAAAATACTAAGGAAAATAATAAAAGACACAAAGATCTAGGGTTGTGATTTCTTTTAATATCATTTTAAAGATGAAGTGGTTATCTTAAAGTTGGTAATATATTGATTTATTAACCTGGAGCACTAAATTATGTGTAAGCCTCTGTCGATGGTCAGACACAAATACCCAGTATAACCCAATTGAACCATATTCCTATGTCAACCACATTACCTGGATTCATTAAGTCTAAGTTCCAATTATGGCTACCCTCGCCCGACAGGTATATTCCTATCCTGTAAGGAAATCTATTAAAGGTTTATCTATCCTCAAGGAAGATCGTGGGCTATTAAGTCTAAGGCTGAAATCTAAAATCCCTATGTCTAGTTCATTTTAGATTTACCATATCAATCTTATTGGTGATCAGACAACAAGAAGCATTAAACTTAAGACTTAATAAATAAACCTTTAAATTACCCAACTATAAAATAATCCCTTATAAACCGGTGATATTAAAATCATCACAACCTCAGAAAACTAACACATAACTAGGACTAGTAAAAACATAAAAGTAAAAGACATAAAGTAAAAAGCTAAAAAATAAATTACAATAAAATAAAATGCTAAGGTAAAAGGAATTACTTTTACTACTACTAATTAGATATCTCCCATAAAATAATATATAAACTTGTGATAATATTACCAACCGACCAGTCTGGCGGTATCCGGATTAAGTCAAATTAAGTCCAACCAGCCATTAAGGCGGAACCAAAAATAAATTTACCAACCGACCAGTCTGGCGGTATCCGTGATTAGTCAGGTTTAAAACAGATTAAAATTAAATTACCAACCGACCAATATAGCGGTATCCCTTATTAAGTCAATATTTTAAATAGTGAATATATTATTTTTAAGGGGATTAATCTAAATAGTAACAGTAAAAGAATTACCTTTCACCCTAGCTGAAAAAGTTACTTCAACATGGTGAATAGTAAAAACTGTAAAAAGTAAAAAGAAATTAAATTACTATTACAAAACGTAATTAAATTATTTACAAAAAAAAAAAAAAAAAATAAAAATAAAAATTCTAGAGAGAGAAACTCTCTCTAGAGAGAGAAAGCAAGAGAGAGAAAGGTACATTAAAAATGAAAATTCGCGGCCTATTTATAGCAAAACAAAATTCACTGTTTGGGAACTGTTCGCGCGTCGCGACGCTAAGGCTTTGCGCGTCGCGACGCTCAAATGTCGACGTGGCACAATGAGACGGCGACACGTAGCGAGGCGGCTAACTGTGCAACTGACACGTGTCAAGGCGGCTAATTCTCAATTATTGTGATGACGTCATCGATGACGTGGCGATGACGTGGCGCTGACGTGGCGTAGGCGTGTGTTGCGTTTGTCGGCACAATAGGATCGCGACACGTGGCGACACGTGTCATGCTCTGATTGGCTGAGGCTGACGTGGCATGTTGACTCGGTTGACTTGCTGACGTGTCTGATGACGTGGCACGACACGTGGCATAGTTGACTCGTTGACCAATGACATGGCTGATGACGAGGCGACACGTGTCATGTCAGAGTGTCGGCAGCATCTGATGTTGACACGTGTCACGGCGCACGTTAGTAGATCGGATGTGATGGTGACACGTGGCACGGCGCATTTTAGCAAAGTCAAACTTTTCAAATTGTTGACCGTTGACCATGGCGCATTTTAGCAGAACCGGCTCACGCTGGGCGTCGCGGCGCGCAGTGTTCAGCGTCGCGACGCGCAAGAGACGAAAATATCCCTGTTGACTCATTTTTGTCCGGTTTTGCCCCAAATTGCCTCCAGTGCTGTCCAAACTTTATTTATCTGCAAAATAACAATAAAACACATCAAAACGTTCAAAAACTCAAGAACTATACAAAATATTAAGTTAAATGAGTGGGAAATAGTGATATAAATACCACTCATCACTGAGTAATGAGTTTTCACTCCTGAGACGTATCTTAAACCATTTTGAAGCAAGTTAGTTTTTGTTTATTCATTTTGAATTATTTAATTTGTAAATTCTCCATAAAACGGACTAAAATGGATCTTCATATGCTCAGTTAGCAAGTATTATCAACATACATAGTAACATACGGACATGAGCTAAAATTGAAAAGTTTGTAATATTCAGTGCTCTAGTTTAATTAGAGGAAGCATATCAAAAAGCAATGGAGTAAAAAAAAAAAAACGTATGAGGTCCAAGTTATTAAGTCTGTAATGGTGTTTTAGCACATAGTGCCCTTAAGCCAACTGGTTTGGGAGTCACTGGCCCAAAGCTCGCTACATGGATCAAAGATGCTGCAAAAAATATATATATCTGAAGTCTGACTAATTAAGTCCGTAGGGGTGTCTTAACACCTGGTGCCCTAAAGCCAACTGGTTTGGGAGCCACCGACCCAATACTCGCTACATAGACGGAAGATATTGTATATAAATAAAAAAAATCAAAAATCAAAGAAAAAAATCAGAAAAAAATTATTCAATTGCTACAAAAAGGTGTGAATTCTGATAAAACTTTAGGACAAAATATTACTCTCTTATCAACTGCACTTATGACTGTTGTGGGCAAAAATGAGTTGTTTAATATTTTGTTGGCTGTGTATATGAAAATGGTAAATATAATCGGAGAATTTACTTATTCAGTAATTAGAAGAAAGAAAACAACTAGTAACTTGGAGTAGAAATTTCACATGATTAGTCATTAACTTCTTTATTCTATTTTCGCTTGTCTTTTTGCTTTTGTGTGCATTAGTTTCACTACATTTTTACTTTTGTAAAATGTTTGTGGGTATCATTGCTGTAAACCCTCACGAGACTACAACTCGTCCACTAGGGACACCTAGGGGTTTAAAGGCTTGTTGCATACGCTAAATGCAACCGTGATCCCTATGAAAGTGGCCTAGATAAATTTTATTTTAAAGATGTTTATGTTATTTATTTCTGTGTTTTGCTCGAGGACTAGCAAAATGTTAGGTTTGGGGGTGTGATGAGTGGTAATTATATCATTATTTTCCACTCATTTGACCTAATATTTTGTATAGTTTCTTAAGTTTTGTGAATATTTTGATGTGTTTTGTGTTATTTTGTAGATAAATAAAGTTTCAGGACATTCTGGAGGTGATTTGGGGCCAAAACAGTGAAAACGGACGAAAAAGGGCAAAATGGTCATTCTACGCGTCGCGACGCGCAAGCCTTTGGCGTCGCGACGCCTAATGTGCACTGAGTCCATGCTAACGTGCGCCGGGTCCACATGTCAAAATCTGAGAAGTTTGACTTTGAAAACGATGAAGTTTATCTTCCTTGAGGATAAATAACCCTTTAATAGATTTCCTTACAGGATAGACATATACATGTCGGGCGGGGGTAGCCATAATTGGAACTTAAACTTAATGAATCCAGATAATTTGGTTGACATAGACATATGGTTCAATTGGGTTAAACTGGGTATTTGCGTCTGACCATCGACAGAGGCTATTGCATAATTTAGTGTTCCAGGTTAGTAAACCGATTTATTACACAAACATAAAATAATCACTTCATCTTTTAAAAAATATTAGAAAGATTCACAACCCTAGATCTTTGAGTCTTTTGTTATTTTCCTTAGTATTTTCTTTTGTTTATTTTATTTATTTTAATTAAGGAAAACCACATTCAACCAATCAAACAATCATTATCTTCTCCATTTAATTAGATATTTGTAAATAAATAGATTCAACAATTAATAACAACAGTAGGAATTAAGTCCTCGTGGGATCGATATTTTTATACTACTTGAACGATACGATATTTTTATACTACTTGAACGATACGTGCGATTGCGTTATACGCGTGTGTTTACGCCGGTCAACTGTCTCATTTAATCATCATCTACAAGATCACATAGTCATAGCTATGCTTAGAAGTTAGACTCACGACACGACTCCATTCTCGCACAATTCAAAGAGATCACATGTACACACACACACACACACACACACACACACACATATATATATATATATATATATTCATTGGGCGGGTTACTTACCTGGTTTCCCGAATACTCTTGATCATAGTCAAATCTATCAAAACAAATTATAAAACGCGGTTAGGATCGCAGTTTTACGGAAATCCCGACTTACTATAACAAACTTTCTGGAATACCCAAAACAAGTCTAATACCCTTATTCCATCACTATTTACTATTCCAAAGCAATCAACTAGCTCAAATCCTCAAATTACGCATTTTCAAAAAATCTTCCGTAAATTTTTTTGATAACACTAGAGAATGTTCTTGGACCCTCTGAAACTTTCCCAAACCATCCAAACAATATCATATCATCATAATTAACTCATATATATCATTTCGTTCATCAAAGCACAGACACACGCAGATTTCGATTTTACCGGAAACTCGTTAATCCTACCGGATCGATCTAATTCATTCTGATTTCACCTGAATTTTACCAATAGCACAAATTCAATACACTCTAATTTATTCAATTCAACACATGCCAACACATTATTCTATGATACTACCAGAAGCATCTGAACACAAATTAACTTAACTAAAATAATGAGATTTTTACTAGAAGGTCTTACCTAAATCAGAGAGTACCGACAAACTCACTACGTTCTCACGAACGTGTAGGAATAAACGGAATTCGAATCAGAACTACTGTTCAAACGGATGCTACTGTTCACTGTCACTTTTTCCCTCGTTTACCAAGTATGGATCGGAGAAACCGGCACCACCATCTTGTAGTACTCTCTGAGGGCTTCGATATGGCGGGTGGCTCAACACGTGGATCAAAACTTGGAATCTCGCACGTATCTCATCCATTTCCAGCCATTTCCGGTCACTTAAGGTCTGTCGCCGGCCACCCATCGTCAGAGGATGGCCGAGCACACCTGGGGCCGCTGTCACGCCGGCTAACGGAGGCTAGATGGCCGGCTGACGAGGCCTCCTCTCTCAGGAACGAAATGGATCGGATGAGGTCGAGTGGGGCTTTTGCAATTCTTCTGCTATTTTTGTAATTCTGTGAAAGCTTTGAGTTTAAAAAAGAAACTTTTTGAAAAATACTAAATAACCCCATGAAATTGCAAACCGGCCCCTGTCATTGGGATTCTTCAGAAATTTATATTTTGAGGTCGAAAAGTGTTCAACACGAAAGTTGTTCGTTTTCGAAATACCTTTCTAACAGATTAAAAATCAGCTTAATCAGAGTTCGTTTGCTATTTTATAGCTGAAAAACCGAAACATCCACCGAATCTAAAAATTGTGTAGCCAATTCTTTCAAATTTCTCGATTTTCAATGCAATGAGATTCCGTTATAAGACTTTCCAACACATTTTCAATGTTTAAACTCATTTTCTCCGACATCATCTCATTTCGAGACCTAAGCTTCGATACAAAAACCTTTCAAAACTGTTCTGAAAACTCGGGTTATTACATTGCTATTGGTCATGTGGATCACAAATTCTTTCTCTATTGGTTTTAACCTAGATGGACACGTATGGCCATCAATATATTCTGCTACTTGATGGTTATGGAAACCACAGGCAACCCTTAAACCTCACATCACATTGTCTGGAGGTATTGGTATACCTCGCAGCTCAAATGAGCATTCATATTTTTTAGTCTTAGTATTCCTTGTTAAGAATTGCCCATCAACGAGATACCATGGCGGTTTATACTTTCCTCCTCGTTCACACATAAGATGGCACTTTGGCAGCTTGCCGCCTTTTAAATAACCACCACTGTACCATTTTCCATATCAACTTCCTTCGTCCAATTTATCATATCTTCTATATTTTAAAAAATCTATATAAAAAATATAACGAAGATGTATAAATGCAATATTATCAATCTTAACATAATTTATCTACTTTCAGTCGGATAATATTAAGAATCCAAAATATCTAACCTTACTACCATCCCTAGATATAAAATGATTGGTTAGAAGATTTTGTCATAATCCTTTAGGTTTCAGTACTAAAGATTAAATTATGATAATAAAATAGTAGATTTCGAGTCCACAAGCATATATCAATAAGTTATCTTCTTTCCTTTTATCAGAATCACACACTCTCCCTTGAGTGTGTGATATATATATATATATATATATAAATTTTATTCTCTCTATCAGCACCAGCCACCAGCCAAAGTGCTGTGCTTATGCTCTCCCTAAGCTTTTGCATTTTCCTTTTTAGCATTGGTTTTGGCTTTTTTCTCTATGCTTTTTGAAAAACTTTGGGTGGACTCATTACCACTGGCATAATAGAGTACGATGTGATATTTGAACTTTTTGAGCATTGGCTTTTGCATTTGACCTCTTCTATTTGGTTATTTGATTCTTTAAAAGATGCAATTCGGTGCTAACTTAGATTTTGTACTTAAAATTTTTTACTCACACAATTGGTAGTTGTTGAATAAGAAATAATATGTAATTAAATTTTAACCGTTCATTATTATTAATATACGTGTGATAAAATATTATAAAAAAATTAATACAATTCAACTCAACACTAGACTGAAACGGATTATATTATAAGTTTAAAAGTGTAACTAGCCTTAAATTATATTTTGTGATGGTTGTAGTTTGGGTATCCTGAAAGATTACAAGTGAACAGTTGTGGAGGACGGACATTTCCATTTTTCTTTCTTCTTAGCGTCTACACTTGCCAAGTTTTTGGTGTTTAATTATGTCATATTATCATCTATACACACACTTTATAATCTTGTTTGATAATCTAAGCATATTTAATTCCAGTAAATGACTTCGGTATTGTGACATTGATTTCTTTCAAATATTAATAAATAAATTTAACTCGTTCTAAACTCAAATGTCTGAATTGCGTTATCATAAAGCTAATTTAATAAGTGTTAGTAGACTTCTGATGATGGTAGATATCATATCATTGTAATGTTGTTGGGGATAAAAAAACACTTTCCCAATGGATCTATTGTTATATTTCATAACTGAAACTTATTACTCATATTTACCATTATAAATTAATAACAATTCTCTCATAAATCAAATTTATGATATGACATATAAGGATAGCAATAAATGAGATATGATATAAAGATGTTAATATCCGCAACCAATCCGTTCAATCAAATGATATAAACAATTATATTCATATGTTACTCTAACATACCAAATCCCGCAGACCTCAACCAAATAAGGATTTTTCCAAATTGAGGCTCATCTCTCAAATTAGGAATAGATTTATAATCGATTATTTGAGTGTAAGTAGATATCTCCGATATGAATATCTAATTCTTCTGTTTATAAACGTAGATTTTTGAGTGTACTATAATTATACATATTTAACGTCCCAGTAGATTTCGAATTGTATATCCGTAAAGTTGTAAGTAGATTTTGAATTGTATATCCGTAAAGTTGTAATGTATTAAAAAAATAATAATAAAATAGGAATTATTCCCATCAATAGTGGCATAGTCTGAATAATCTGAGTCCAGAGCATCGCACAATTACTACTAAATATTTGAAGGAAAAAAAAAAAAAAAAACTCTCACAATGGATATAAAAGGACTTTAATCTCATCTTCAAAGATGAGGAAAAAATACTCATCACTCAGTCAATCGGTGATTGGCTCTTTTTTAAATATGGAAAAAATAAACATAATCAAAATTAATTAAGTTATTGTTTTTTTCCCCCTTTTCTACACCCATTGTCAACTTCATCATGACATTCAAGTCATGATTTAGAGAGAAAACTGCTAAAAATATAAAATAAAAAACTCATTAAATGAAAACTGAAAACTCACAAGATCAGAGTTCAATTTGTACAAAATACATAAAAATGATCACATATATACTGCAAAAAAAAAAAAAAAAAAAAAAAAAAAAAAACTTATAAACTACAGACATTATCTATGAGATACAAATGGGCAATAGCTATTTTTTAATTACCTGGCTGCTTTAGTATTTCCTATAATCAACAGTAAGGCAAGCCAATTTCTCCACCATGTCCTCTGTTTCCATATATATCTGTACTTCCATTTTATTGAAATAAATAAGTCTGATCATCCACGCATTCACTGCTTCTGGCTTGGAGTAAAATCCAAATCCAAATCCAAATCCAAATCCAATCAGTGTGATGCAGTAGAATTCACAACCCCACATCTGGTGTGCCAATAGGCTGTAACCTCATAGCTTCCATAGCAAACTGCAAGAAAAATCTATAGCAATCACCGTTCATAAAGTGCGTATGATGAGCTTTCGTCGAGCTCAATATCAGCAGGATCTCCAATCCATGGTTTCCCTTCCCTCCATTGAAATTTAATTCTTAATTTCCCGTTTGCATCTACACCAACCACCTGCCCCTTGCTTGCATGAGTCTCCATTCCCCATCCCCATCGGGGAGTCACCAGCCCTTCTCTTATCCTCACTTTGTCCCCCACTTTGAATGGCCTAACCCTTTCCATTTCCCACGCTTTGCAAAGCCAGAGCCTCTCCATAAAGCAGAATGCCACCCATAATTCCCCATTCTCCATCCGATGTACCACTCCAATGCTTGAATGGCTTACCTCTCCCCATTGGTAAGTTGGAGTCGTAACTGATGCTCTCACTCTAACCCAGTCTCCAATCTGGAGTTCCTCTTCCTCCTCCACCTCCACCTCTGATGGATCAAGCATCCAAGTTTTTGAGCCAACTGGAGTATATATTCTGAGCTTCCCATCACCATCAATTGCAGATACAATGCCTACACTACCATGGCTATGGCCTGACCATCCAAATCTCGGCTGCTTCACAGAGAGTTTAACCCTTACCCTCTGCCCGACCATGAGCCTATCCACTCTTTCAAGATGAGAAGTAGGCCCTACCCACCTTTCTTGCTCACAACAAAAAGCAACAAAAGTGCTTCCATCCCATTTATCATCTTGATATCCAATTCCTTGAACAACACCAATACTTCCTGGTCCAATAGACTTCCAGTTACTGGCAATAGCTCTCAATCTCACCCACTCTCCCACTTCAAACATGTGCTCTATTTCAAGATCGGCAGGATCTCCTCTCCACAACCCAGGCAAACCAAAGAACGCAACCCTGACTTCTCCATCGGCATGAACACTAGTAATAACACCTCTAGAATCTGGCAGGGTCCCTCTCCAACCCCACCTTGGCTCAGCCAGGCCACTCCGGAAGCGGACATGCTGCCCAACTCTAAAGGAGGGAATCTTTTCAACATCCGTGTAATGAGTCATCGATCTCCCTTTTCGGAAACAGCAAGCCAACTCTAGATAACCATTGTCTTGTATACTATGAACAACAGCTAAGCTTTCCTTCCCAACAGTGTTCCAGTCATAACTTGGTCTCGTACCAATGCTTGGTTTTGAACGTACCCAATCACCAACTTCAAATCCGGAAAGCCGTTCAGCATCTCCAGGAGAAACTTTCCACAAGCTATGCCTTCCAGCAACTTTCGCCTACACAGAAATAAACACTGCTGATCTAAAGCAATTAACCAAAACAATGACAGGGCCTCACAAAGTTCATAAAAACGTGTTTCTTTTAAATTAAAAGTTTCCTATCAACTGCACATCTTTCAGGAAACAGATGAGAGTATTGTCTGACAAAATATCTAAAAGATAATAGAGGGCTGTATTTTTTTTTCCTAATAGTCTGAATGTTTGGTATGTAATTGTTTTTGGGCTATTTGCTTTTCGACTCCACTGAAAACAAGCTACTTTCAGTCGAATTAAGCGAAAATGTTTTATTCATCTAATACAAATGTTTGAAAAAGTTTGCTTAATAGATATTTCTAAAAATAGCCCAATAATGTCATTTATTATCTACAAACTACAACATAAAATTTAACAATTAGTTTACAAGGGCACGGCAATTCAAAACAACTTTCAAACATTTATATTTAGATATGAATGAAAAACAATCAATCATACCCTTCGGATTTATAGACCCAGGTCTACTCAGCCTTCAGATCGACTTCAATTTTAAAAAACCAAAAAAAACAGAAAACAGAAAACAAAAACAAAAACAAGAACAAAAACAAAAACGAAACTATAGCCGTAACCCGTAAGCATGCATTGATTTGCAGAGAGAAAATAATTCAACATAAACCACAGTTTAAAATTCATTTAAACACACATATGGTAATTAGACAACTTCTTACATTTAAAGCCCCGTCCATGTCAATCCTCACAATTTTTCCAACAGTAGCAGGAGTTTCCTTTGACCACCCAAGTCTTGGCTGGGTGACAGATGGCATCACATGAATCTCTTGTCCCAATTCAAAAGGAGGTACCTTCTCCACATCCGTAACAGAGCAACAAAACGGCTTGCACCTGGAGCAGAAAGCAATACCCACATCCCCATCTTCCTCCAAACTATGAATTATCCCAATGCTGTTTCGCGTAATGTCCTCCCACCCATATTTTGGGGAAGACACAGATGCTTTCACTCTTACCCAATCTCCAACCTGTCATGGATGAATAGACTTATTTACAAATAAGATGTTTCATTAAAACCCCGCCGCCTTCAATTTCTCAAATCTTAATACAATATAGAAAAAGCAGTAAGATTTTACCTTGAAATCTTCAACCTTTTCCATGTCAGAAGGATCTGCCTGCCATGGTATTGGTCGGTTAGGTATTTCAATTATTAGGAGACCATCATTCTCTATCTCACTGATCTTTCCAACACTATGATGGGTCTCACCACCCCAAGCATATCTAGGTTCTGCAACAGATCGCTTCACACATACCCGGTCACCAATCTGTAAAAATCAAACAATAGAATGAACATTATTAACAAACAAAATCAACTCAATGATATATGCACCAACAGTTCCACAGGAGCAAAAGTCAAAAAGTTATCCCATACTCTGAAAGGGGGGACATGCTCCACCTCTTCTGGTTCACAATGCCACGGATTTGGAAGATAGCTCAATTCCAATAACAGACTACTGTCTGGTCTGATGCAGTATACTATACCAATGCTCCCAGGAGTTACAGATCCTAATCCATGCTTTGCTGTTGTGAGAGTTGGCCGGATACGAACCCAGTCTCCAACTTTGAATTCTTCAACTCTTTCCATCTCAGCAGGATCAGCCTTCCATCCTCTGGATGCTCCAGGAAACCCAACGCGCAGAATCCCATCATCATCAACACATAAAACAGTACCAATACTATCACGAGATTGGCCACGCCAACCAAACCTGAAATATACAATTGTCAGACAGAAAACAAGGCACATCACCAAAAGCTGAGAATAGTTATAGGGATCCAGGACCACCAAACAATCATAGAACTAATAACACAAAACCTCAAGGTCCATATCAAGTCTCCATTTTTTTACGAGGGTCCAGTGTGGTCAATGTTTAAAAATACGGGGCGGCGCCTCGAGGCGGTGAGGCGGGCGCCTCGATCCGAATATCGGAAAAATAATCCAAAATACATTCATTTCTTCATAATTCATAGTATGTTCAAAAAACTATTGATAAGTAATCCAAAATACATAAATGCATTCACATGACATAAGAAACAAATGCATTCACAGGTAATGACATAAGATAAATGACATATTTTCAGCCAAACAAGTCAACATTTTCGAGCCAAACAAATTGATAATCTCAGACTGAAATAAATCAAAACAAACTTTCTGGAAATTAATATCAAATTATGGAGACTGTCTCCATATCACTGCTCTTTGTTTTTTTTTCTATTTTTCTAATTGTATTTGTTTCACTTTTTTCTTGCCTATAACATGATTTAACCAGATTTGGTGATGCATTGAGTTGGCGGCCTTTGTTTTACATAAATGACAATATAGGATATAATTTAATGTTTATGGGAACACAACAGAATTTAGATAAACACCTTTTAGAAATGAATAAATTATGGAGACTGAAATCATCATAAATGAAATCTCGATTCTTACCGAGCACCGTGTCGCCGAGGGAGACGATTATTTGAAACCCTAATCTTGATTTGGTTTTTTTTTTTTTTTTTTTATTTTGTCAAATGAAACGACGACGTTTTGGAAGCCCAAAACGTCGTCGTTTCATTTTAGAAATTTTAAAATAAAAAAAAAAAACCTCTGCTGGTGAGGTGGGCGTTTCAAAAAAACCTCATAAGGCGGCCGCCTCGACGCGCCTTCGCCGCGAGGCGGCGCCTCGAGGCGGCCGCCTCAACCGTTTTTTTAAACACTGAGTGTGGTTGCCTTAAATTCAGCTAGGTAGCAGACATTTCTAAATTTCTCACACAGGTCGCATATGTTTTTTCTGTTAAGATTTCAAGTCCTATCAGGATAATCATTGTTATATTCTTGGAAACTCTATTATGTTTGGGACATGGGCCTACCGAAGGCATATATGCAGACCTGCATAAAACTTTCACCTTTTTGTTTGTTTGTTTGATTTTCATATTAGAATTGCTGAATTGTCCACAGTAGAACTGACAGTCATTGAGAAAAATTATATAGGATGTATCTCATGAATTTTGAAGAAGTTAGGGAATAGGTTAAGAACATACACAATGATACAAGACCAACATTTTCCCTTTTGCAAATAAATGCAAATTATCAAAATCTTTTATAAGTAAACAGTTCATTTCCTCTTGTATTTCTCTTTTCGTTCATCTATGTGGAGACCAGGGTCACCTTCATATCTTTTATCTTTCTCCAATCAATAGATCTGTCTTAGTTCCCTCCCCCCAACCAAAATAAAAGGAAAATGGAGGCTCTTCTCTAAAAACAAGAAACAATCAAAACACTTGGTATCCAGCAAAAAATGGAAGTGAAGACAGTTAAAAAAAAGATAATAAAAAGCAATTGTAGATGACAGTCCGCCAAGAGGTATGTAGAATGGTTTAAAGGATAATATGAACTACACCCATCCATTTGAATAACCATGGGACATGAAGCATGTATGACAACAAACAGAGAAAAAAATTTCTCACTAATGTACCATATCATGAATTTAAAGAATCCTGCTCACCAAAAGTATGAGGGGATAATAAGAAATGTGATAACAAATAGTGGAAGTACAGCACAAATAATTTAGAAAAAAACAAATATTATTAAAAAAACAAATAAAACATCTGAATGTAAACAGTAATGCCTAAAGTCTCAGTTCAAAATTATGCTTCCTTTGAAGCATATTTTAAATAATCATTCAGATCCTATGTACATGTCCACAAAAATAGGTAATGGATTCTTGCCAATTGAAAGGATCTTCTGATCAATCCAGAGATCATTTCGATTCCATTAGTAATGAAGATACAAAATATCACACATTGATCAATCAAAGAGAGATTCAACAATTAGCCCTGCTGACTCGTCTTTAACCGGCTTATTTATACCCAGCTACATGATGGAAGTCCCATTGGCCAATCCTCACTCGACAGCCTAGCCTAGTCTTTGCTTTCCTTCCCCAAGCCAGTACACCCGCTAAATCACAGGGACATCTCCTTTCCCTTGGTGGTACCATTGTTTTAAAATTCGGTTGAGGCGGCCGCCTCGCGGTGAGGGCGCGTTGAGGCGGCCGCCTCTTTCGATTTTTCCAAGGCGGCCGCCTCACTACGGGTGAGGCGGCCGCCTCAGGCCGCCTCACGCCAAATCGGCGTGAGGCGGCTTAAGGGGGCCGCCTCACGCGCAGTACTTTTTTTTTTTTTTTTTAATTTTTTATTGATATGTCATGTTTCTACCAAGTTTCCTCAAATATACGTAGCTGTATAATATATGGACCCCAAAATGACTCATAGAAGAAACACAATTATTGAATATAATTTTTTAGATCTTGAAAGTTTAAATTTCTGTTGCTATTTTATGTAATTAAAATTTTCAAAAAAAAATGGAAATATATAAACACTTTATACAAAAATAAAAAATAAACAATTCCAAATCTTGTCAAATCAATTGAATGTAGATCTGTCTTCCAACCAACATTGGCTAGCTATTTGGAGTCTAATAATATTTTTTATGTAACAAATTCATATAATTATTTATTTATTTAATTTCCCTCTAAATTAATCAATAATAGTTCTAGAAAGAATAGACTGCATCAATTAATTAACAAGTTGGTTGGAATCATTTCTGTAAAGATTCTTCAACATAAGGTTAGGGATTTGCAAAGATTTGCTTTGTCCTCGAGGCGCCCGCCTCACCGCCTCGAGGCGGTCCGCCTCGCGCCTCAATGGCCGGCCGCCTCGAGGCGCCACCACGTATTTTTAAACATTGGGTGGTACTAGCTTCCCTATTTAACTCTTTGGAAGACATGGGGCTACTTCTCTTTCTCTCATTTCTATCCTCACTAACCTCTCAAAATACCTCGCACCTCTCCAGGATAAAGTCTTACAAATCTGGGGTAAATAAATAACTATTAAATCAGAGTTAGAGGGCTAAGCTAACTATGTTATTTAGTATAGGGTCTCAGAGTGACCGGGGACCGGTTGTCCTCTGCTTGGCAATAAATGCATGCCTTGGGAGCTCAGCTCCACTGGGATCATAGGTCGATCAGGGGCAGTCTGGGATTGGTCAGCCGGTTCCTGATCCGCCACCCCGATCCTTCCATGCATTGCGGGCGGGGGGAGCTGCTAGATATAGCTTACTGGACACTTTCAGAGATCAGATTAGGCACTTCAATGCTGGGGGAGACTTCTTTTCTTCGAGATGCATTTGACCGTCCGAAAGGACTATGTTGAGTGTGGTACCGATCCTTCCTCCACACATGAGGATAGGGTCGAACTACGCGATCAGAGGAGGTCAGGCTGCTTCAAGAATTGCTAAGCTTGAAGCGAGGGTTCGGGAGCTATCCTCCCAGGCTGAGAGATTTGGACAGATGGTATACCTTTGAACCAAACCTTCTCTTTCATCTGATACATTCTTCTTGCTTGAACTAGATGTAATAATAATGCTTGGTTGCAGGCCTGCCACGACTGCATGGCCCCACTTCTACTCATGGTACCACCTCTTTCATGTCCAAGCTAAAAATGCACCTTCTAAGCACCAGAGCTGATCTTCCTCCTCATAAGTTCGACACGCCGCATAACACTGACGGAGCAAGAATCTTTAAGAGTTCCTTAGTCATATATAGTTAAAACAAAAGACATACAGCTAGTGTGCTATCTTTTCACTTGCAAATCAAATTTGTAAATGCCTCAGGAAGGCTAGCCTGGGAAAACAAAATGGTTTTGGAAATGTAAAAACTCCAAAGTTGAAGACACCACTAGGATAAGGATAACATTGAGAACATTATTTGAGTTTCTGATGAATGATCACATCAAACATGGTATACACACTGAATATAAGAGTTTGGATTGACTGTATGTAAGATCATAAAGAATTTTCAAACCACCACGAGTTAGAGATATAAATAGTTGTTAAATCTTAATACAAAGTTCACTTAATCTTAAGGCCGCGTAGGGCCGCCGCGCGGATTTTTTTCTAATTTTTTTTGTCCCTCGAAACGGCGACGTTTTGGAGCGTTCAAAACCCTCCAAAACGTCGCCGTTTTGGGGCCTAACTAACCCCCCCAAAACGTGGCCGCCGCGCGGATTTTTTCTAATTTTTTTTATCCCTCGAAACGGCGACGTTTTGGAGCGTTCAAAACCCTCCAAAACGTCGCCGTTTTGGGGCCTAACTAACCCCCCAAAACGCAGCGTTTTGGGGTTTTATATTAAAAAAAATTGATCCCTCAACTCTCTTTCTTCTCTCTGTCTCTCTCGTTCTTCTCTTTTTTGCTCAGCTCTCTCCGTCTCTCATGCGTTTTAGCCTCTAAGGTAAGCTTTTTTTTTTTTGTCAACAAAAATAAAATATGATAATAACGATTAATTTATAGAAATAATTATACCTAATTAACTACAACCTTATTTTGTTAATTTGACCTAAAACCTTAAATCTAATTACTCACTTTAATTTTAAATTTGAGTGTTTTTGATTGTTAATAGTTAAAAACTAATTAAATATTAGTAGTTACTTACTTAATTAGTTAATAAATTTAATTAATGTTTTAAATTTTAGGGTTTATGATGATAGTTAAATAATTAATTGTTACTTTGACATATTGATTAATATGGTAATTTACGTTTTACTACTAAAGTTATGATCAAATAACAATTGGGTACTGTGAATATTAACATATTACACTTTACTACTAAACTTATATAAAATTTAACATTTTACTACTTTTCCATCTAAATGACCGTCAGTTGACCTTTAAAAAGACTGTTTCATCCTCAAAATAAAATAAAAGTGAAAATTATAATTATACCCTTTAAAATTATCTAAATCTTATATATAACAATAAAAAATATGCAATCAACAATCACATTTATAAAAATACTTTAATTTTTAAACTGTCCATAAAACCCACAAAATAAAGAATTTAATTTACTAAAATAATTTAATAATAACATTCTCATAATATCCAAAATACAAGTATAATAATAAAAGAGATGTACTCAAGAATCATTAATTCTTTGTTCAATTATATTATTGGCAGTGGAGGGGGACAATAAAGACAATGAGTAATTGTATTGTCAATATCTTTTTTAGTTTTTATTTTTGTTCTTCCTTTCGTAATGACAAAATTACCCTTAATTTTTTTTTAGAATATTTATAATTTATAATTTATAATAATTTATGAGTTAAGACTCTTTTATCCTTACGATGTCAGCATGATGTCATGGTCAACTGACGGTCAACTAACGATTTGGATGAAACAGTAGTAAAATGTTAAATTTTATATAAATTTAGTAGTAAAATGTAATATGTTAATATTCATAGTACCCAATTGTTATTTTATCATAACTTTAATAGTAAAACGTAAATAACCCTAATTAAGAACTGATTAGTTATTGGTATTTAGTAGTAATTACTAATTAATTGATTCATTCTTAGTAGGACATGGCTTCTTCTGCGGCCTCTAATTCGAAGTGTAGTCCCGCTTTTAAACGGAACTCAAATGATGTTGGATGGGAGTATGGGGCTTTAGTGGATCTGAATAACTTGGATAAAATTAAATACAAGTTATGTTCGAAAACGTTTTCCGAAGGAGTTTACAGAATGAAAGAACATATTGGGCATATATCGGGGAATGTTGCAAAATGTCCAAAGTCCAGTAAAGAGGATCAAGAGAAGTGTAGACAAGTCATTTTAGAGGCAAGGGCAAAAAAAAAGAAGCATGTGAGTGAGATAAGGCAAGGAGTTAATATTGGAAGCAATGAAGAAGATGAAATTCATGAAATAGAAGAAGGGTTAGATTCAAGACACCCTCGGTATTGCGACCCTTTGGATAGGTGGACAGTGGTAACCCCTCATGATTCTTAAGTAAGTGATAGTAAAACAATGCGGCAACAAAATATTAATGAAACACTTTTTAAAGAAAAGACACATAATGTGAAGCGATTTGTCGCTAAGTGGATTTATGAATCTGGTATTCCTTTAAATGTCATTAACAATGATAGTTGGATAGCCACGATGGAAGCAGTTGGTCAATTTGGACCGGGTTTCAGAGGTCCAAGCCAGTATGAATTGAGGGAGCCATTATTGAAAGAGGAAGTTGAAAGACTTGAAGTTTTTCTACAACAACATGATAAGGAGTGGAAAGAGAATGGTTTGATCATGACAGATGCTTGGAGTGATAGGAAAAGGAGAAGTATAATGAATTTGTGTGTTAATTGCACAATAGGTACCACTTTCCTTTCTTCCAAGGAAAGTTCCGATATAGCACATACTGTTGAGCACATTTTTTAGTATGGTATGACAGGTATTGAACAAGTTGAGCGAAAATGTGGTTTAAGTGGTAACCGACAATGCCTCAAACAATATGACCGCGGCAAAGTTGTTGAAGACGAAGATGCCAAATATTTTTTGGAGTTCGTGTGCTACTCACACCATAAACCTCAAGCTTGAAAGTACTGGGAAATTGCCGAGGTACAAAAAAACCATTGATGGTGGCAAGGCTTTCACCATTTTTGTGTATGTCCATCACAAGACTTTGTCCATGATGAAATCATTTACAAAACAGAGGGGGCATAATGAGGTCGGGAGTAACTAGGTTTGCCTCAGCTTTCTTAATTTTACAAAGTTTGATGGAGGAAAAAAAACTGCGAACCATGTTTGCTAGTACAGAATGGGATGAGTGCATATGGTCAACGCAAGCTAAAGGGAAAACGGTCTTTGCCACGATGATGAGTGTTTCTTTTTGGAATGATGTGACTCAATGTTTGAAGGTGTTTGCACCTTTGGTGAGGATGCTTCGAATAGTTGATGGGATAGAAATCCATCCATGGGCTTTATATATGGAGAGCTAAAGAATGCAAAAGAAGAGATAAATGAGACATTGAATAATATAGAGAATAATTATCGGCCAATCTTGGAGACTATTGATAGCAAAATCGAAAGTCGGCTTGATACTCCATTGCATTGCGTCGCTTATCTATTAAATCCTTACTACTATTATAAAGATACAAGCATTGAATATGATGTGAATGTAATGGATGGGGTATTTACGGTTGTGGTAATTTCTTCCCCAATGACATTGATATGCAAAGTAAGGTGATAAATGAGGAGTTGGTTTCGTATAAGA
Source organism: Zanthoxylum bungeanum (assembly GCA_019454045.1). NCBI lineage: Eukaryota > Viridiplantae > Streptophyta > Magnoliopsida > Sapindales > Rutaceae > Zanthoxylum > Zanthoxylum bungeanum. The sequence goes on along the minus strand of SKCR01037498.1, from coordinate 201,860 downwards.
CAAAGATGGAGCTTTTGGTAGAGAAGTGACGGCAAAAGCATGTCGGGTATCTATTGATGTTTTTAATCTAGGTAAAAACAAAGTATTCATTTGAATTATTTAGCATATTATATAAGATTTAGTATATTTCATTTAAATTATTTATGTTAATTTATCATGGTGGCGTACATATGGACATCATACACCTAATTTGCTAAAAATGGCAAAAATGATACTTTCATTAACCACTAGTACATCCGGGTGCAAACGAAATTGAAGCACTTTTGAGAGGGTAAATATTTAACATTAGCTAAATATTTGATTATTTTATTTTTTAATTATTAATATTAATTGATTTATTTAAATTATTCATGTAGATTCACACGAAGAAAGGAATAGACTAGATGTGAATCGATTAAACAATCTAGTTTTGTTTCTTTTAATGCCAAGTTGAAGAACAAGCACAAAAGGGAGAATGATATGAAATTGGATGTATTACTAACAAAAGATGCTAGTAATGCACAAGGATGGATTGTTGAGGGTGGTGAATCTGGTGATGATCAAGTAGAGCCCGGTTCGGGGATTACTTGGAGGATGGTTGGAGAAGCATCTGAGGCAGATGAAATGTTACAACCTCGGAAAAACGCTAGGAATGATGAATACAGATAACTTGATGGAGAAGATTTTGATTCTGATGAAGAACCTAAGGATAATGAGTTTGAACCGGATGAAGAAGAATTAGCGGATGATTAGAAAAGATTTAGTAACTTTTAACTTTGTTTTATTGTTTTTTTTTTTTGGTTGGATTTTGAATTTGGCCTCTAATTCTAGACTTAATTAAATGATATTTGATGCATGTTTAAAATAGACGGGGCCGCCTCGAGGCGGCCGGCCATTGAGGCGCGAGGCGGACCTCCTCGAGGCGGTGAGGCGGGCGCCTCGATCCGAAAATCGGAAAATAATCCAAAATACATTCATTTCTTCATAATTCATAGTATGTTCAAAAAACTATTGATAAGTAATCCAAAATACATAATGCATTCACATGACATAAGAAACAAATGCATTCACAGGTAATGACATAAGATAAATGACATATTTTCAGCCAAACAAGTCAACATTTTCGAGCCAAACAAATTGATAATCTCAGACTGAAATAAATCAAAACAAACTTTCTGGAAATTAATATTAAATTATGGAGACTGTCTCCATATCACTGTTTTTTTTTTTTTTTTTCTTTCTATTTTTCTAATTGTATTTGTTTCACTTTTTTCTTGGCTATAACATGATTTAACCAGATTTGGTGATGCATTGAGTTGGCAGCCTTTGTTTTACATAAATGACAATATATGATATAATTTAATGTTTATGGGAACACAACAGAATTTAGATAAACACCTTTTAGAAATGAATAAATTATGGAGACTGAAATCATCATAAATGAAATCTCGATTCTTACTGAGCACCGTGTCGCCGAGGGAGACGATTATTTGAAACCCTAATCTTGATTTGGTTTTTTATTTTTTTTTTTATTTTGTCAAATGAAACGACGATGTTTTGGAAGCCCAAAACGCCGTCGTTTCATTTTAGAAATTTTAAAATAAAAAAAAAAACCTCTGCTTGTGGAGCCTCAGGCCGCCTCACGCTGATTTGGCGTGAGGCAGCCTAAGGCGGCCGCCTCACCAGCAGAGAGAGGCGGGGGGTGTTTAAAAAAACCTCATTTTAACGGCCAGCCTCGACGCGCCTTCGCCGCGAGGCGGCGCCTCGACCGTTTTTTTAAACACTGATTTGATGGATTGACCAGGGATTTTGATGTTTGATATGGTTGATTGAGCTTGGATTTTATATTTTATTACATTTTGATTGAATTTATATGATTTGGATTATTTATGATGTTGGAAAATATTAGGTTTTAGCTGTTTGCCGACTAATTGCCTAGGCCTGGGTCGCCGCCCCACTAACGCCTAGCGCGTTTTAGAACACTGACAACATTATTTCATTGTTAAACATCGTTCTGAAACCACATATACAGGTTAGAGCTAGAAAATCAGATGAAATAAATGTGGTCCAGTATCCACTAATGATCGTCCAATAGCCATAATCAACTTACTCCATTAGTATGCTTTTGCAATTGAAAACAGAAGCAATAACTGAAGACAGAATTAAGCTTGTAATGAATGTTAATTTCTCAACTGAAAGCAGCATGTCAGAACTTCAGAGATCCTAACCTTGGCTCTTTGACATCAGGTTTAAGTTGGACATGTTGTCCCCTGTCCAAAGGTATTAATTTTAAAACGTCACTGGCAAGGACACGAGCTTCTCCAGAACAAAATGACACAATGAGATTGTCTTTATCGAGGACACTTTGCACAAAGCCAACACTTTTATGTTTTGCACCTTGCCACCCATATGTAGGAGTCGTAACACATCTTTTGAACTTAACCCAATCACCAATCTCAAATCTGAACAGAATAGTGAATACAAGAATCGCAATTGTAAGTCAAGTAAACAGACTAAAAAAAGAAACTTCAAGAATATAAACTGTCCTCACATGGTAGGAGAAAGCTGGACTCCCCTATTCATGAGTGCCTCCATCAGATCTTCAGAAATCCATTCCCGAGGAAGGGCTTCCAAAAAATCACGTAATGTCTTACCACTGTTGCCCGATAATGAGAATTAGTGATATAATACAGCTCAATATTACATGATGTAGCAATTGGAACTTCTTAATAACATTGCAAGCAACATGTTTAAACGGTCAAAAGGGACAAGAACAATATGTATGAATGCTTCAATAGTTCTTGCCTAAACCAGGCTGGAGCATAAAATTTCTTTGAAAATGGTAATATTTATGCAAGTGATGGGTTAACACTTTTGGTGAAAAAGACTTGAGAAAAACTGGGATTGGTCCTAAGCTTCAGGTCAAAAGAAAAAAAAAGGTGGTTCAGTGGGGTTTAGTCATAAGCCAGTCTACACAGAAAAGTTAATGAAATAAATTCCAGAATACTGGACTTTATGGCTTTCTGTTCAAGAAATGACTACTTCAGATCGCCGGAATATAGGTTGTCTCTCCAGAGTTCCAAGGTTTTCAAAGTCAGAAAAAATCAAACAGTGACCTCTTAACAAATTCCACACCATCATTATCTCTGTGCGAGTGTGTACGTAACTGAACAAAATTAAATGTCAAAAACCTAGAAAATCCAGGCTAAACACACATATTTCGAAAGTAGGTCAGTTTAATTTATTTCCCAGAAAACACTGCAAAATTAATTTCTTCTCATTCTGAACATTTCCCAAGTGATTTTACACAAATATATTCTAAAAGGATCAAACAAAGCAAAAGTTGAATACTTTAAAGTAAATATCAACAATAAGAACCTCTTGAAAACAAATAAAAACCAACCAGAAAGCTGGCTCATAAGCACTACTTGCCTGTGGTTTCTAACTTCAACTGCAGCATCTGGATGACTAAGCATAACAATGAGCCACTCAAGATTCTCACGAATCATTTTCGCAGCATCTGCTGCTATATGGAAAGAATTATCACCTTCATCATCCTGAAATGACATGTTAAGACAAAATAGGTAATTGCCACAGGAGAAAACTGCTTCTAGAAAAAGAAGTAGACAGGCAAGCTTAACAAACAGGTCCTCCAAGCATTAAACATGAAGATTGATTTGTTTTCATTGCACAGTTCATTTGAGTGTAAGAAGATGACTAGAACTGGCTATTTTAGTATCATGAATGAAATGTGATGAAAACTTGAGAAGACAATGCAGCATAGTGCAGAAGTTAAATTTGTATGACAACATTGATTTTCCAAAAATAATATAAAAAAATAATAATAATAATTGGATGCATAATTATGCACCCGACTATTAACCTTGTAATAAAATATTGTGCCGTCATAAAAGAGCATCCTATAAATGTATAATCTCAGAATTTTAGAAGCGGTAGGGAGGAATTGAACCTGCCAATTACAGTCTGCCCCAGCAGATAAAAGCAACCCAACACACGACTTTGCCCCTCTGGCCAGTGCTACATGAAGTGGTATTGTATTGTGCACATTCCGAATATTCACATCCACTCCAGCGTCAAGAATAATCTATTTAATATTTTTCAAATAAGAAATGTATTAAATGAACCAGAAAATTAAATAAATAAATTCAAAGGTATTTACATATACAGCAGATGCGAATTGCGCATCACTTATCCATGAAGAAAATGTTAAGTGGTGCTGTCAAGAAGCAGGGACACATATATCTTACTTTGACCAGCTCAACATCATTAGCCATAGCAGCAATATGCAAAGCTGTTCGATTTTGGGCATCGTGAGCAGTTGGATCTGCTCCAGCAGTAAGCAATATTCGCACCAATTCTCTCCCCTCTGCAATTAAATACACAAATATGATCAACAAATTAAACAGAAGAAGCAAATAGCAGTACAACAGCTGTCAATGATTTGCAGTGCAACAAATAGAATCCGTAAATATCAATGATACCTTGAAATCAGGAGTAAACAATTACACAAATAATTGGGTGAATATGAGAACAATCTGTAAATCTATATGATTTAAACAATTAAACAATCTGTAAGAATCAATGATTCCCATAGTGTACAATTAAGAGAACATCTTCAAAAAAGAAACTATCTCCATCTTGCTTGAGAGGATTAAACAAATTCAACAGCTATAAAAGTTACGCCCTTCCCAAATATACAATATCAACCTAAACCTCCTACCCATTTTATATGAATGAAGAAAAATGGTGTATCTTGAAAGTCCTTCGAGCCCAAGGCCCAAAGAGATGATAGGAGCCGAGCTTTAACCTTTTAGACCCAATCATATAACCTAAATTAGCAAATAGATGATAGCAATACATGGCCTCCATTTATTCTGTCCAACAGAAACATATCTTGCGAGCTATGGAAAAAGTAGGAAGGAATAACATGAACAAAGGAGTGAGAAAAAGGAAAACTCTAAAACTAAATCAGCATAGCCCAAATTTTTTTTTAAATAACCCAAGAAAATCAATTGACACGTATCATTCATTTCATTTCCCTTCAAGAAATTGAGCAATCTAGGGGCTTGATGCGAATCACATAGCAAATCATTACAGCTACAAGTAACAATTATAAGCTCATACAAGTTGTATTCGCAATGTGTATCTATCAATATCTAGATTGGAGCAACATAAGTTCACATCAATAAAGTTATATGACCTGTATATCATTTGTATACATATTTTATTTAGATTTGCAGGCCACATCTTTACAACATTTGTTAGTCAAATTTTAAATTGGATTAAATGAGTAAATGACTGAAAATCAAATAATCATCCCTCTTAACCTGTAACTAACAAAATTAATTGTGAACTGAGTAGAAAACACCCACAATTTGCCTTTTCCGCAAGTGAGATGTACTTAATTAGACGTCAAATCTCAGAAACTGGATTTGCATCAGCTGCTATTTTTCTTAATTTAAAATACAAAAAAAGGGCAATTTCCAACCAAGGACGTCTCAAAATATGCTGGAGGTAAAAAAAAATAGAATGCGGATCTATATCAGTAAATCCCTGAAAGTCTTATTTATTTCATCTTTTAAGAATAAAAACATCATCATTTAAAATCTACGAGCCAATCTAAGACCTTAAGCATTTACCAACTTCATGATTGCGGATCTATATCAGTAAATCCCTGAAAGTCTTATTTATTTCATCTTTTACGAATAAAAACATCATCATTTAAAATCTACGAGCCAATCTAAGACCTTAAGCATTTACCAACTTCATGATCTTTCTTCAGAGCAGCCGCCATGCAGAGTGCTGTGCCAACTGGGCTGGGAATGTCAATCGCATTAGCAAGTTCTTCTGGAGATGCAACTTCAACCCACCTTTTAACAACTGCCACATTCCATGTTGCCACACACAAATGCAATGGTCTGCAACAACAAATTAAGATGTGCAGCATTTAGAGGCAGATAATCACAAGGATTTTAAAAAGAAAAAAAAAACAGCACAAGCATAAAAATGTAACACATCACTCAAAAGTTTATCAAACAATTGCATCAAACAATTGCATCACAATGACAATAGCATGGCAAAAAAGTAGCATCTATATTTTGGTTCAATGACCAGGTCGGAACAGCGCAAAAACCCAGTAAATAATAGTCTATAAAAGCCTGTTCATTTAACAATGAAGTTTTCTTTAAGATGAAGCTAGCAGATGCCCCTCTTCCCATTGTCTTCTAATTTCTTGTTATTCAGCGAATAGAACCCGGCCAGAAAACCTCTCTTCCAACTTAATTTACATTTTTTCTAAACTTATCCCCAAAAACCTCTCTTCCAACTTAATTATTTTTTTTCCCCACAAACTTACCACCAAAACTCTACACAAATCGTTTCTTATTAAGTCCAACAAACCATGTCTTCACGGATGCGACACATAGATCTCTACTGAACCATACAGGTGTGGCATTATGCAGAATTCAACTCTATTTTGATGGTTTGTTCATCAAATAGAAGTCAAATGCCCATGCCTTCACAAAATCTTCCAAGTATCTTGGTATTATGTCTTCCTAAGCCAACGAAACAAGAGATATAGATATTGAAAATTCTCGACAGAGACTTTCAAGGTTTAATAAGCTCAAAATTCTAAAACAATAAACATATTAGGATTTCATCTCCCCTGAATAGAACTAATGTTAATTACGAATCATGTCAAGACAAAAGACAACTTCTAACCTTAACTTATTAGTTTGTCTGTGTTTTTAGCCAAATAACATCATTAATACAAGTGTCGTTTATCATAAAGAGACGTAAATTTCAACAAGAATGTTCCGTCAACCATTGATCATATTTCTCTTCTCAAGCAGCTATAATTCTTCACCTCCCCAAGGCATTGAGTACCATGGCCAGCATAAGAAGAAAAGGGTACTAATATCTGATTCCAAAAAAATAGTTAACACTGAAGTAGTTTAAGGCTGATGGTCAATACTCAAGAATACAAGCATGTTGCCATCCCAAGGTAAAAATTCCATAAAGCATTACAAAAAAAAAAATGGAACTACAATATTAGGGGGACACATAAACCTCAAAGACTGCATCTTCATTATAAAAATAGTGACATTTGATGAGTCTTTGTTTATTTAAGTATATGCAAATTTAATCTTCCAATACACTGATGAATACTCCAGAATGTCTCGGCCGGTGGCTATATTTGATTTTATACAACAACATTAGGAAGTACAGATTTAACGGCTTGTTAAGATAATGATGTAGATAAGCAGTCTAGGGAAGAGTTGGTGTTGAATATAGGTTGGAGTGAAAAATGAAGAGGAAAAGAGAAGGAAGAGAAAAGCGAAAAACAAAAACATATATAACTTCATCACAGCAAGATTCAAGGGCAACAAACTTAGAATTCTCATATGACATCTAAAAAGCACACATCACGTATCAGTATATTATGAACATAAAAGAAAAGCTTAAACCTAGCACATAAGTACAAAATATCAAAAATACAGAGAAAAACATAAAAGAAAATAAGTTATCCAGAGAAAAACTAAAAGAAAATAAGAATGAGAAATTGAAATTCTTCAAAAATAAAGCAATAGCTATTTTCAGGGGATGCTAGCCAGTTTTAGCATGAATTGATCCAGCCTTGGCTCCAGTTCTTCAGAGTTTTTCACCCTTGGCACAGAACAAAGCCCCCAACACCACCACACCCACCCCCCAAACCAAAGAGTGGATAACAAATGAAAATAAATAGATAAAGTAAGAACTATGAGCTTTTTCGCTTTCTGACATCAATATTGGCTAATGAAAAATATGATTGGACCTCTGGTTGACATATTTGAACGCCTGTTGAAACTGAAAAAGAATATATAAATATGTTACTCACGTCAAATCTTTTGAATTTAAAATAGCCATTGATCTAGAACCCCCATTTTCCAAAATAACAAGAGCACAATCTGTGAATTTCTTGGCAACAGCTCTGTGGAGTACAGATTCTCCTTCATCATCCACAGCATTGGGATCAGCACCAGCCAATAGCAACTCCTGAAGATTAAATGTGTCAAAACTTGAAAAACATTAAACATTGAATTATTTTTTAAAAAAAAAGGAAGACCTACACGCATGCAATCAGGTTGGCCATGGTATGCACAGACATGAGCAACAGATGGACCAAAGCCTTCTCTCAATCTAGATCTGACATTAGCGCCTCTTTTGATGAGAGCATGAACACATTCTGGGGATCCAGCTGCTAAAGCAAAAACAAGCGGAGGATCGCCATCTTTGTCCAAAACATCAACATTTTCCTGTGAGTACTCCAATATAGCCTCAACCAGTTCAGCACAACCACGTCTACAAGCCAAGTGAAGGGCAGTTTGGCCATCAGCATTTTGTGCTTCTAGAAGTGAAGAAATTGAGCTGCTAGAGTTCCCTGATGCATTTTTTGAAAGCAGATCTCTGCATAAACAATGAAAGAGGGATAAAGCAGATGGAAAGCCTATAGTCCCTCATAGAAAATGAGCAAGTTTCCACTAAAGTGGACTAACCTAACCCCACTCACATCCCCTTCTGAGACAAGTCGATGTAGATTGTTGGGATTATCCTGAAAAACCTCTACATCAGATGCAGGAGATGGTTCTGTCTCATTTGATCCAGAAAATTTGGTAAAGCCACTGTATCAGTCATACAAAAAGTAACATTTTAAGAACCAAGTAAAACGAATTATTAACACTGATTTTCACTCACTGACTCAAACCGACAACACACACACACAGAAGCACAAATAAGTCTATCAAGGTCTAATTGGTACCACATGTATCTGAACAACGATAAGATAAAACATTGTAAAAGTGGAATAAAAGGATACAATGAAAACTTTCAAGTTCTTACGTATCAGGACTTGCAGGAGGACTGCGTGGAAGCAATTGCAAATGGCGGAGGAATGTTGCTAACATTGCACTAAATGTTGGTCTTTTTGATGCCTTGAACTGTAAGCACTCACCAATCATTCTCCACAATTCCCTAGGGATTCCTACACCTACTATACTTGCATATTGTGGAGGCAATTTTCGATTTTTTACAACAGCCCGATAAATCTCCTCGGCACTTAAACCAGCCCACCTGAAATGAAGTAGGCAACTAATATCAAAATCAAATCATGACACAAACGGGAAAAGTTGAAAAAGAAAGAACTTCATAACCAACAATAAGTTACTCCACATACGGGATGGAACCAGTGCACATCTCCACCAATGTACAACCAAAACTCCAGGCATCTGATTCACGAGATATACCTATTGCATCATCCCAAAACAAATTCAAAGACTTCTTTACCGGTTCCCATGCCTCAGGAGCTGTGTAGTTTGGACTCAGCATGGTACAGTCCATGCATGAATGTATTCTTGAGGAGTCGCACTCAGGCCGAGATTTCCGGCAGGCAGGTTTCTTCAGAATTGCAGCAAGTCCATAATCAGAAACTACAGCTCGGCCACTAGCATCTAAAAGAAGATTGGATGGTTTTATATTCATACAAACAACACCTGCTGCATGCAATTCAGCGACTCCTCGTGCAATGTCTGCCCCATATCTGCAAGCGGAAAAACCTTGCTATGTCATGGCAAAAGTCAGCCAGCCAAAATTTGATAATCAACCATCATGTAGGAAGAAAGTCTAGTAACATTAATAATAAGAAGCTAAACTAACCAAATCTCTAATGATCAATGAGAGGCGTTATAAAGGGAACCTCAAAAAAATATTTAATCCGGAAAAAAAAAAAAAAGAACTCTGCCAGCTCCAATTCTGAACTCTTAACATTTTGTGCCGAGAGACATAAAAGCAGAAAGAAAATTACATCCAACAATCTATGTCGCCGAGTGGTACTAAAACCTTCAGCAGATGAAATATATTTAACTGACTATTGCTATTTTTACAATACACAATTCAACATGTAACAACTAAGCTGTCACACATTGATTATTACTCTCACTGACTCCTCGCCTCTAAAGGCAATTCTTAGCGCAATTTCAAATCCACGTTCACCATTCTTCTCTTCCTTTTCAAGAACAAGACTGAAGGAAGCCTGATGTTGTGCATAAAAACAAACCTATTTCCACTAATATGTGCCTGCTAATATCCAGATCATATGTAAAGGATTGGAAATATTCATAACTAAAATCCTAGCATCAAAAGTTTTTATCTGTTTCATAGCAACTTCCATACAAAGTTTCAAAAAGGGAAAAAAATATTTTGCAATCCAAAGGTGGAAAGAGTAGAGTATAACATATCACTAGCTTGTCTTGACAATAAAGAGAGTCCATTCACAAAATAGTAGAGACCACAAAGGAACAAAGTTATATTTGGACCCAATTGAAGTTAAAACTTCCAAGTAGATGCATTATCAACAAACATAATCAAATTTATATGTATTTCTTCTAAACCTTCAGAATGCTCTTTAGATATCAGGATTATGTATTAAATTATAGGGCTACTTACCCTGTTTCTTTTCACATTTATATATATATATTGAAGCACTAGTTAGCAAAACCCCTTCTCTCACCTCTGATGGAGGAAATTAAAGCAAGACTCAATCACGATAACCAAAAGAACTTCAAAAAATTAGAAGAGTCTAGAAGCTTTTTATTGGATTTCAAATGCTCAAGGAAAGTTTTGAATGATCCAAAATAACTGAAACTCACTGGATTTATTTTGTGTATAGATCAACTCGATTTCCATGCTTGTTACTCCTAAACATACAATACCCTATCCGTTCCGCAAGTTTTTCCATGTAAAAACTGAAAAATTATTTTCTAATCTCAAACCCTAGGATAAATTGATTATCACTTAATTCAGAATCATCACACAATCCGACATCAAGTAACTTGAAATAAATAATTCATTAACAAAATAACATTCTACTTGTACACGAAATTTAATCAATCGAGAAAGTGAAACAAAACCTTAAGATTTGCTCCAAAGTCAGCCTGCCTTCATTCCGCTGCATTGCCAACTGAACTGAGCCATAACACCTATCCATAACAAGCCCCAAACATCCATCCATCCGAAGAACTCCATGAAACGTACATACGTTTCTACACCACATAGACGTCCGCCTCAGATTATCAAGCTCACCACTCAACCAATCGGCCTCCATTCCCTCGGCGATCATCACTTTCTTGACAGCCACGCCGTGCCTGCACCTCCTCCCGGCGATCCACGCCCCCCACACTTCTACCCCCGCCCTCATCCCTTCCCCTAATTTTTTCCCTAATTTCACATCCTGGTGGACACCCACTTCAATCACCGGCCCGCAAACCCCCGCCCCCCCAGAACCCGACCCACGCCCAAATCTACCACCACCAGCATCGCCATCCTCGTAATTATTGCTGTTATTAACATCACCGTAACGGCCGAACTCCTCCGCCTCTTCGTCGTCATCGTCAGTGACGTCGCTGTCAAAATGGTTGTTGTTGTTGTTGTGGTTGGTATTGTTTGATGATGACACGGCGGAGAGGATTAGTGCGAGGACAGCGAAGTTCTTGCGGAGGGCGGTGACGGAGTTACCTACTACGGACACGTGGCGACATCTGGGACAAGAGAGAGTGGTGTCCGTGGAAGCTGAGAACATTCTAGAAAGACACTCTTTGCAAAATCCGTGGCCGCATTGAAGGAGAAGAGGGACGCGCTCTGTCTCGTTGTACCTCGTTTGGCAAACCGAACAGCACGGAACTTTCATCTTCATTTTATTTTTTTTTAAATTCGATTTTTGCGTCTGAAAAATTATGGATCGAGGAGATGAAGATTAGAAGAATGAGTCTGGTAGATCCATTCGCAGAGAGAGAGAGAGAGAGATTCAAAGAGTTGTTTCAACTTTCAAGGGTTTTGTGAGTGATGGATGACTTTGCTTTTTCACTTGTTTGTTTGTTTTGTGTTGTTTCGTTCTTTGCCTTTTCTTTCGGTTTTGGTTTGGTTGCTGCTGCGTGCTCTTGTGTGACTCGGTACTTAATAAACCCGTTATAATCTAGTTTAGAGGTATAACTTAGTTTATAAATTTGGGAATAAATATTAAAGTAAAAATTAACGTCAAAAAATAAACTTATACAATGATATTGTGATTTTATGAGCGTTAAGCGTTAAAGTAGGTCTTTAGCGGAGCGTCGAAACGATATCGTTAATGCTCTAGCGACATTCTACCAAACACAAGGTCGGTATAATACTTATAAATTAGTTTATATTATCAATCAATATTATCTACCAAACGGTACATTAGATTTCCAATGAAATTCTTTTATTCCATTCGATTCTTATCAAATAATGAAAGTAAAATTCGAGCAATTATTATTAATTACCGACGAAAAAATAATATTATCTAACTTTGGAGTCATTTTTAGTTCATTCATCAATTGTGTATATCATACATATAAGTTTATGAGAAATTAAATAAATAAATTATAATAATTTATGTCATTGAATCATATCGATGCTAAATAAATATTCACCGATACATGTTCAAAATTAAGCCTCGGCCCTGGGCTTGGCAATGAACTGATACATGGCACTACTTTTTTTATAATGGACCCAGCTAGATTTTTGTTTCACGAAATGATAATTAGCTATTAGTATATATTTTATGTTTTTATTTGTGTAGTTTACTTTACAAATAATAGAATCAAAAAAAGAATACAGGAAATTGGTAAAAAGTGTTATATTATTATTTGATTATCAAAAGGTCGATCTCTTGTTCTAGAGATTTCAATACTATTTATAATATTTTGTTACAAGAAAAATAAACTAACAATAGTTACATTTCATTCACGATTCCCACTAATTGACTCACTCCCTATAATCTCGAAACTTCTATTTATTGTGCAATTGCCCAGCTTAAAGAAACGGAAAGTAATTAATTGGTTGTCTGATTCCTTATTTAAAAGATCTGTGTTATCAATGAGCTGATATTTCGGACATATTTCTTACGTGACCTGTGCTCGCTTTCATAGGAGTCAAGTCTGGTATGGACTTCCCACTGGTGAGCCATGAATTCAGATTCTGATGGAGGTCATGACTTCAGACCCTGGTGATAGATTTTGTTACCATACTCTGGTGGCAAGGTCTGTTGCCAGACTCTGACGATAGGTCCTGAAGATTGGTTCTAACATGAGGTCATAAAGCCATCTTCGTCCAGTCACGTGTCATTTCACCAGATGCTTGATTTTTCCCAAATATTTCCCCTTTTTATTTGCATTATTGTGGATAAAATGATGGGAACAAAAGGTTTTTTTCGGTGTAATTCAAATTTTCAACAATCAAGTTTATTGTTCATGTTTTACATACTCTATAGTTTGGGCCCTAAATGGATTTCTGGGTATTCTAGGCTGTATCTTTGTTTCTTCGGGAGCCTGATTGTCACGTCCCATAAATACTAATTTGACTGTATTTGTCAACTCCAATAGTTAAAGTTTCAAATTTCAAACTCTTGGACCTCATTCTCTTATGAAATTGTCTCTTTCTAACACTCTCACTTCCAAATCTAAGCTCACAACCCTTCTTCTGTCATGGCTTCCTCATTTTCTTCCAACGACGGGATCCAGCGCCTGATAGAGGACACTAATGTTCCTCAGGACGTCCGCATATAGCCCCTCCCTAAGAGTGTGTCCCTCTAGGAAACTAACCTCGTTGATGACCCTCGTGGTGGCATCGTTCTGGGAAAGTACCACATTCGAATCCTTCGGTTCCTATTTCACCCTCTACTTCACTATATTTGTGTGCTCTGCAACTTTCACCTGATACAACTGACCCCAAACGGCCTTAGGTGCATCGTGGGTTTCATTATATTCTCCATGGTCAATGAATCACGCCTTACGATCTGTGACTTCTTTTACCTCTTCTTTCTGACTTAGGCTAGGTTTTCCAGCGGCGTACAGATACACCTTTGCACCCCGAAAGTCAACAATTATGTATATGGGATTGCCTACCTCGGATAAGGATTGGTCTTCCAAGGGTCTGCTAATGGTGATCGACAACTGGCAGACCCCTACGTCGATCATGTCGTCTTTCCTCTACGACTGTCGATAAACCAAGGTATTTTGTCAACTTATATTTCTGAGTCTGAAGTTTATGCCTTCTTGGTCAATCGTAGGGTCTGACATGTTTTTTTTTTCTTTTCAACTTCTAGCTCTATATATATTCTCTATTGCCCTAAATTGTCCAAAGAGAGGGTCAAGTTCTTATGGACAACAGAACCTGGGCGACGCCGTTCCTAGGCTCGCGGCCTAGTTGGGAAGTACTAAATAACATGGAGTCGCCACCCGGTGTGAACCGGGACAAAGATTTAAGGCCGCACTCACCCCTCGCAAGGGAAGACCTCAAACCGTTGGGTTCAGAATGGTCTCTTACTTATGTCACTTGTAATGAAAGGATTTATGTAATAATTTACTCAAGTTTAAGTAACACTTATTTCCAAGAGTATCATGCTTCTAAATTCTCATATTCAAAATAAAACTTATGTACACATTTCACATATATCTCACGTTTAAAATTGCATGCTTAACATATATCAAAATAGCAACGAACATACAACCATTTGCATATTACATTCAGGAAAACACAAGCACACATATTAACCATACAAGCACATATATGGGCACTTTTCCAAGCGGTACGTGGAATTGTATCCCAAGTACAGACCGCACTACCGTCCATTCGGAATCGGCTACGGAATTTACGTCTGAGTTTCCATCCGATATACCGCAAGAAATAATACGCAAATGTTATCATGACATAAGCATATGAATTGTAATACATTAACATATTTGTATTTATACATGTGGAGATAGCTACTAGGAAAACTATGCATGAAATCTAATGAAGAGGACTCAGTTCAGTGGTTGCGTGTTCGTGTAGCGTTTCTAAACGCGTTCGAACGGAAATGAAACAGAATGCTCACGTTCGTATGGCGTTTGTTAACTCGTTCGAACGGAAATGAAACAGAATGCTCACATTCGTATGGCGTTTGTTAACGCGTTCGAACGGAAATGAGACCTGATGCATGATAAGGCAAAATGTATGGCGCGTTCGAGTTGCGTTCGTAAACACGTTCGAACGAGAACAGACCTGAATGCATGAAATGGGAAGTACAAACAGAAAAATAACAAAATAAAGGGGCGCGGCGAAGTACTGTGCCGTAAAGGTGGCCTTTTGGGGCTCTTGTCTCTCAAAGAGGGGACCTTTAGACAACATACTAAGCCCATGCGCGTCAACATCACACATACAAAAATAGAACCAATCATATCAACCAAGTATGCCCGATTGAACACATCTTACATCCAATCCGAACACACATCAACCGAGGCGCGGCAAAGTATCGTGGTAACGGGTTTTAACCCCTCCCCATAAGGGATCTTTCATTCCACTTCTAAGCCCATGCGCTTGATTGAACCATGCATAAAAGATAAACTCAATAATATCAAACTAAGTATGCCCGATTGAACGTATCTCGCATCCAACCGAACACACATCAACCGGCGCGGCGAAGTAGTGTCACAAATGTGGCCTTTTCGGTTCTTTGTCTCCCAAATGGAGGACCTTTGACTAACTCACTAAGCCCATGCGCTTGATTAATCATGCATAAATAAACAACATACAGAATTTAAATGACGAAAAATAAATAAATAAAAGCAACACAAAACAAGAGAAGGTGCCGTTTACTCAAGCGGTACGTGGAGTTGTGTCCCAAGTACAGACCGCACTACCGTCCATTCGGAATCGGCTACGGAATTTACGTCTGAGTTTCCATCCGATATACCGCATGAAATAATACTGAAATGTTATCATGACATAAGCATATGAATTGTAATACATTAACATATTTGTATTTATACATGTGGAGATAGCTACTAGGAAAAAATATGCATGAATCTAATGAAGAGGACTCAGTTCAGTGGTTTGCGCGTTCGTGTAGCGTTCGTAAACGCGTTCGAACGAAAATGAAACAGAATGTTCACGTTCGTTATGGCGTTTGTTAACGTGTTCGAACGGAAATGAAACAGAATGCTCACGTTCGTATGGCATTTGTTAACGCGTTCGAACGGAAATGAAACAGAATGCTCACGTTCGTATGGCGTTTGTTAACGCGTTCGAACGAAAATGAGACCTGATGCATATAAAGGCAAAATGTATGCGCGTTCGAGTTGCGTTCGTAAACACGTTCGAACGAGAACAGACCTGATGCATGAAATGTAAGTATACAACAGAAAAACAACAAAATAAATGGGCGCGGCGAAGTACTGCCGTAAAGGTGGCCTTTTGGGGCTCTTGGTCTCTCAAAGAGGGGACCTTTAGACCAACTACTAAGCCCATGCGCGTCACATCACACATACAAAAATAAACCAATCATATCAACCAAGTATGCCCGATTGAACACATCTACATCCAACCGAACACACACATCAACCGGAGCGGCAAAGCTCGTGGTTACGGGTTTTAACCCCTCCCCATAAGGGATCTTTCATTCCACTTACTAAGCCCATGCGCTTGATTGAACCATGCATAAAAGATAAACTCAATAATATCAAACTAAGTATGCCCGATTGAACGTATCTCGCATCCAACCGAACACACATCAACCGGCGCGGCGAAGTAGTGTCACAAATGTGGCCTTTTCGGTTCTTTGTCTCCCAAATGGAGGACCTTTGGACTAACTCACTAAGCCCATGCACTTGATTGAATCATGCATAAATAAACAACATACAGAATTTAAATGACGAAAAATAAATAAATAAAAGCAACACAAAACAAGAGAATGTGCGTTTACTCAAGTGGTAAATGGAGTTGTGTCCAAGTACAGACCGCACTACGCCTCCATTCGGATTCGGCTACGGAATTTACGTCTGGGTTTCCATCCTATATACCACAAGAGACGACACTCTTCCATTCATCCAATACCCACAACATAATACATCAGACACACAACGAATGCCACAAATACAGAAAATATAATCAAAATAAATGACCAGAAATAAAATGAGAATAAGTGTGAATGATACCCTCAGGTCTAACCTTTTAAGCTGTCTCTCGGACTCGCTTTTCACGAAGATCGGAAGGGGTAAAGCTCCGCAACTTTTCTGGTTCACTGGTCAGCGTCCTAGCTCACTGCTTTGCTGTTGTGCTTGCGGTTCGAACTCCGTTCTGCTCCTATTCGGCCTCTGTCTTCTGCTCACTGCACGGCCACCTGTTTAAACGTTTTCAATGAACTATTCCAAGTTTGTGTGGGTTCTTAGTGCAATTGTATGTGATTATTTTTTAAGATTATCTATGCAGTTTTTATGTTACTGTTTTTTAAGGATTTGGGCTGCTGTTTTAAGGTAATTCAGGGGCTGTTTTTGAGTGTTTGTTATGGGGTGTTTTAATGGTTGTAAGGGCTGTATGGGGGGTGTGTTGGCTACAGAAATTCAGCTATGGAGGGTTGCAGGGGAGAGAAAGTTTTTCTGTCTCGATTTCTTGCTTTGGGCGTGAGTCTTGGTGTGTTTCTAGGGCTTGGGCGTGATTTAGGTTGTGTGAGCCAGAGGAATGGCTTTGGTTAGGGGTTGTTTATATAGAGAATGGTTAGGGCTTCACCTTGTCTCACAAGGAAGGGATTTGGTGCATTCAATAAGGATATGATTTAGTGCTAGGTAAGGAAAGCAATGGATTTGATTGGGGGACATGTCTTGGCTAGATTAGGAATACAATATATTTGATTGGTTAGGATTAGGCATACAATATTTTAAGTTTGGGAATAATCTTATTAGATTGGGAATATAATTGGTTGATTGATTTTAATTAGGCATGATTATATTTTGATTTAGTATGTGATTTGTTTAATTTATGTTTGGTATATGTTTTTTATTATTTAATTAATTTAATTATTATCTTATTTAGTTAATGTTTTAATTAATATTTATTTATTTAAATTGGGATGTGTTTTTTTTTATGGGCTTTGGGGGGCTAATTGGGCTGGATTGAGGGCATAGTGCATGCGGAACTGACCGCCAGAAAGCCGAGACCCGACACCTTTCGAACCTCTCCCTCGCCACGCGACACGAACACCCGCAATCTGTTTTCCGTTCGAAAAAGCAGCGAACGCAGCACTAACGAAGACAGTGAGCTTGTTTATTCTGAATTTCCCCTTCCGATATCCGTTTCCCGCGGCTTTCGTGACTCAAAAGTAGTGCCTCCAAATGAGGCTCATCATCGGGTTTCACATGCGAAAATGCAATGCCTACAGTTCTTACATCGGTTCATGACCCTGATGGGGAATAAGGCGCTTCATATCAATAGGGTGGTAAAAAATGATGGTCTTCACGCTGTGATGCGTCGTGGCTCTTATTTTTTCCCCTTTAAATGTTAGCGCTCTTTTATCCCTGTTTCGGGAGAATGATCAGGGGTGGTTCGCCCATCATAAGACCCATTTTGATGAGAGATTTGTGGGCAAGCATGTGCCCATCAGGGGTTTGAATCTCCATGCCCCTTAATATATTGTGGCATCTGAAATCATTCCCCATGATGATCATGACTGAGCGAACTAGAAAAAACTCTAAGAGACGAAAAAAGATGTTGAATGGAGCAGAGACCCTTATGTGAAGAGGGCCAGCCTGAAGTTGCCTTACAAGGCTGAAAATCTTAGTTTGAAAATGTTAGGTTGTTGCGTCAAAGGGTACCCTTGATGACCATGTTTTGATTTCGAAGAAGAAACCTAATACTACTGCAGCGCAAACTTCACAACTGTCACCTCATGCTGCCTCGATTGTAGCTCGAACTTTGCAAAAGCCTCTTCCTACTTCTATAACTGCAGTTTGACTCCCTCTGGTGCCATGACTCTATCGGCACAAGGGTAGATCCAAGAGGAATGATCTCTGAACCTCATTTTTTCGGTTGGGATCCTTACTCCTACTCGCCCCGGGTCTCCAACTCCAAACGAGGAAGAAGATGGTCAGCTCCAACATCGCAGTTGTTGCTTCATGGGTTGAGATCACATTTGCGGCTTCTAGGTCAGGGTCTGTTGCGCATATCACTCATACTGGCACACCCCAATTATGTATGCATCTATGCCTTCTACCTCCACCCCCAAAGTCTCTCATCTCGATCTCCAGATCGCCTGCCTTTGTCTCCGGATCTCTGTTGGCCACTTCTGCATTGCCTCTGTTACAGCCTCTTTCGAAGTCTCATTCGAGCGTTGTACATTAACTCCATGAACTGTCATACTCTGCTTTTGACGTTGGGGAGTTTCAGAATCTGCTAAGCTTTGTACGATTCATCGTTGCATCTCATTCTCCACAATAAGGTCTGCCCTTTTGCTTCAAGATCCTTCTCTCAGCAGCAAGATCATATAGTTAAGTGGGGTAAGTGTCATTTGTGCTAATTGCTTCGAACATCAGAGGTTCGCCTCCAGGAGACTCAGAATGGGTTGACCAATGCCTCGGAATAGATGAAGTCAATGAGATGGGAGTTGGAGCGCAAGGCCGAGGCTCATAAGAAGGAGTTGTCTGCTATAGCTGCCACTCAATCGAAGCTCAATGAAAGGTTGGCTCACCTTAGATTGAAAATCAGGATCTGCATGCAGACTTGGCCTCGGATAACCGTTAAAATAAGGGGCTTCGTGCTAAAGTCTCCAAGGTTCATCTAGTAAGGCTCTTTGTTTTGGAAACTTTATTTCCAACTATCTTCTGTTTCTTATGTGTTATTTTCTTGCATGACCTAGAGACGTCTCAGAGGCAACGGGATGAGGTCATCCATAGACATTCTGCTCTGAGTGTGGAGATCTCCAATCTGAATGAGCAGTTGCAGGGTGTTGATGATCGTATTCATGATGAGCTTGAGCTCATTCTCTCTCAGCCATATGCTCGGTATGATGTCATCAACCACGTGAATAGTGTCAAATATTATCGTATGGGTTGGGAGGATTTTGCCAAAGATCCTGTTGACATAACCTATCGAGGAGGTCCTGATGAATGTGAGGCAACTAAGGGGGTCATGGACCAGAACTACGATCTAGATCATCATATCCAAAGTCGGGGACTCAGAATCTGTTTTTTGGATAATTTGGGGGATGTTGTCGAGAAAATATTGGGTTTCCAGGATGTTACAAAATTTGCGGAACCTTCGGGTGTTGCCACACATCCTCGGGTTCACCTATACCTCCCTCTGGTCCATTCGGGGGCTGCCTCTCCTAAAGGTGTTCATGTCCTAGCTGCTTAGGAGGTCCATTATGTTCTTTTGATGCTCATGTCCCTTAATGTTCTTCTGGGTCTTTCAGCCCCTTTCGTAGACCTATCATCTTCTACTATGATGTCGTCTTCAGCCATTTTGCCAACTGCTATACTGTATTCAGAAGGCGCAACCACTTCTTCAGCAGGTCCTACTCATACGCAAGATCTTATAAAATAATGTTATAGATGTACGTGGTCTTTGGGCCTCCATTTTTTTGTGTAATATTGTATTATTTTTCTGTATGAATAAAAATAAGTATTTCATTTTCAGATCCTTCCATTTTTTTCATTATTTATGAATGAGAAATCGGGTCTTAGCATCGGGCCTCTGAGGGATTTGGCACACACTCTAGTGAGCCATCTTGAACACATTCGGTTAGAAGATCAGAATTCTGACATGCATAAGTTCATTCTCAACAACAGAGTGTTAGAGTATATGGCTTCAGTCACATAATAAAGTTAGAATTGATCTTAAGGCTACTGGATAATGATGAATTGAGTCCTGAGTATATCAATGTTGTCAAAGATTTATTGGAAGATTATGTGGAACGAAATCAGGTTTTTATCACACAAAGTTTGATCACATTCATTTTGTTTGCTTTAAGCTTCATGTTTTAGTTGTAACATTGTCAAGAGGATTTGTCTATCACCTCAGTTATCTTTTTATTGTCTCATTTATTTCTATACACTTTGTTATATGAAGATTTTGGAGAGTTTAGTGATGTTGATGAGTTTTACCACTTATTACTATTGGAGTTGGTACTTGGAACGCCAATCCGAATAATGTATTATATATTTTATTATTTATTAATAAAAATAACTATATTTTCAGTTCATACCTTATTAATGGTATTGTCATTATGCATATTAGATTGATGTATAAATATATTAATAATGACATCGACCTTAGAATAGTCTCGTAGTAATATTGGACACTAGGTGGTTCCATATTGGGATAGTATTACTATTATAAATTATTCTTAAAGTAAATATTTTTAGTCATTGGTTTTGGAATACGGTCGAATTCCTATAACCTAGAAGACTAGCACATGTCGTATATTATAATTGGAGTTCCAATGGTTTAACCCAATGTACCATGAGCTTTGGAAGCTCGTACAGACGAGTGGGTATTGGTTGGACCGAATATTGAATGACTCACAAGTGATTTCTAATAGTTGGAAGTACACACCACCGTCAATAGAGGGAATCTCCTCGAGTCGAGTAGCATATGTAATCATTTGACTATAGGATAACATTGATTTTGTGTGAGATCCTTCATTCTTTGATGTCATGTATGTCAGAAATATTTCATGATATGGCCTCTAGATGTTCGTTGAGTGTAGACCGATGCACTCGTTAATCAAGTGTGAATCAATATGGGATCTGTCGGCCCGTATATGTACCATAAGGGGTTTAGGTATTCATGTGAATAAGTCACAATTCTTAAGACTTTGGCCAAAGCTGATTACCTAGTGTGGATCGCATAGTTGTAAAGAATCGTGGACATGTCGATATGAGATGTACGCCTCGGAAACTTGACGGTGCATTCTATATTTCCTAAGCACAACTCGGGTAGCCTACGACGAAGGGATTGATAAACATATGTGATGACCTCGACTTGTATAGTTCAGAAAGGTTGTTCGTGTTCTTCGTGAAATCGTAGGTGGCTGAATTGCGTACATATTAGCTAGACTTATATGACGAACATGTCTGAACTTAGAGAGTTCAAATATGAAATGTACTCGTTGAGCACTTGGATAATCAATTAATTTTGTTAAAAGATAATATTCGATATTATAATTATCAACTAAGATAATCAAGTGTTATCGGATAATCTTGATTATTAACTTTGACCTAATTGGATTAATTCAATAATTACACAATGGTTTAATTGTAAATTCATAAATATATCTACCATTTGAGGATATTTTGGTAATTTTAAATATGTAATTATATGTGTTTTTGGCTTGATTTATTTGATTAAATCAAAGTGACAAACTTTGAACTAATCAATTTCCTAATCTTTATCTTGATTTAATTGGATTAAACCAAAGTGGTAGATAAAGGTGATTAGTCACACATAATTATACATATTTGGACAAATTAGATTAAACCCACATAAGCTTGAGAAAGTTAAATATAAACAATTCTTGGAGAAATTAGACTAAGTTAGAAAAGTGTTTAGAGAAGCTTTGTGAGGTCTCTAAAACATTTCATCTAGGAGAAATCAAGATTGGATATTGGAGTGAAGCTTGCTAGCATTGGAATCAAGATTGGATCTTGGAGTTAAGCTTGCAAACCTTGGAATTTCTCCAACAATTTCAACAAGGAGAATGAGATTGGATCTTTGTATCAAGCTTACTATGTAATGTTTGATCTTCTCCTAAGTTATGTTTTTCATTAGTGAGTTTTCATTAGTGAGACATATAGTGATGATTTATGTATTGGATACATGATTACATAACTTAAAGTTGAAATAAAGCTAATAAATTATGTTAGGATGCTTTGGAAGTATAAACACAATATGTTTGTTAATTAGGTCAAAAATGTTCATGTTGGACATGGAACAATTAATAAGAGTTTGGAACTCTCGATTAAAGCTTAAAGCTATAACTACCATTTTGGAATCACTTGACCATCTTTGGGTGAACTAGGATTTTTCATGAGACATTTCATGGTGGGATTCTAAATTGGTTTGTGTTTTGATTCAAACAAATGCATATAAGTATTTAGAATACATGTATGCTAGTTGTATAACATGTGTTGATGGTGGTTATGATGCTAAAATTGGATTTTAGGTGTATTTGAAGTATTATGAGAAAATTGGAAGTGTTTAGTATTGGTTTGAAGTAGAAAATGCTCACTGCCTAGGGCATCGTCGTGACTCTCACTCCTCCACGTCGCGACACCGAGCATCAAACTAATAGTGTCGCGACGCATACCCTTCCGCATCGTGACACCGAGACGTTCAACTCTCGCAGTTTCTCTCGTACTTTGGAGCGTCTCGATGCCTAAGCTCTCGCGTTGCGACGCGCAAAGTTGAACCATACTGAAACTTCATTTTCCCCATTTCGGAGTTTTCGAACTCCGTTTTGGTCCCCATTTTATCCTACGGACTCGAAACGAAATATAGTTTTACATAAAATATTTTAAAATACACCAATGCTAGATATCCACGGGTTAGACCCACTTCCGCTGCGTGGGGCACCGATCTGATCCTAAGGATTTCATATCTGCCCCCAACAATTACCTCTAGACAAGGTGGGATTTCTTGAATATTTGGTTACAATTAGTCCTCATGGTCGTGTCAAGGTGAAGTCTTTCTACCACATCATGTGTACATTCTGCTTCTTGTATTATGTCAAATGTTGAAAAATAATTATTGGTTTTGGAATCTAAAGAATGTTATTTCACTTTGTCATGGGTATTTAGAAATATTTTGAACTTTGTTAGTTTTTGCACTTATATGTTTATATTACAACAGCCATGTGTGTAGTCAATTAGTACAGGTCAGAAGTTCGGGTGATGGCTAAGCCGTCTCCTAACGATCACATGCCCGTATTTGTCTGGGTGTGACACACACAAAATAATCAATCGAGTTCTTTTTTATTTTTATTCGAATGAATCAAAACAAGAGTAAGAAAAGAAATAAAAAGATAATGATCTGACCTTCGAACTTAAACGTTGATACCAATTTATGTGAACTTGGAGAGTAAGAACCCCTGAACCCACGAACAAGATGAATCAAGAACCCAGAAAAGCCAATATGGACATATTAGAATCCCTAGAGCCGTTGAATATTAGATTCAAGAACCTAGGTTGAAAGAAAACGCCACAAAATTTGCAAGACTTTGATGATTTATAGTTCTTCCGATAAGACAATAAGATGTCTCACAAAATTCTCTTAAAAAGGTTTATTATTAGTTGAAAACGCAAGATAACATGTCATAACTTTACTGTATATCTGACAACCTTTAGTCTAAAATTTCGGAATTCGCTTCTGCCCTGAGGTTGTGCCCTATTTTATAAATAGTCTATGCTTGGGGCCACTCAAATGTTAGAGTTTCCCTCGATCATCAACACATTCTCTGGTTCTGGCTCTTTGGGCTCTGATCTGCCAGGTTCTGCCGAAGTGGAGTCTTACGGCCCTAGTTCTGACGTGGGAGGGTTTAATTGTGTCAAGACATAATATTCTCAATCTTTCGATCACGGGATGGATACTCAACTTTCCCTTCTAAGCTCTCCCGCTGCTGCCTTTTTCTCCAGACCGTTGGCCATGGCGTTCAGTTTCCCCGATGGCTTGTACCTCAACTCTTATGAAATTCTTTAATGTTTCTCTCACTTTTCTTACATATTCTCGCATTTTGGGGTCTTTTTCCTCGAACCCCCCATCCAAATGTCCTGACAGAAACTCAGAGTCAAGGTTCACCTTCAATATCCTTACTCCAAAATGGCAGCCAATTCTAGCTCATATATCAGAGAGTCATACTCTACCTCGTTGTTGGTGGAAGTGTCTGAGAGTTTGAGAGCTTCTTCTATGAGTACCTCTAAGTCTGAATCGAGCACAACTCCTAGCCCAGCTTCTCTTATGTTCGCAGTTCCATTGATGTGCAAAGTCCATTGAACAACTTCCTTGGACAATGTCAATTGGTCTTTCTCAATTGGTTCGAAACTCTAAATTTCAACTAAGAAATGTGCTACTGTTTGTCATTTCCTTGATATCATTGGTGCATAGCGGATGTCATATTCTCCCAACTCGATTGCCCATTTGGTGAGTCTTCCTGACACATCCGATTTTGACAATACATGCCTGATCGGACAATTGGTCACCACAATTATGGTGTGGGACTTGAAGTAGTGTCGTAGCTTTTTCTTTATCGTTACTAGAGACAATATCATCTTCTCAATCATGTTGCACCAAGTCTTTGCGTTTGACAACATGTTACTTGTGTAATACACGAGTTATTGCTTCTTATTCTCTTTTCTAACCAACATCGTGCTCACTGTTATTTCTGACACAGCCATGTATAGATCTAGATCTTCCCCCTCTATTAGTGTTGTGAAAGTGATGGCCTTTCTCATATATGGCTTGATCTCTATCAAGGTCTGACTCTGCTCTTCTTCCTACTCACAATTTGGTCTAAAAATTTCCATGTTGATACTCTTAATGCACATTTCAGGGGGTTAAGCTTCATTTTATACCTCGTGAATATGACGAAGCACTCATCTGTGTCTGAGATATGATCAGAGGTTGCCTTGCCTTTGATCACCATATCATATTTATAAGCTTCAATTGTTGGCCTGATCAGGCCGTGGAACATCTTGTTGATCAGCCTCTAATAAGTGGCTTATACATTTTTTTAATCCAAATGACATCACCTTGTAGCAGAACAACCCTCTTTCGGTGATGAAAGTAATGTGTATCATATCTTTCTCATTCATTCGGATCTGGTTGTAGTCTGAGTACTCATATAAGAAGCTCATTTCTCATACCCTGTGGTTGCGTCTACCAGTTGATATATCTTTGGCAGATGGTGGCTATCCTTCGGGCAGGTCTTGTTAAGGTTGGTGAAGTCGATGCAGACTCTCCATTTTCCATTCCTTTTTGCCACACAACCACATTAGATACCCATTCGGGGTATTGGCAAGGTTTTATGGCTCCTCATTCCAGGAGTCGGTCCACCTCTTCGCTGATAATATTATTCCTCTCAATGGCAAATCGCCTCTGCTTCTGCTTAACTGACTAGAATTTTAGATCAATATTAAGATAATGAGTTGTCTCGATTGGATCCACCTCAGTCATGTCTTTATACGTCCATGTGAATACATCTTTATTCTTCCTAAGCATCTTCACTATCTCATTCTTCTCCTCAACTAGTAACAAGGCTCCTACTATCACCTTCTTCGCTGACTCTGCCTTATTTAGAACCATCTATTTCAGGTTTTCGATGGTAGTTTCTGACCTATTCGGCTCATATTCCATGTGTTTCAGATAGACTGATATGTGGTTCTGTAATTGTTATTTTCAGCATATGCTGGCCCTTTAGCTTTGCTGAACCTATGTATCTCTTCTTTTGGCATCCTGTACACCTCATCGTAGTTTCTATTGCAGTATCGGCTAGCCTGGGAGGGGTCGCATTTGATATCAACAGTATATAGCTCATTCAAGGACTGTCACCTTATTTATTGGCCACCCTTTACTACATGGATCCACTTCCGACCCATAATCACATTAATCAGGGATAAAGTGTTGATGATAAAGGACTCGAGCGGTACTATCCTTTTTGCGGCGTACACCGGTAATGTTATTGTTCCCAGTGGCATTACTTTCACGTTATTGAATGTAACTGATGAGTGGTAAATGTATCACTATTTCCCACTCATTTGACCTAATATTTTGTATAGTTTCTTGAGTTTTGTGAATATTTTGATGTGTTTTGTGTTATTTTGTAGATAGATAAAGTTTCATGACTCTCTGGAAGTGATTTTGGGCCAAAATAGTGAAAAAATAAAAAAATGGAAAAATTATAATTTGGCGCGTCGCGACCGCTAACGTGTGCCGCTTCATGCTAAAATGCACTGTGCCACGTGTCACAATCTGAGAAGTCTGCTAACATGCACCAGATGCTAACGTGCGCGTGCCATGTGTCAACATCAGAGCAGATCCGCTAACGTGCGACATGTCATGTGTCACCATCACATGCTGCCTACAATCGCCATCACCACGTGTCGTCTACATGTCATCCATATGTCATCAATATGGCGTCCACATCAGTCACATGCCGATTCAACTTGCCATGTGTCAGCCACGTCATCATCAACCAATCATTTTGTGTCACGTGTCATCATCATATGGTGCCGACAATCCACATCGCCACGTCAGCACAATTATTCAGCTGCTGAGCCGCCTTGCCACGTGTCAATAATGTTGTGTTTGGCGCCGAAAATCACAGCACGTCGTGACGCGCAAAAGTTGGCGCGTCGCGACGCCCCCCACTTACTCAAGCCTATAAATTAAGCCGAATTTTCTGATTTCAGATGTACCTTCCTCTCTGTAATTCCTTAAGAATTTTAAGGAGTTTGTATCTAGTTTGTTTAATTTCAGTTCTGTAATTAATTTTATTTACTTTTTGTAATAGTAATTTACTTTCTTTACTTTTTCGGTTATTACTATTCTACAATGAGGAGGTAATTTCCCCCTGCTAGGGTGAAAGGTAAAGCTTTTATTATTGCTATTTAGATTAATCTCCCTTAATTATAGTATAATAACTATTTAAAACTTGACTTAATGAGGATACCGCTATATTGGTCGGTTGGTAATTGATATTAAATTGGTTTTAACTTGACTAAGCAAAGATACCGCCTGGTTGGTCGGTTGGTAATAAATTATTAATTTGACTTAATCAGGTTACCGCCTATATGGCTGGTTGGTAATATCACACAAGTTATATATTATATTAAGGGATATATCTAAAATAGTAGTAATAAAATTGGATCTTTTAACATTGGCATTTTCTTTTATTGTACTTTTACCTTTTTAATTTCCAGCATTTACTTTTCAGCATTTTACTTTATGTCTTTTATTTTTAAGCATTTAGTAGTTGTAAATATGTGTCGTAGCTAAGCCCGTTATCTGGGGTTGTGATGAATTCCAATATCACTGGTTTATAAGGGGATATTTTATAGTTTGGGTAATATAAAGTTTCACTATTAGTTTTGAGGTTAGATACGTTACTTGTGTCTAATTTATTTTTGCTTATTGTTTTTGTTTTCGTGTGTTTCAGGTTCTCAGACACTACATGAGACGAACTAGAAGCTTTGAACACCGACCGCTTGACCTAGATATTGAAAGAACCATCAGACAATTGAGAAGGGAAATGCGAGAAGGCCAAGAAGTAATTGTTAACATGGAACCTGAACCTTTGGAAGTTCCACCACCAATACTCATTCGAGACAGAACCATTCCAGTGGTTGACGGCTTCATTTCATGTATTGTACTTCCTCCCTTACCAGTAAATGCGTGTGATATCAAAAACATGCATTCAGATAATTCAGCAGTCAGTGCAGTTTAGAGGAAACGCAACTGAAGATCCTAATGCCCACATCAGCAACTTCCTGGAAGTTTGCGGCACTTTCAATTACAACCAAGCAGCTGAAGAAGCTATGAGACTGCGAGTTTTTCCATATTCCTTAAAAGACATAGCTAAGTCTTGGCTACATTCACTATCAGCATGTTTCATCACAACTTGGAACATTATAGCCACCAAATTCCTTGCAGAGTATTTTCCACTAGCCATAACAGCAAAACTGAGGAATGACATCACATCTTTTGTACAACATGACTCGGAAACCATCTACGAAGCTTGGGAAAGGTACAAAGATTTGCTCCAAAAATGTCCTCACCATGAGATTCCAAAATGGCTTCAAGTCCAAACTTTATATAATGGATGACCGGCGTAAACACACATGTATAACGCAAACGCACGTATCGTTCAAGTAGTATAAAAATATCGATCCCACGAGGACTTAATTCCTACTGTTGTTATTAATTATTGATACTATTTATTTACAGGTATCTAATTATAGGGAGAATGAAATTGATTGCTTGATTGATTTGGTTGATTATAGATTTGTTAAATAAATAAAAAGACAAAAGAAAATACTAAGGAAAATAAAAAAAGACACAAAGATCTAGGGTTGTGAATCTTTCTAATATCTTTTAAAAGATGAAGTGATTATTTTATGTTTGTGTAATAAATCGGTTTACTAACCTGGAACACGAAATTATGCGAAAGCCTCTGTCGATGGTCAGACGCAAATACCCAGTTTAACCCAATTGAACCATATGTCTATGTCAACCAAATTATCTGGATTCATTAAGTTTAAGTTCCAATTATGGCTACCCCCGCCCGACAGGTATATGTCTATCCTGTAAGGAAATCTATTAAAGGGTTATCTATCCTCAAGGAAGATCGTGGGCTATTAAATCTAAGGTTGAAACCTAAAATCCATATGTCTAGTTCATTTTAGATTTACCAGATCAATCTTATTGGTGATCAGACAACAAGAAGCATTAAGCTTAAGACTTAATAAGTAAACCTTTAAATTATCCAAACTATAAAATAACCTCTTATAAACCGGTGATATTAGAATTCTTCACAACCTCAGATAACTAACACATAACTAGGGCTAGTAAAAACTTAAAAGTAAAAGACATAAAGTAAAAATGCTGAAAAGTAAAAGACATAAAGTAAAAGCTGAAAAGTAAATTACAATAAAATAAAATGCTAAGGTAAAAGGATCAACTTTTACTATTTACTATTGAGATATCTCCCTTAATATAATATATTAACTTGTGATTATTTTACCAACCAGCCATATAGGCGGTAACCTGATTAAGTCAAATTAAGTCCAACCAGCAATAAGGCGGAACCAAAATAAACATGCCATATATACGGTAAGAAAATTTAATTACCAACCGACCAATCTGGCGGTATCCTTGATTAGTCAGGTTTAAACCAGATTAAAATGAATTACCAACCGACCAATCTGACGGTATCATTTTTAAGTCAAATTTTAAATAGTGAATATATTATATTTAAGGGAGATTAATCTAAATATCAATAGTAAAAGAATTATCTTTCACCCTAGCAGGGGGAAGTTACCTCCTCATGGTGAATAGTAAAAACTGTAAAAAGTAAAGAAAGTAAATTACTATTATTACAGAACGTAATTAAAATTAATTACAAAACTAAAAAATAAAAGAAACTAGATAGAAAACTCTTAAAATACATCAGAGAATTCAGAGAGAATGGTACATCTAAAACTGAAACATCGAGCTGAATTTATAGGCATCGGTAGGCTCTGGGCGTCGCGACGCCAGCTTCTTTTGACGTGGCATGTTGAGAGCTTGACACATGGTGATTCTGGATAAGGAGATAAGGCGACACGTAGCAAGGCGGCTGAGAGCTCAATTATTGTGACACGTGGCGGCTTCTGATTGGTTGGTTCAGATTCTTATCCGCCACGTGTCGATTTCGGATAAGAGAGCCAATGATTGATGCTGATGTGGCGCTGACGTGGCGACACGTGGCAAAGTGACTGTCGGCAGCATAGAATTGCGACACGTGGCACACTGTGATTGGTTGATGATGACGTGGCGATGACGTGGCATTTTGACTCGGTCAACCGGTGATGTGGACGATAACGTGGCAGACAGGTGGAGTGACACGTGGCGATGGCGACTGTCGGCACCGTAGGATGATGACACGTGGCACGGCGCACGTTAGCAGATCTGCTGTGACGGTGCCACGTGGCACGGTGCACGTTAGCAAAGTCAAACTTTCTCAGATTCTGACTTGTGGACTCGGCGCACGTTAGCACTATTCGGCCAAAGGCTTGCGCGTCGCGACGCGCCAAAATTACCAAAATGCCATTTTGGTCCAATTTTCACCGTTTTGGCCCAAATCACCTCCAGAGTGTCCTGAAACTTTATTTATCTACACAAAACACATCAAAATATTCACAAAACTCATGAAACTATACATAATATTAGGTTAAATGAGTGGAAAATAGTGATAGATTTACCACTCATCACACCCCCAAACCTAACATTTTGCTAGTCCTTGAGCAAAACATAAAATAAAATAACATAATAAAATTTAACTAAGCCACTTTCGTAGGGATCACGGTTGCATTTAGCGTATGCAAGAAGCCTTTAAACCCCTAGGTGTCCCTAGTGGACGAGTTGTAGTCTCGTGAGGGTTTACAGTAATGATACCCACAAATATTTTTACAAAAGTAAAAAGGTAGTGAAACTAATGCACACAAAAGCAAAAAGACAAGCGAAAATAGAATAAAGAAGTTAGTGACTAATCAGGTGAAACTTCTACTCCAAGTTACTAGTTGTTTTCTTTCTTTCTAAATTACTGAATAAGTAAATTCTCCGATTATAATTACCATTCTCCATATACACAGCTAACAAAATATTAAACAACTCATTTTTTCCCACAATAGTCATAAGTGCAGTTAATAAGAAAGTAATATTTTTTTCATAAAGTTTTATCAGAATTCACATCTTTTTGTAGCAATGGAGTAATTTTTCTGATTTTTCTGATTTTTTTTTTATTTATATACAATATCTTCCATTTATGTAGCGAGTGTTGGGTCGGTGACTCCCAAACCAGTTGGCTTTAGGGCACCAAGTGTTAAGACACCCCTACAGACTTAATTACTCAGACTTCAGATATATATATTTTTGCAGCATCTTTGATCCATGTAGCGAGCTTTGAGCCAGTGACTCCCAAACCAGTTGGCTTTAGGGTATTAGGTGTTAAAACACCCTTACAGACTTAATAACTCGAATCTCAGATTTTTTTTTTACTCCATCACTTGTCGAGATGCTTCCTCCAATTAAACTAGAGCACTAAATATTACAAATATTTCAATTTTAGCTCATGTCCGTATGTTTCCATATATGTTGTTAATACCTGTTAACTGAGCATATGAAGATCTATTTTAATCAGTTTTATGGAGAATTCACAAATTAAATAATTCAAAAGGAAATAAATAAAAATTAACTTGTTTCAAAAATGGTTTGAGATACGTCTCAGGAGTGAAAACTCTTACTCAACTATCTCTTACCAATTTCACATTTTTAGTCAAAATAAAAAAACATTAACGCAAAATATTTTTGTAATTTTTAAAAAAATTTCAATTTTTTTTGTATTTTTCGAAAAAAATTTGGACTAAAAATAAAAACAACACACAACTAAAAACAAGATACTAATCAACTAATTTCCTCCCCAAAACCTAAATGAGACATTGTCCCCAATGTCTTATACAGTAAAAGGAGAGTTAAGAAGGTCGTACCTGGTTAGCTGAAATTCTACAGGAAATTAAAGGTTAAGATCCAGATTAATCCGATGCCTCTTACCACGATCGTCGTTGGACCAATTTATCTTTGAAAGGATAGGGTCAACTTGTGGTTCATAGGCTAAGAGTTGGTCAATTAGATCCGGAGCAGTTCTGGCAGTAAAGAGTAGTTCTTTCAAAGGTTTTGACATGGACCCATTTCTCTGGGCATCATCAAGAAACACACAAAGAAAATCATAAAATCCATCAACGTTAAACATCCCAATTGGTTTCTGGTGTATGTTCAGGTTCGCCCAAGATAGTACTATAATGATTTCCTCAAATGTGCCCAAGCCACTTGGCAAAGCGATAAAAGCATCAGCACTGTTAATCATTTCTACCAATCGTTCAGACATACCTGGCACGATCAGTTCATCTCCGTTTGATGATCCAATAAGATTTGCCTCTGCCAAGGGTTTTGGGATGATTCCCAAAACGTGACTGTCTCATTTTTGTACGGCCTTTGAAACGATCCCCATTAGTCCAAGATTGCCTCCGCCATATACTAAGTGCATATTCCTTGCAGCTAAGACTCGACCCAATTCATGTGCTGCTTCTACGTATTGTGGCTTAGTATCAACACTACTACCGCAAAACACACAGATGTTTTCAACTCGTCTTCTTGAAGTGGCTTCCATTTTTATATATTTCTTTCTCAAATCTGGATGCCTTCAAAAGTGAAATGACGGGCTGAATTTATAGAACCTGAAAAAGGTGAGTAATAATAGCACTAGTATCTTCAGAGGACAATTGTTAGCTAAACAACAAAAGAAATCGTGAAAGGTAAAAAAGTATAGATCCTGTCTACGAAAATAAAGATAATTAAAACAAAAAAGCAAATCCAAGCAATAATTAAGGTAACGGAATTATGTACGCAATACGCCACTCGCTTAGTATAAATTCATAAGGATGCGTCTCAAGAATTCATTCTTTACTCAGCCATCACAAATGAATTAGCTCTCTTCTTCCTGATTGCCAAACATCATTCATTCTGTCTTAAAATGCTCCGTTTGTGCTTTTCCCTACAAACATAACACACAAAATTAAAAGCTCTACAACATGTATACACAAAATATAAAAATAGAAATAACAACAAAGTGCATGGGTTGCCTCCCTGCTAGCGCTAAATTTTTCATCTTCAGCCAGACGTGACTGAAATCCATCTATCAAGGAGGTTTCAGCGTCGTTTTGGATGTCCGATTAAAGACAATCCCGTGAGCGTTGCTTTTGAAGGGTCTCTTCCAACGGTAAATGGGCAAAAAGAATTTTGTCATATTTCGTGCTTGTGTCACCTTTTTTATCTTTGTTGCTCCAGTGGTTCCTGAAAAGAAAGAAAGAAAATCAGGAGGTCTCGTATGGTGCTTGACTTGGAATGGAAGTTTCATTCTTTCAAGCTTATGGGTGATGTCTTTGATTTGTACTCCCCAAAATAGTGATGTTTCTCCTGAATGTATTGGATTCTCAATAAGTTCAGACATTTGCTCCTCTATTTGCTCTGTTTCTTGCTCCACATTTTCTTCACAGATGAATTTTAAAATTTATGTATTCAATTCTTCATCTGTCATCTGTGAAATGCATGCTCCAGAAGTATCAACGTGAGGATGTAAAGATGTGTCTGAAATTAGGTCTTCATCCTCTGAGGCTGATGTGATTGGCTCAGATAGATCTTCTTCAAATATTTGTGCAAAGCATTCTCCAAGATCTTCATTTTGAGTTTGAAAAGTTTCATCCTCATTTGTTGGTGCAGTTGGTACAAATAGCTCAGCTTCTTCATCTTCTTCATTTTGAGACTTTGTTGGTTCAGGCTTCTGAACTGATACCTCTGATTCTTGATATTGCTCAGACTCGTCCTCTGTTATGATGTCATGATGAATCTCAGGATATTCGAAGGCTTCTTCAGTAGTATTTGTATTTGCTCCGTGAGATATGTGATTCAGGTTATCTGTTAATTGCCTAACATGATTTGTCATCCTCTGTATAAACGCCGCTTGACTTTGAATTTTTGCGTCAAATTGAGCTTCCCGTTCCTCGAACCAATCTTTGAGCATGTGAATCAACTGATCTTCCTCTGATGGTTCTGGTTCTTGATGAAGATTGTAGATGAATGGTGGATAAGATGAAAAATATAATGGTTCTTCGTACCTTGAATGATTCCAATAATTCTGCCACTCTGAAAGGTATATACATTGATCGTTCGGGTGGTTACCATCACATATTACACATCTCCTCATTTCGTTCTGTTGAGCAAATGTAGAATTTCTTGATTTTGACATCCAGTGATAGTTGTTGGGCTGAATAACATGCCTCAGAAAACCGGACTGTTGCTCCCATATTTGGGGTGTATCTTCTTCTAGTAAAGCTCGAAATCTTTCAATCTCCCAATAATGTTCCATTTTCAATTCACCTGAAAACAAAAGAAAGAAATAAAAATTACAGATAAAAATAAAGAAAATTAGATACAAGTAAATTAGATAGCTTCAAAATGAATAACTCAAGAAAAATAAGTCCCCGGCAACGGCGCCAAAAACTTGACCGGCGTAAACACACACGTATAACGCAAGCGCACGTATCGTTCAAGTAGTATAAAAATATCGATCCCACGATGACTTAATTCCTACTGTTGTTATTAATTATTAATACTATTTATTTACAAGTATCTAATTATAGGGAGAAGGGAATTGATTGCTTGATTGATTTGACTGATTGTAGATTTGCTAAATAAATAAATAAATAAAAAGACAAAAGAAAATACTAAGAAAAATAACAAAAGACACAAAGATCTAGGGTTGTGAATCTTTCTAATATCTTTTAAAAGATAAAGTGATTATTTTATGTTTGTGTAATAAATCGGTTTACTAACCTGGAACACGAAATTATGCGAAAGCCTCTGTCGATGGTCAGACATAAATACCCAGTTTAACCCAATTGAACCATATGTCTATGTCAACCAAATTATCTGGATTCATTAAGTTTAAGTTCCAATTATGGATACCCCCGCCCGACAGGTAAATGTCTATCCTGTAAGGAAATCTATTAAAGGGTTATCTATCCTCAAGGAAGATCGTGGGCTATTAAATCTAAGACTGAAACCTAAAATCCATATGTCTAGTTCATTTTAGATTTACCAGATCAATCTTATTGGTTATCAGACAACAAGAAGCATTAAACTTAAGACATAATAAGTAAACCTTTAAATTACCCAAATTATAAAATAACCCCTTATAACCGGTGATATTAGAATTCATCACAACCCCAGATAACTAACACATAACTAGGGCTAGTAAAAACTTAAAAGTAAAAGACATAAAGTAAAAATGCTGAAAAGTAAAAGACATAAAGTAAAAGCTGAAAAGTAAATTACAATAAAATAAAATGCTAAGGTAAAAATATCAACTTTTAATATTTACTATTTAGATATCTCCCTTAATATAATATATTAACTTGTGATTATTTTACCAACCAGCCATATAGGCGGTAACCTGATTAAGTCAAATTAAGTCCAACCAGCCATAAAGGCGGAACCAAAATAAACCTGCCATATAGGCGGTAAGAAAATTTAATTACCAACCGACCAATCTGGCGGTATCCTTGATTAGTCAGGTTTAAACCAGATTAAAATGAATTACCAACCGACCAATCTGACGGTATCCTTTTTAAGTCAAATTTTAAATAGTGAATATATTATATTTAAGGGAGATTAATCTAAATAGAAATAGTAAAAGAATTACATTTCACCCTAGCAGGGGGAAGTTACCTCCTCATGGTGAATAGTAAAAATTGTAAAAAGTAAAGAAAATAAATTACTATTATTACAGAACGTAATTAAAATTAATTACAAAACAAAAAACTAAAAGAAACTAGATAGAAAACTCTTAAAATACATCAGAGAATTCAGAGAGAATGGTACATCTAAAACTGAAACATCGAGCTGAATTTATAGGCCTCGGTAGGCTCTGGGCGTCGCGACGCCAGCTTCTTTTGACGTGGCATGTTGAGAGCTTGACACGTGGTGATTCTGGATAAGGAGATAAGGCGACACGTGGCAAGGCGGCTGAGAGCTCAATTATTATGACACGTGGCGGCTTCTGATTGGTCGGTTCAGATTCTTATCCGCCACGTGTCGATTTCGGATAATAGAGCCAATAATTGATGCTGACGTGGCGCTGACGTGGCGACACGTGGCAAAGTGACTGTCGGCAGCATAGAATTGTGACACGTGGCACGCTGTGATTGGTTGATGATGACGTGGCGATGACGTGGCATTTTGACTCGGTCAACCGGTGATGTGGACGATGACGTGGCAGACAGGTGGAGTGACACGTGGCGATGGCGACTGTCGGCACCGTAGGATGATGACACGTGGCACGACGCACATTAGCAATGTCAAACTTTCTCAGATTCTGACTTGTGGACCCGGCGCATGTTAGCACTGTTCGGCGCACGTTAGGCGTCGCGACGCGCCAAAATTACCAAAATGCCATTTTCGTCTAATTTTCACTGTTTTGGCCTAAATCACCTCCCGAGTGTCCTGAAACTTTATTTATCTTCAAAATAACACAAAACACATCAAAATATTCACAAAACTCAAGAAACTATACAAAATATTAGATTAAATGAGTGAGAAATGATGATAGATTTACCACTCATCAATGGACTTTCTGGACTGATGAGAACCACAATTGATGCTGCTGTTGGAGGAGCGCTAATGGAAAAAGGAGAAGATCAAGCCTGGGACTTAATCGAAGAAATGACTAACAACAATTCCTTGTGGCCAACAGAAATGAGCATGATCCAGAGAATTGCAGGAATTTATGAAGTTGGAGCCAACACTGCAGTACTGGACCAGATATGTAAATTCTTGGAAACTCTTAACATGCAAAGCAATATTGGATCCACAGGTTCACCATATGGAGGAGCACCAGAACTAAACCAACAAGAAGAGACGGTGAATTATGTCAACAATTTCAACAGACATGAGAACAATCCATATTTCAACACCTACAACCCAAGGTGGATGAATCATCCCAATTTTTCATGGAGCAACAATTCAGGGCAAAAGAACTATCCACAACCCGGATTCCAACAGCAACAAAACAAAGTCCAGGAGCAGGCAAATGAACCAGGAATAGCAAAAGTGCTAGCTCAATTAAAAAAAATATGATGCTATGTTTCAGAACCAATCTGCTTCCATAAAAGCACTGGAGAATCAACACAGACCGCCAGGTAACCTTCCTAGCAACACATAACCAAATCCAAGGAACATGGGGAAGGAGCAGTGTCATGCCATCATTTTTAAAAGCGGTACTGAAATCAATAAAGATGTTGGAATCAAGGCATCCATTGAGGAAGTTCCAAAAGAAACAGTTCCATAGATGGAGGAAAAATAAGCAAAGGAAAAAGAACCAGAAAGAATCACTTTACCTCCACAATTTCCACAGCGTCTCTAGAAAAATAAATTGGACAAGCAGTTTGCTCGATTCTTGGAGGTTTTCAAAAAGCTGCATATCAACATTCCATTTGCAGAAGCTTTGGAACAAATGCCCAGCTATGTCAAATTCATGAAAGATATTCTTTCACGAAAACGGAGATTGGGAGATTACGTGACAGTAGCATTGACGGAAGAATGCAGCGCCATCATTCAGAGGAAGCTTTCCCCAAAGTTGAAAGATCCTGGCAGTTTCACCATTCCTTGCATCATAGGAGAACATAACTTCGGTAGGCCTTTGTGTGATCTAGGTGCGAGTGTTAACTTGATGCCTTTTTCTATTTTCAGGAAATTACAGATTGGAGAAACAATGCCCACATCAGTCTCTTTGCAACTTGCTGATAGAATGCTCGTATTTCCGAGAGGTGTAATTAAAGATGTGCTGGTCAAAGTTGACAATTTCATTTTCTCAGCAGATTTTATTATCCTTGATATGGAGGAAGACGAAGACGTGCTGATCATACTCGGGAGACCATTCTTGGCTGCAGGTCGAACCATTATTGATGTATAAAAAAGAGAACTAACCATGAGGGTACAAGACCAAGAAGTAAAATTCAATGTTTTCAAAGCCATGGAATTCTCGGGTAACGAGGAGAAGGATGAATGTTTTAGACTTGATGTGATACATAGTACCATCCATAACTCCAATGCAATGTAAAGTTCTACTGACAAACTGTCTGTGGAGCCTGAAGATAAAACGTTATGCGTACTGAAGAAGCATATTCTTGTACTACAAGCAACATAAAAGAAACAGTTCCATCAGTTCAAAGAATTGGAGGAATTTTATAGACAGCCTTTTGAGAATGCTAAACTGTACAAAGAAAATGCCAAAAAGAGACATGATGAGAAGTTAGTGCGTATATTTCACATTTTTCTGGTTTAGGAAGAAACACCTATGCTAAAAAGAGAAGAGCTAAAAGAATGGGTGTATGCTATAAATGTGCTCATATATTTTGTAATACTAGTTGTCGTTCTTTAGTAATGGTGTATGATAACCGTGAAGATAAGATTAATTTCATTAGGGATGACTTGAGTAAGGAGTCTCTAGATGATATATCTAAGACTATAGAGACGCATCCAGTGGAAATGTGTATCACGCAATTCGCTTGTTATATGCACAATTCCGTAAAGAAAGACAATAATATAGTCTCGGGAATCTGACTTTAAAATACCATGTTTGCCAATTTATAAGAAAATTGGATGGGAAGCTTGTCCCTGACGCATAGACGTCATTCAAGCCGTTACTTTCTGTAAATATTATATCTCTTTGTCTTTTCCTAATAATTGTGATTTATTTTATTGTTTTCTTTTATTTTTTCCGACAGGATCCAAACCTTTTTGACCTTTCACGATTTACTGTTTTGCTACTAATCTTCATTTGGAAGATACTAGTGCTATTATTACTCACCCTTTTTCAGGTATTATAAATTCAAATCATCATTGCACTCTTGAAGGCATCCAGAGCTGAGAAAGAAATACATAAAAATGGAAGCTACTTCAAAAAGAAGAGTTGAAAACATATGTGTGTTTTGTGGTACTAGTGTTGGTACTAAGCCACATTACATAGAGACAGCACATTAATTGGGTCGAGTCTTAGCTGAAATGAATATGCACTTAGTATATGGCGGTAGCAATCTTGGATTAATGGGGATCGTTTCAAAGGCCGTACAGGAAGGAGACAATCAAGTTTTGGGAATCATCCCAAAACCTTTGGCAGAGGCGAATCTTATTGGACCCTCAAACAGAGAAGAACTGATCTTGCCAGGTATGTTTGAACGACTGGTGGAAATTATTAACCGTGATGATGCTTTTATTACTTTACCAGGAGGCTTGGGGACATTGAAGGAGATTTTTACAGTGCTATCTTGGGCAAACTTGAACGTACACCAGAAACCGATTGGACTATTTAACGCTCATGGATTTTATGATTTTCTTTGTGTATTTCTTGATGATGTCCGGAGAAATGGGTTCGTGACAAAACCTCTAAAATAACTCCTCTTCACTGTCAGAACTGCCCCAGATTTAATTGACCAAATCTTAGCCAATGAACCACAAATTGAACATATCCTTTCCAAGATAAAATGGTCTGAAGACGATCGTGGTAAGAAGCGTCGGATAAATCTGGATCTTAACCTTTAATTTCATTTCTAGATGTAGAATTGCAGCTAACCAGGTACTGTTTCTCAACTCATCTTCTACTTTTTAAGACATTGGGGACAATGTCTCATTTAGGTTTGGGGGTGGGGAATAGTTGTAGTATTTTTGTTTTTATGTTGTTTTTATTTTTAGTCATAAATTTTCGAAAAATTCAAAAAAATTGAAATTTTTTACAAAAATCAAAAAAAATATTTTGTGTTTTTGTGTTTTTAATTTGATTAATCAGGTGAATTTAGTGTGAGATAACTGTGTAAGGAGTTTTCACTCCTGAGACGTATCTCAACCTATTTCGGAACAAGTTAATTTTTGTTTATTTCCTTTTGAATTATTTAATTTGTGAATTCTCCATAATACTGACTAAAATGAATCTTCATATGTTCAATTGACAGGTATTATCAACATACATAGTAACATACAGACATGAGTAGTAATTGAAGAGTTTGTAATATTCAGTGCTCTAGTTTAATTGGAGGAAGCATCTAAAAAAATGATGGGATAAAAAAAACAATGTCTGAGATCCGAGTTATTAAGTCCGTATGGGTGTTTTAACACATTGTGGCCTAAAGCCAACTGGTTTGGGAGTCACTGACCTAAAGCTCGCTACATGGATCGAAGATGTTAGAAATATATATATATATATATGAAGTTTGAGTAATTAAGTCCGTAGAGATGTCTTAACACCTGGTGCCCTAAAGCCAACTGGTTTGGGAGTCACTGGCCTAAAGCTCGCTACATGGATGAAAGATATTGTATATAAATAAAAAAAATCATAAAAATCAGAAAATATTTCATTGCTTAAAAAATGTGTGAATTCTGATATAACTTTAGGACAAAAATATTACCTTCTTTTCAACTACACTTGTGACTATTGTGAGAAAAAATGAGTTGATTAATATTTTGCTGACTGTGTGTATGGAGAATGGTAAAAATAATTGGAGAATTTACTTATTCAGTAATTTAGAAAGAAAGAAAATAACTCTAAACTTGGATAAGAAATTTCACCTGGTTAGTCACTAACTTCTTTATTCTATTTTCTCTTGTCTTTTTGTTTTTGTGTGCATTAGTTTTATTATCTTTTTACTTTTGTAAAACGTTTGTGGGTATCGTTGCTCTAAGCCCTCACGAGACTACAACTCATCCGCTAGGGACACCTAGGGGTTTAAAGGCTTGTTGCATACGCTAAATGCAACTGTGATCCCTACGAAAATGGCTTAGCTTAATTTTATTTTAAAGATGTTTACGTTATTTTATCTTGTTGTTTTGCTCGAGGACTAGCAAAATGTTAGGTTTGAGGGTGTGATGAGTGGTAAATATATCACTATTTTCCACTCATTTGACCTAATAGTTTGTATAGTTTCTTGGGTTTTGTGAATATTTTGATGTGTTTTGTGTTATTTTGTAGATAAATAAAGTTTCAGGACTTTCTGGAAGTGATTATGGGCCAAAACAGTGAAAAAGGACAAAAATGGGCGAAATTATAATTTGGCGCGTCGCGACCGCTAACGTGCGCCGCTTCGTGTGAAAATGTGTCATGCCATGTGTCACAATCTGAGAAGTCTGCTAACATGCGCCAGATGCTAACGTGCCCGTGCCACGTGTCATCATCAAAGTAGATCCGCTAACGTGTGATGTGCCACGTGTCACCAACACATGCTGCCGACAATCACCATCGCCACATGCCGTCTACGTGTCAACCACGTGGTGTCCACATCAGTCACATGTCGAGTCAGCTTGCTACGTGTCAGCCACGTCATCATCAACCAATCATCTTATGCCACGTGTCATCATCATATGGTGCCGACAATCCACATCGCCACGTCAGTACAATCATTCAGTTGCTGAGCCGCATTACCACGTGTCAACAACATCTTGTTTTGCGTCGGAAATCACGGCGTGTTGCGACGCACCCCACTTACTCAGGCCTATAAATTTAGCCGAATTTTCTGATTTCAGATGTACCTTCCTCTCTGTAATTCTTTAAGAATTCTAAGGAGTTTGTATCTAGTTTGTTTAATTTCAGTTCTGTAATTAATTTTATTTACTTTTTGTAATAGTAATTTACTTTCTTTACTTTTTTAGTTTTTACTATTATGCAATTATGAGGTAACTTCCCCCTGTTAGGGTGAAAGATAAAGCTTTTATTATTGCTATTTAGATTAATCTCCCTTAATTATAATATAATAACTATTTAAAACTTGACTTAATGAGGATACCGCTATATTGGCCGGTTGATAATTGATATTAAATTGGTTTTAACCTGACTAAGCAAGGATACCGTCTGGTTGGTCGGTTGGTAATAAATTATTAATTTGACTTAATCAGGTTACCGCCTATATGACTGGTTGGTAATATCACACAAGTTAATATATTATATTAAAGGATATATCTAAAATAGTAGTAATAAAATCGGATCCTTTAACCCTAGTATTTTCTTTTATTGTACTTTTTCCTTTTTAATTTTCAGCATTTACTTTTCAGCACTTTACTTTATGTCTTTTATTTTTAGCTTTTAGTAGTTGTAAATATGTGTCGTAGCTAAGCCCGTTATCTGGGGTTGTGATGAATTCCAATATAATTGTTTATAAGTGGTTATTTTATAGTTTGAGTAATATAAATGTTTACTTATTAAGTCTTAAGATTAATGCTTCTTGTTAACTGGCCACAAATAAGATTGATTTGGTAAACTTAAAATAAACTTGACAAAGGAATTTTAGGTTTCAGCCTTAGACTTAATAGTCCACGATCTTCCTTGAGGATAAATAACCATTTAATAGATTTCCTTACAAGATAGACATATACTTGTCGGGCGGGGGTAGCCACAATTGAAACTTAATCTTAATGAATCCAGATAATTTGATTGACATAGACATATGATTTAATTGGGTTACATTGGGTATTTGCATCCGACTATCGATATAGGCTTTTGCAGAATTTCGTGTTTCAGGTTAGTAAACCAGTATATTACACAAACATGAAATAACCACTTCATCTTTAAAAAGGTATTGGAAGAATTCACAACCCTCGATAGTTTAATAAATTGAATTTTCCTTAATATACTTTCGCGCTATTTTCATTTCGTTTTAATTTAAGTCATCATTCCAATCAATCCATTAGTTACTAGTAATCATTTGACCTCATAAAACTAATAGCTTAAGTATTAAGTCCTCGTGGGATCGATATTTTTTATACTACTTGAACGATACGTGCGCTTGCGTTATACGCGTATGACTACGCCGGTCAGCAACCATTGGCTTCTGAGTAGGGGAGATGAGGTTCTGGTCTATCCTCATCTGTTGGAATGTTTCTCAAAAGATTATATCTGAACTGCTCCATCTGTCTACCAGGACATGGGACATCATTGTATCTACTATGCATAGTCTAATTATTAGATGGTTAGAATATGCTGGTCTCAGCATGTTCATATCTCTGTCCGTGAATGAGATTGGTACTGAATAGGTGAATGGCCATGCTCCTGCCTTGATGCAGTTTATTTGAAATCTCATGGCCCTCATCCGATCTTCCCTCTCTGTGATCCAGTGCTTCATCTTGTGCTCTTCCTCGGGCTTGTCCATCCTTACACATAAGACGTGAGCCAACCAATATTTATCTTCTGAGGCGCTGTTTGGCACTACCTCAGATCTCTGCTGGGTGTTTCTCTAATCTTGATGTTTCTGGTAGTTGACTTCCCATGACAGAGCCCCAGATTCGAACTAGCTCTTTCCTTTATGATATTCTAGTAGTTTGTCCTTTTTCATAATTACTTTCAGCTATCATTACATGTTCTTGAATCTAACAGTGGTATGTGTCACATCCCTATAAAACTCACAATACGGCCCCTTGTCCCGGTATTCTACTGGAACTCTTATCGGATGAGGCTCCCTCGGTAGACTTTGATTCTTCACTTTGTGGAAGATATGCTAATGTGGTAGGGTTAACTCATATAATATTCCATCATCTTCCCACTTTATCATTTTAGGTTCTGACTCGTACTTTCCCTTCTCCTTAGTATTTTCTGATATCCAAATTTCATTCTTATCTCCTAGTGACTTTCTTTTCTTTGAGTCTTGACCTTGTCTATTGTTGGTTCGGCTGCTGCGACCTTGTTCTGCCACTACGATCGCAGCGGCCTGAGACATCCTGGTTCTATTTTCCATTACCTTTAACACGACCTCTGTTCTGATCCGTACTTCTAACATGTCATAAGGAGGTACCTTCAGGAAATACTCATGACCCACTAATCAGCCCTCTGAGGAAGAATGATGCTGCTAACTTCGAATCTAAGTTGTTGACGGTGTTCATCTTGTCAACGAACCTTTGTAAGTAGTGTTTGGGAGGCTCATCATATTTATGCTTCAGTTGTAGGCCAACCATAGTAATTTCAGTGGGACGGTTGGCATAGTACTTCTCAATGATTTCCACCCCAGATCTTCAAAGCTCCCTATAAATATCTCTGGAAATTGTAGGAATCAAGATAGGGCATTGCAAGTGAGAGTGGTGACGAACAACTTGCACATCAGAGCTTCATTGGTGGTTTCCAGCGTGAGCCTTTGTAGAAACTAAACCAGGTAAGTAACTAGGTCTGACTTCATAGTCTATTTATCGAAGTTAGATGGGTGAAGTCTCGGGATTTCAACACTTCTCAATCCACTCCTATAATGGTGAGGATGACATCCCTCTGATTCCTAGGTCAGTTAGATCTGTCCAGGTCTGTACCCGAATACCCTTGATTCTCTCCATTATCACCACCACCAACTTTTCGTCGACACATTCTTCATTACAGTGGATATCTTTTCT
Organism: Zanthoxylum bungeanum; assembly: GCA_019454045.1. Classification (NCBI taxonomy): domain Eukaryota; kingdom Viridiplantae; phylum Streptophyta; class Magnoliopsida; order Sapindales; family Rutaceae; genus Zanthoxylum; species Zanthoxylum bungeanum. Next base: position 157,286 of record SKCR01037498.1, on the reverse strand, counting down.
ATTATAACTCACATCAAGACCTTTGCCTTTCTTTTTATGCTCCAACTCTCTCCACATCCGGCCCTGATTCTTGGAACTCGTTGCATCAAATTCCGCATCATCAATCTTAATGAGGCTATTTCCCTGGGGTCTTTCGTCGTGGTTCTCCTCTTGTCGCCCATTCTCGCGGAGGTCATCGACGGTAGCTCCTTCATTCCTCTTCCCTTTATCTTTACTGAGTCCAACTCCCTAGATACGGGCTTTAAACGTCTGGTTATTTTGTTGTATGACTTACAGCTATTCTTGGAATTGATTTCTCATGTCCTGCAAATGGTACTCCATTTGCTTCATCATCTCGTTCCTGATTGTTGAGATGTCTATTGTGGGTATCAATGATTGGATACTTTTTCCTTCTGATGAGCAGCGAATACAGATATTCTAGACTCTTTATTTCTTAAGGCCATTCTTACTTGTCTAGTTGAGTGAATCTTCCAGGGTTTGGTAATCGCAAAAAATTATTAACACAACTTTTCTTCTCGAAATTCCCCACAGACGGCGCCGATTGTTTGTGCAGTCAATTTTACAAACAATATAATCAAATGACGAATACAAAAATTGGTAAAAAAATATTATATTATTGTTTGATTATCAAAAGGTCGATCCATTATTTTAGGAATTCTCGTACTATTTATAATACTTTATTATAAGGAAAATAAATTGACAGTGGTTACATCTCATTCACGTTTCCCACTAATTGACACACTCCCTATAATCTCGAAACTTCCATATTCTGGGCGATTGTCCAGCTTAAAGAAACGAAAAGTAATCAATTGGTTGTCTGATTCCTTGTTTAAAAGATTCGTGTCATCAATAAAATGATATTTCAGGCATATTCCTTGGGTGACCTGTGCTTGCGTTCGTGGAGTCAAGCCTGGTATGGACTTTCCACTGGTGAGCCTTGTATTCAGACTTTGATAGAGGTTCTGACTTCAGACCCTGGTGATGGGTTCCGTTACCAGACTCTGATGGTAGGCTTTGTTGCCAGACTCTGACGATAGATCCTAAAGATTGGTTCTGACATGAGGTCATTGAACCATCTTCGTTTTGTCACATGTCATTTCACCAGATGCTTGATTTTCCCTAAACAGTTTTTAATTTCTTTCGAATAAACGAGAATTGAGTTTATTGGCGAAAGTTTTGTGTGTGTGTGTGTATTATTCAATAGCAATTCATTAATTTAAGTTGGAAGAAAAATAATTTCGTCCATTTTCCTTCTCATGTGGCTATCTATTTTTTTTTTTTTAAAATTCTTTGAAAACACTAAATAATATATTTATTTAAATGTTGTAAAAAACTTATTAAATGATTTTTGCTCAGCCTAGTGATAGAAACAGGTTGTGTATGGTACGAGGATTTCAGTATCCATATCTGTCCCGCTCAATTAACGGGTATAAAAATTATCTATTTATCCACCCCTAACAAAACGGGCCCTGCAAGTCATCGTTCATTTGAGAATTTTACCTCTAATTGAACAAGGATGCCAATATCCCTACTAGACCTGTCCAACTAACAGGTATATAAAATTATCTTATTACACGTCCTTAAAGTATTGGCCCCCGCGTGCTCCCATCTTAACGAGGATTTTCGCCATCTCTAGCCCAGCCCATGTTTTAAAACTCCTATCTAATACTTTTTTAGTTTTTAGTTTTTAGTTGTTATATTTTTATTTTTTTAATAAATGAAAGGTCGGACCCGACTTACTTTTAAAAGCCATGATCCAGGCCCAACAATAAATGAGCCTAATTTTGAAAGCCACAGCCCATCCCTTACGTCGAGGCCCGTGTTAATGTCCCATGGGCTCGGGCTGGCAAGGTCGGCCCATGATATTTTGCCACATACAAAACAATTGTTAAACATCCTTACGAAAATATGAAATTCGTTAAATGTCAGGTAATTATGAGATAATTTATTTTTCCCTTTTTTAAAAAAATTATGAGTCGTCCACCAAATTTTTGACCTATATTCGAAAAGTACACACAATTTTCTAAAATCATCATCGGTCTACCTTAATTTTGAACATGTATCAACGAACTACTTTTTCCATTAGTTGTATAAAGAACCTTTTAAGAAATCTTTGCTAAAGAAAAATATGTCTATGTGATCGCGATTTTATAAATATAGAACGTAAGCGCACATTTCGCTCAAGTAATACAGTGACAAAAAAATCAGATATCATACCCACAAAGACTTAATATTTCTATTTTAATACCAAAACTAACTTATTTAACTTAAACTAAACTATTAAGGAAGAGAATCGTTGATTAATCAAATTTAGCTGAAATGTAAATAAAAAGTAAATGATACACGTTGGAAAACCTTATAGATAAAAGAATATATGGTTGCAATTTCACTTAAGCATGAAGACAATAAGCTCATGCATGTTTCATTCAATTGGATTGTTATTATAATTATTAACCTAGAACATTAAATTATTTATAAGCCTTTTTCAATGGTCAAGTGAATATATTTGTACGGGCCAAATTTGGTCCAAGGTTAATTTCGACCTTTCGCCTCAGGCACACTACTAAATGCACCCCTGAAACCCCCTAACCAAACCCAAAGACATTGTGCAGGCCCAGGCTCGGAGAAACATCAAACCCAAAGACCGATACCTGAACCCCTTTAAATACCAACCCATGAAACTTCTAGACCCATAACTACCATTCATGACTGCCCATAACTGCCTCTTCACGACTCGATTGTTACAATCACCCAAAACGTATAAACAATTAAGGCATTCATGAGTCCCACCTCGAATCGCCTATAAGAGGAACCAAAGTCCAGAAGAAAAGGGGCATGTAAGCTCTTCTACCCATAGCTCAAGCAATATTCTCTATAGACCTCCTACCTAAGCTTGCTCCTCCTTCAACGGTATTAATAGATCACTTTCATCACTGACTTGAGCGTCGGAGTGCCCCCGGCACCCACCACACCGGTGGGTAGTTTACTCCTGCTCACTCTACCTTTGTTTTACAGGATCGCTAGTGCCCTCAACCTACAAATTCTCGATTGTGGACCTCGGGCGAAAATCATCATCCACAATTTGGCGCCCACCGTGGGGCCTTAGCGATTCATAGCAGACGAAGATCTCTCAGTCTACGATCCATTCAACACAGCTGCACATGGCTTCTAGCAGTGATCAGACATTAGATCCTATGGCCTCTCAATTGGCCATTCTACAAGAACGATTACGAGTCTTAGAGGAGGAAAATTCAGCCATGCGAATCTCCAATATAACCCTCCAGAAGCAACTGGAGCAAATCTCTTCAACCTCCCGACAACCTGATACTACAGACCTTCCCGGCAATCCCACAATCCCCACTAATCTCTTGGGGGCATTCAACAATGTGACAAGTAAAAATCTGCCATCAGACAACCATCCACCAAATCAAGAAAGAAGTCAACATATTTCCTCAACCGACCAAGCACAGTAAGTTGCCTCCACCATGCGCAAGGAAATGCAGGAGTTCAAAGATACAATTCTCTCCAGCCTACATGGTGTCAAACTACCAGTGAGAAAAAGCCGAGCCGGCACGATCTCAGATACCCCATTTTTGGACACCATCACTTCCACCGAACTACCAAGGAAGTTCAGTCCTCCAGATATGAAGCTGTATGACGGATCCACAGACCCGAACGATCATGTGATCCATTACAAATACAAGATGATGTCGACTGATCTGGCTCCTCATCAATGGGTAGCTGGAATGTGTAGAGGATTCGGAGAAACATTGGCGGGCCCAGCCCTCACTTAGTTCCTCAATCTATTGGGTCATATCAGGAACTAGCTGATAAATTTGTGGAGCATTTTGCAAGTTCTTGCAAGCTTGTGAAGACCACCAATGACCTTAATGCAATCCAACAACGGAGAGGGGAGTCATTGCGAAGCTACGTGGCTCGCTTCAATAAAGAAATGATAACAATCTCAGATCTCTATCAGCCTACTGTAGTGGAAGCATTCAGAAATGGATTACTTTCAGAAAGTGGACTCTATAAAAAGCTCACTAAATTTCGATGCTACACTATGGATCATGCCGTGGCCCATGCTCAAATTGAGATTAAATGGGAGGAGGATAAAAGAAACAAGAAAAGAGATAATTACATCAGCCATCACAATGAGAGAACCTCAAATCCGCCCAAGCGACCCTACAACTGATATGCTAACAATGTACTTCAATAAAGTGATACTTGATGTAATTAGTTAATAAAAAAAAGGGCTAGATGACCACCCATTGTCGCCTTGGGGACATCATAGCTTCCCAAATAAGTATTCATTGGTTACTTTTGAAAGAAAACTATCATGCACAAAACTCCAACTTAGGGAGAAACTCATTTGCTCCAATCGACCTATATTTACCAACACCTGGCCCAATCAACATGCTTCTCCCAATCGACATGAGAATACCCTCAAAATCCTCCAACATACCCAATCGGCCAAAAAGTAAACTCTAGGATTGTCATCTCCTCCATACTACGTGAAAAAAATTATCATATCTTTCAGACGATGAAGGATTGCCATCTCCTCCAAACTACATGGAAGGATTTTCATCTCCTCATTCGACCATGAAAGAACAAGGCGCATCCTTCCAATTTAACCAATTTTCCTACCATTCACCCCATACGACGAAGCAATGTGTCTTGCATTGGAATATCCAGCAGCCCCACTCTACATGTATAAAGACTTGTCATGAGAAGGATGTCCCATACGACAATACACAAATGAATACTTGGCATGGACATCCCAGTCGACATTACCAGATGGAAGAAGGCTTAGTATCTGACAGAGGGTCCACTCGACACGAGAAGGAAAAAGTCTTGGCTAGGAGCTGAGGTACCACTCCACACGACAAGGAAGAACTCTTAGCCAGGGGCTGAAGCACCACTCGACACGACAAGGAACATATCTTAGTTAGGGGCTAAGGTTCCAGTCGACACGACATGGAGGAAGGATCAGTTATTGGCTGAAGTTTCATTCGACACGACAGATAAGTAGGGTGAGTTGCCTAAAGTTCCAATCAACATTACATGGATACACATCATGAGGATGCTATCACACTCGACAATACAAAGATGTAGTCTCGGCTCAAGGAAGATGCTTCAAATGAAGATTCATCATAAGGTGAATGTCCCACTGGACACTACACTCAGCATGAGGTAAATGTCTCACTCGACATGACATGTATGAGGCTTACACTTATTTAAGATCCCATTCGATAAGATATGAATATCACATTCCTCAGAAGACATGAAAGGTTAGTCATCATATCCATACGACATTTATTTAATACCGCAAACTCCAGACTACATAGGGAATCTTTTATCATGCCTAGTAGTATGAAAAATCCTTTGGACCTCCATCAGGTCCACTCGACCGACCTTCATCAGGTTAGGTAGTATGAAAAATCATTTGGACCTCCATCAGGTCAACTCGACCGACCTTCATCAGGTTATGTAGTATGAAAAATCCTTTGGACCTCCATCAGGTCCACTCGACCGATCTTCATCAGGTTAGGTAGTATGAAAAATCCTTTGGACCTCCATCAGGTCCACTCGACCGACCTTCATCAGGTTAGGTAGTATGAAAAATCATTTGGACCTCCATCAGGTCCACTCGACCGACCTTCATCAGGTTAGGTAGTATGAAAAATCCTTTGGACCTCCATCAGGTCCACTCGACCGACCTTCATCAGGTTAGATAGTATGAAAAATCCTTTGGACCTCCATCAGGTTCACTCGACCGACCTTCATCAGGTTAGGTAGTATGAAAAATCATTTGGACCTCCATTAGGTCCACTCGACCGACCTTCATCAGGTTAGGTAGTGTGAAAAATCAATTGGACCTCCATCAGGTCCACTCGACCGACCTTCATCAGGTTAGGTAGAATGAACAGTAGTATGAAAAATCATTTGGACCTCCATCAGGTCCACTCGACCGACCTTCATCAGGTTAGGTAGTGTGAAAAATCAATTGGACCTCCATCAGGTCCACTCGACCGACCTTCATCAGGTTAGGTAGTATGAAAAATCATTTGGACCTCCATCAGGTCCACTCGATCGACCTTCATCAGGTTAGGTAGTATGAAAAATCCTTTGGACCTACATCAGGTCCACTCGACCGACCTTCATCAGGTTAGGTAGTATGAAAAATCATTTGGACCTCCATCAGGTCCACTCGACCGACCTTCATCAGGTTAGGTAATATGAAAAATCATTTGGACCTCCATCAAGTCCAATCGACCAGCCTTCATCAGATTAAGTAGTATGGAGAATCCATTGGACCTCCATCAGGTCCAATCGACTGGCCTTCATCAGATTAGGTAGTATGAAGAATCCATTAGACCTCAATCGGGCCCAGTCGACCAACCTTCATCCAATCTAGTAGGATGATGACCCTCATGGACCTTCATCGGGTTCATTCGACTGTAGTCTCATGGTCTTCAAACGACATGGTCTCAGACTACAAGTCCTGTAGAATGAGGAATTATACCCTCATTGACCTTAGTCAGGTCTTGTAGAATGATGAATTATACATTCATTGACCTTTGTCAGGTCTTGTAGAATGAGGAATGAGAACCTTCATTGACCTTTATCAGGTCTTGTAGAATGAGGAATGAGAACACTCATTGACATTCTTCAGGTCTAGTAGAGTGAGAAGCGATGACCTTATTGGACCATTATCAAGTCCATTCGATAGGTCCATACGACCGTAGTCTCATGGACCCTCATCAGGAGAATGAGTGATAACCTTCATAGACCTTCATCAGGTCTAGTAGTATGATAAGGAAATACTCTTGGACCATCGTCAGGTCTGCAGAGTGAAGACTTTCATAGACCTTCATCTGATCCAAACGACATTGAAGAGTCATCTGGTCATTTGACCCGTAGTATGAGGATTATCCTAACCTTCATCTGGTTCAGTCGACCGGGGACTTCCCCCATGGACTCATGTCGAGTCAACTGAAGACATGGACTTCCTACAGTCCATACGACAATGTCGTGTGAAATAACTCATGAACCTTCATCTGGTTCAGTCGACCGGGGACATCCCTCATGGACTCATGTCGAGTCAAATGAAGACATATATTTCCTACAGTCCATACGACAATGTCGTGTGAAATAACTCATGAACCTTCATCTGGTTCAGTCGACCGGGGACATCCCCCATGGACTCATGTCGAGTCAACTGAAGACATGGACTTCCTACAGTCCATACGATAATGTCGTGTGAAATAACTCATGAACCTTCATCTGGTTCAGTCGACCGGGGACATCCCCATGGACTCATGTCGAGTCAAATGAAGACATAGACATCCTACAGTCCATACGACAATGTCGTGTGAAATAACTCATGAACCTTCATCTGGTTCAGTCGATCGGGGAGATCCCCCATGGACTAATGTCGAGTCAAATAAAGACATAGACTTCCTACAGTCCATACGACAATGTCGTGTGAAACAACTCCTGAACCTTCATCTGGTTCAGTCGACCGGGGACATCCCCATGGACTCATGTCGAGTCAAATGAAGACATAGACTTCATACAGTCCATACGACAATGTCGTGTGAAACAACTCATGAACCTTCATCTGGTTCAGTCGACCGGGGACATCCCCCATGGACTCATGTCGAGTCAAATGAAGACATAGACTTCCTACAGTCCAAATTTGGTCCAAGGTTAATTTTGACCTTTCGCCTCAGGCCCACTGCTAAATGCACCCCTGAAACCCCCTAACCAAACCCAAAGACATTGTGCAGGCCCAGGCTCGGAGAAACATCAAACCCAAAGACCGATATATGAACCCCTTTAAATACCAACCCATGAAACGTCTAGACCCATAACTACCATTCATGACTGCCCATAACTGCCTCTTCACGACTCGACTGTTACAATCACCCAAAACGTATAAACAATTAAGGCATTCATGAGTCCCACCTCGAATCGCCTATAAGAGGAACCAAAGTCCAGAAGAAAAGTGGCATTTAAGCTCTTCTACCCATAGCTCAAGCAATATTCTCTATAGACCTCCTACCTACAGCCCACACGGTAGCTCGCAGAAATCAAGGTAATCTCTAAGCTTGCTCCTCCTTCAACGGTATTAATAGATCACTTTCATCACTGACTTGAGCGTCGGAGTGCCCCCGGCACCCACCACACCGGTGGGTAGTTTACTCCCGCTCACTCTACCTTTGTTTTACAGGATCGCTAGTGCCCTCAACCTACAAATTCTCGATTGTGGACCTCGGGCGAAAACCAGCATCCACAATATTCAATTTAAACTACTTAATTATATGTCTATATTAATTACTTTAAACCAAATACATTAAGGTTATGTTCTAATAATGGCTATGCTACGCATGCCCTGTATGTATATTTCTATCATGGAGGTAAATATATTCAAAAGAACTAGATCATGCACTATTATTCCCACGGCTAATCATAATTTCCTTCGTCGAGTTCCTAAGGATTTACCTAAAAATATTTTATTATTTGCCAAACAAATAAAATATACACTCAAACACAAAGAATAATAAATAATCAATAATAATTACCAAAAATAAAAATATGCAATTAAATTCATTAAACATGCTCAAGATTCATTATAAACCTAGATTTAATGAATTAGCTACTCATAATATTCAATAAAAATAAACTAATCATTATAACAAGTCAAGAACTCATAAAAGATAAAGTTAAAGAGAAAAATGAAGAAAAACTATTGTTTGTAGTTTTCGTCTTCAAACTCAAACTCCGATTGATACACTCATACTTGTCTTGTTTTAGGCGTTCTTCTATGTTCTTGGAGACTCCAAAATATGTTATGAGATTTCTTTTATGTTTTGAGACGAACTGATACTTATATATGAGGCTCGGGGTGTTTCTATTAGGGCGGTTGTGAGACTCCTAGGGTCGGATCGGTGCCCCGCGCAGCAGAAGTGGGTCTAACCCGTGGTATTTGAACATGAGTGTATTTTAAATATTTTCATAGAATACTATATTTCATTACGATTATATAGGAAAAAATCGGGGATGAATTAGAGTCCGGAAAAATAAAATGGGACACGTGAGCTACATGCTGCGCTACAACACAGCAGCCTCGAGTTTTTTCAACAAATTTTTTATTAAAAAAACTGTAAACGCCTTTTAAAAACACCCAAAATAATTTTAATTTCAAAACCAACTTCAACACATGTTATACAATAAACATATATATTCTAAATATATATATATAATATATATATATATATATATATATATATTATATATATATATATATATATTTCTTTGAATCAAAACACAAACCAAAATAGAATCCCACAATGAAATGACTCATGAACAATTCTAGGTCACTCAAATGTGGTCAAGTGATTTTAGAATGGTAGTCATAACTCTAAGCTATTTTCTAAAATTCCAAACCTTAATTTTATGTTTATGTCCAACATAAATATTTTGACCCAATCATAAACATATTATGCTTATGCTTCCAAAGCATCCATACACAATTTATTAGCTTAATTTCAACATCAAGCTATGTTATTATATATCTAATACATAATACATCAATAAATATTTCACTAATGATAACTCACTAATGAAAATATAGTTTTAAAGAAGATCAAACTTAATTTTATAGCTTAGTCATAGCTCTAAGCTATTTTCTAAAATTTCAAACCTTAATTTTATGTTTATGTCCAACATAAATATTTTGACCCAATCATAAACATATTATGCTTATGCTTCCAAAGCATCCATACACAATTTATTAGCTTAATTTCAACATCAAGCTATGTTATTATATATCTAATACATAATACATCAATAAATATTTCACTAATGATAACTCACTAATGAAAATATAGTTTTAAAGAAGATCAAACTTAATTTTATAGCTTAGTCATAGGTCTAAGCTATTTTCTAAAATTCCAAACCTTAATTTTATGTTTATGTCCAACATAAATATTTTGACCCAATCATAAACATATTATGCTTATGCTTCCAAAGCATCCATACACAATTTATTAGCTTAATTTCAACATCAAGCTATGTTATTATATATCTAATACATAATACATCAATAAATATTTCACTAATGATAACTCACTAATGAAAATATAGTTTTAGAGAAGATCAAACTTACATAGTAAGTTTGATACCAAGATCCAATCTTCTTCTCCTTGTTGAAATGTTGTAGAGAACTTTTAAATCTAGCAAGCTTGATTTCAATATCCAATCTTGATTCCAAAATTAGCAAGCTTGATTCCAGTATCCAATCTTGATTTCTCCTTGTTGAAATATTATAGAGAACTTCCAAAACTTCTCTAAACATTTCTTTTACTTAGGCTAATATTTCTAAATCTTGCTTGTTTTAGCTTTCACAAGCTTAATTTTCTTAAGCTCAAGCTTGCCTTTTATAACAAAACTTATGCAATTTTTAATTAATAAAAGTCTTAATCAATTTTTAGGTGGGCTTAATCCAATTTGTCCAATTATGTATAATTATGTGTGAGTAATTTCCATTATTTACCACTTTGATTTAATCCAATTAAATCAAGACAAAGTTTAACAAATGAAATAGTTCATTGTCTACTACTTTGATTTAATCCAAGTAAATCAAATCAAATACACCTATTATTACACATTTGTAATTACCAAAATATCCTCCAATGGTAGAGATATTTATGAAATTACAACAAAGCCATTGTGTGATTTTGGATTAATCTAATTGGGTCAAAGTAAATAATTAATGTTATCCAATAACACTTAATTATTTTAATTGATAATTACAATATCAAATATTATTTATTATCAAACATTATCGGCTACCGAAGTGATCAACGAGTATATTTCATATTGTGAGACTCTCTAAGTCCAGACACGTTCGTCATATAAGCCTGGCTTATATGTCCGCAATTTGGTCACCTCCAAATTCACGAAGAACACGAATGACCTTTCAGAACTATACAAGTCGAGGTCATCACATATGTTTAACAATCCCTTCGTCGTAAGCTATCCGATTTGTACTTAGGAAACATATATTACACCGTCAAGTTTCCGATGCGCACATCTCATTTCGACATGTCCACGATTCTTTATAACTAATCAGAACACTACTTCTGACCTATGAGATCCACCCTAGGTGATCGGCTTAGGCCAAAATCTTAAGAACCGTGACTTACTCACATGAATACCTAAACTTCTTATGGTACATATACGAGTGGATAGATCCTATCTTGATACACACTTGATTAACGAGTGCATCGGTCCACACCCAACGAACATCTAGCGGTCAAACTATGAAATGTCTCTGATATATATGACATCAAAGTGTGGAAGATCATGCACAAAATCAATTTTATCCTATAGTCAAAGGACCATATATGTTACTCGACTCGAGAAGATTTCTATTGACAGTTGTGTGTACTTCCAACTATTAGGAATCACTTGTGAGTCATTTAGTATTCACTCCAATGAATACCCACATGTCTATACAAGTTTTCATTGCTCATGATACATTGGGTTAAACCATTGGAACATCAATTCCGATATACGATATATGTTAGTCTTCTAGGTTATAGGAATTCGATTGGATTCCAAAATTAACGACTATGAATATTTACTTTAAGAATAATTTATAATAATAATATTATCCCAATGTTGGACCACCCAGTGTCCAATATTACTACATGACTATTTTAAGGTTGATTTCATTCTTAGCATATTTATATATCAATATAATATGCATAATGACATTACCATTAATAAGGTTTGAAATAAAAAATTAATTATTTTATTAGTAAATAATAAAAAATAATGTAAAATACATTATTCAGATTGACGCTCTAAACACCAACTCCAACAGTTTCCTACTTAAAAATCGGATTTAGGGCGAATTAGGGTCAAAATTGTCATGTCGCGATGCACTGAACGTGTCACGACTCCCTCCAAACTCATCTCGCGTGTCGCAGCTCTTTCACGGGTATCGCGACGCGCAAATTATGCTCAGCATAATTTTGCACATTTGCATTCTGTTTCAATTTAGTTCATGCGCGATTCTCGACGCGCGTTCAACGTCGAGACGCGCATTTTAACTCCGAATTTTTTCCCGGTTTGCTCTATATCTTGTCATTTTTATTCCTAGTTAATTCCATTGAGTCGAGATATTATTTTGACCTACAAAACACACCCAAAACATATCAATTTGCTCATAAAGCTCAATATCACAAACTAAATATTAAGATAAATGGGCGGAAAATATAGGGATATTAACCGCTTCTCACTATGCCTTTAGAATTATATTATTTCCATAAATGAATTGCAGTTGATAGCACTGTTTTGAGAACCAAATCGGTCCATTTTCTTAAAGTTAAAAATGCGGTGAGTCCACTCCGGATTAAGGTAAAAAACCGAATTTACAAAAAAAAGGTGAAAACCGGTCCATTTTCTTAAAAAAATATTATATTTTTTAATTTTTAATTAAATTAAATTATTTATTATGTAAGCTAGTTTTGCCAGTTTTTGGACACAGTTCAATCGGTCGAACCAATAACTCATTGAACCTTTTACATTACTGGTTCGATCCCCGGTCCGGTTCGGCCTTTAGCAACCCCCTTGACTCTTGAGCAAACTATCACTGTGTTCCTGGGCTTAATAACAAAACAAACATTGGCATGAAATCCAATCTTGACATTATTTTCTAAAAGAAGCTTAGAAACACCAAGTGAAAAGGATTTCAGGTTGATGAGTAAGTAGCCCTGCTGATCCTATGATCTTAAAATGCTTAAGCCAATACTAGTACCAACATGCAACTAATAAATACCACCTTGATAAACAAATGAGTCCATTAACAATAATTATAGAAGATATTTTTTTGTGACATTCCTACTTCAAATAGTCGTATATTTTAATTTTTTTTTCTAAAATATACAATTACTTAAAATAGAAATATCTCATTAAAAAATATCCCCTAAAAGATATCCGTCCATCAAAAAGTAATGGATTTCTTTGGCCCATCACCACCATTGTTACTACCAACCATATGACCAAAACCATAAGTATTGTCTTTGAAGTTAGGCATATTCTTGGTAAAAGTAACCTTGTCTTTTTAGCTGGGTTATATGGATATACAAGTTGACCTAATTCACCAATATTCTGGCCTCTAACTTTCTTTTCAATTATACTTTTTGTCTAAGCAAGAGTGCTCATATACACATATACTTTCACTTAGTAACCAAATTTCTATAATTTATCATTATCATCATTGTTCATAAGCCTTCCAGTTATTGCTAAAGTATCAGTTAAATGTTTCATCTTAGCATGGCCTTGAATATAACTCTTGCCTAATATTCATAACTGCCAAGTCCATTCTATCTTTATATGTAATCTTTTGTCTTTCCTTCAATGTTATCAACTTCTCAATGTGCATCACATGGAGATTATGACATACTTTGAGTTTGACCATGGTGGTAAATTATATGGTACAATATGGTTACATGCTATATGGCTTACTTATATATATCCAACAAGATTAAGGCTCTATTTTATATTACGAATAAAAAATTACATTGAACAAATGGTGGTTTGTAATTTTGATTTATGTTAAAAAATTAATCGCAATGCACTTTTATAATATTTTGATGAAGGATAAAAGTTGGAAATTTTAATTTTTACAAAAATCAATTTTTTAAAAAAATTCAAGATTAACAATCGTAATTTTTTGTAATTGACCAAACACTTAAAAATTATATTTCGACCAAAATAATTTTTTTCTTTTCACCATAATTCAAACCACTATACCAAATAGAACCTAAAACAATATGTGGCAAGTCCCAATCAAATGGTCCTGTGCAAAATAAGAATATTTTTATCAAAATCCTTCCATGCTTCAGAATCAGCTGGATGCCTTAGAATACCCCTCCAAGTTAACTTGTTTCTCCTGGTGTCACCTCATATTAGAAGCTGTATGTCTATATATGAACAATCTTTGTAGGCTGGGTTTTAAATTTTAATACATATTATTTCAATAGCTCAAGTGAAATCTTCTTACCTTTCTTCTCATCAAACTTATATAAAGGTTGATCACATTACACTGGGATGGGTAAAAGCCCTAGAGACTCGGCTCGAGTTTATCTAATCTTCTAAGCTAAGATATTTTAAGTGAGCTTAATCAAACCACAACTTATAATAATTGGTCAGTACCATGTGATGACTTGAAATCTATATATCTAAGGTTGAAGCCATTCACACATGCAAATGACAAGCACGATTTTCATATAAATTCATAAGGACGTTAGTGGTAGGATTTTAATATTGTATGTCCACAACCACAACTACTTCTCATATGGATAGACTCTCAATACACTCAAATATGCGTCATACATGTCGGGTCGTAGAAATACACATTCAATAGCTAAGCTAAATTTGACTACAAATAATGACATACATGATGATGGTGATGATGATGATGATTCAAATTAATAATTAAGAAGTACTCAGAAAACAAAAGAGCTGTAGCTCGTTCAAAATTTACACAGAGTCAAAGCTTTTAAGTGCGTAATCCTGTTGAAAATTAAGATCATGATGAAAAAGATCCCAAGAAACTGCCTTCCATTTTAGGCATAAATAAATCATCATTATCACATTGGTCATCCATGACACTGCACAAGTATCTTGATCAACAAGCTTGGGAGAGTTATGAACACCATTTACGTTGGAAGAAACCCGCAGAGAAGCAGCAGCATCGGCGTCGGAGTTTTTGCCGGTGAGTTCTTGCACAAGAGCTCTGAATTTTGATGCACAAGTCTTGACCTTCATGGGACTTGATATGTACACAATTTTGATACACTTTTTGCATCTTTTGTGATCACGTTGCTTTCTTTTGTTCTTTTCTTGAACACCAACAACATCCATGCATATACAGTTTTGATGATTAATATGAGACTAAGTGGTTAGCTAGGGTTTCAATTTTTTGTTTTCATTGGCGCATATATATAGAAGAAGGCGATTTCCAAGAAATTGATAAATGATTAGAAAATTTTTATTAAAAAAGAAATGCAGGAAAAAAAATGAGGATTTGATGGAGGAAATGGAAGGTTACAAGAAATTATAAAGCTTAGAAGATTCGATTGTTGTACTTGGACGACCCGCAATGTGATATGATAGGGCTATTTGTGACACCTCTCTTTTATGATCATGTATGGATTGTCTGCTAACGAACCAAATCGGGGGTTTTTCTCGGGAGAAATAGTATTGATGATATTCATTGTCACTAAGTGAAAATTATAAAATATATATATATATATTTGCACAGACTCTTCTGACGATTGGAAATTTAATAATTTGAAAATGAGTAATAATATTATATTCTTGATACACATGTCCGATTTTATTTTTGAATAAATAAAAATTTTACGCCTAACATAATTTTTGTGTATTCGAAAATGAAATCGGATGTACGCATTGAAAACAATAACATTTTTATTTAAAAATGGAACAATCGAGAGGATGAGTATATCTATTATCTGATATCTGTTTTAATGGTCGTAATAACTATAATAAAAATTGAGAAAATATCTAATTTTAATTATCAACTTTCAAAATAATAAAAAATAATAACTACATTTCAAGACACAGCAAAATCCAAATCATATTTTCGTTATTGAATTCAAATCGATTATGTTTTGCCTTTTACTCGGTGAAAGAGGATTAAACAATTTCCAATCACGATCCTTCTCGTCAAAGAGTTAGATTAGTTATATGCATCTTGCTTAAGTGGTAGTTAAACGTTGCTATTACTGCTAATAAGCTGGATTATTGACTTTCGAGAAAGGGAAAAAAAAGTTTAATCTCTTTGGGATCTTCTTTTTTAGTTTTCAGACTTTCTATACCAACGAAACCACTTATACATCTTCCTTCTTCTTTTTTAAACACACCGTATTTAGGCATGTTTTTGAAATAATAGATAAGCAAATAGTAAAAGTCACAAATTAACATGTTTTGAATATCTTAAAAATTATCCAAATATTGTAAAAATTTATTTCAAAATTAGATAGAAATCGACTCAATTATTATAAAAAATAGTAAGGACTAAAGTTTTTATTTTCTAAAATTATAGGGACTAAAATATCATTATGTCAATCTGTAGAATAATTGTGTGTCATTTTCTCTTAAAGTATTGGAATCCACAACATATTTAATACCAAAAGGAATAGCCTTCGCTTCTGATAGGGGCTAACATGTCACTATACCAATATACAAGATAATTGAATGTCATTTTCTCTAAAAATATCCACGGCATGCTTAATCTCGAAAGCAATAGCATTTGTTTCTTAGTGTCTGTTTGGTATAGTTTCTAGTAGAGTTAAAAAAAAAATTAATCTCAAAAGCTTTTTTCAAAATTTTTGGTGATGTTTGGTTGCATTTTAAATAGAGTTTTTGAGGATTAAAAAAATTATTTTGCATTTACTAGCAAAAACTCAAAATTTAGGCATTTAGGAGTAAAGTTTAATTTTTTATAAAATATTTAAATTGTCTACCATACTCTTATTTAATTTAATACCATTATTTCATTTCTTTCATGACACGACTTAATACAATAAAATAATTTTATAATATTTAATAAAAATTCTCATTTATAATCAAACTCCTAAAATCTATTTATCAAAAATTATACTTCTAAACTCTAATTATAAAAGCTCTATTTGCAAAGTATCACCCAAAAGCAATAGCTTCTGCTTCTGCTTGTTGAATATCCCAAGCTATTCATTGCAGCTGCAACAGCATTATCTTCACTGTCTCTAAAGATCACCATATAAGTGTTAATGAACAATCAATGAATGCTATAATTTTATTAAAGATATTTGTATAAATAATAAGAATCCCAATACAGAATTGACTGTAATGAAAAATAACAACAACCAGAATTGAAAATTATAATGAAAAATAACAACACTCAAAATTGAAACCTACCGTGCAAGTAATGCAATTTACAAACTCACAGACTTGAAGATTGAGGCTAGCGTAACGCTATGTCCTATAGCAGAATTTCGTCCCTACTCTTGTGCTTGTAGTTCTACGGACGTCTGCCACCAGGATTCAACAATCTGAAGTCGAAATTCTACACGGAAATCGACCCCTGGCGAATCTACTTGATATCTTTTGCATTTCATTTTTCCAAAGATCAGATGTAATAATCAACGTTTTCCATGAAAGTAAGTCTTCAAATACATACTGTTCTATTTAAATAAACAGTTAGAGACAGTTGAAGTTGATGCAGTGTTGATGTCTTTTCAGTAGGGTTGTGTTCTTTTGATTTCAAACAAAATTTAAATCCAAAAATAAACAAAACAGAAAAAAATTTCCAGGGAGGCTAATTAATCACAAGAGCCCCAATGCCCATCTTTTGACTAATTAATATATATTAAATATATATTAATTATCATGTCAACCATACATCAAGTCATGCATCAAAGCCCAAGCCCAAGCCCAAGCCTTATCATTCCAATTTAATATAAGTGTTTAGAGACCACTTATAAACCTTTCACATTCCTTATACATTTTAGATGTGAGACTCTATCACTATTTGATATACAAACTCTTACAATAAGTCCTCCTTGCTCTGATCTTGGCTTAAGGAAGCAATCTACATTTGCTTTAAACCAATGTAGAGGAGGAGGGCACCAATTCATTCTCCTTGAAACTTCCTAGATTTTTCCTCAATAGTTCTTCATCCTGTTTTGTTCGTTACTTCAACAGAAACCGTAATCTGATATGGCTTAAGCTTGCATTCCTTAAAAAATTCTATGTTTCGAACACCCTAACAAACCACAAAATCACGCCAATTGAGCACAATTCATGTTTGGTTAAGCTAAGACATCAAAGATCAATAAAATCAATAACATTGTTCCTAGGGGTAGTAACGGGTCTAATATGAAGATGTCAACAGTTGTATCTGTCCTAGCACCTAGCTGGTACACAAATTATTTTCTTATCTGCCCTCAATGTACCGGACCCTGCATGCCCGCGTTTGGTCCTCTGTTCACATGAAAATTTTACTTCTATTTTAACGAGTATGTCAATATTCATACTCGACCCATCCAACCAACGATCATAGAAAATTATCCTCTTATCTGCCCTTAACATACTGGCCCCTCACGGACCTCAAACCATAGTGGAAATTTACCATCCCTAATTGTTCCCTATATATATCTGAGCCATCCTTGCAAACTCTATTGAGCCCAACATTTCTTTAGAGCATGAATAACTGGTTTTACTCCTCTTGGACGTCTCTGACACGAATAATTTTCTAGTAATTTCTATATTTTAATTTGGAAGCAGTCGGAAGGAGGTTAGATATAGCTCTCCAAAGATTTTTATTTTTATTTTTTAATTTGTTAATATTCTCATGAAGCTCAAGTCTTCATATCTTACTCCAAAAACCAAATCCCTTGAAAGAGCATGAAATCCCTCCATTGACTATGAAGGCTCCCCTTTTATCATAATACCAACATAATTTATCATCCACAGGAACATTGGGTAAAAGAATCTTTCTAAACTCTTCACAATCCACAACATCAAAGTGTTGTTCCAAAAGCTCTGAATTCTATATGTTTTTGTCATTTACAAGGGTTGTTATTTTGATTTTTCTGGGTAAAGGTGTTAGGATTTCTCTATACATGATTTTTATCATAAGAGCTTAGAATATAAATAAAAGATTTATTCGGATGATTCGGAGAGCATAGCTAATTTAGAATCCATAAATGCAACGGAAAATTGACAGATCTATTGATAATTTGTATTGAGACGATCACTTTATTCTCACATCCTCTTGATGGTGAGAAGCTTATTGTCTTCTTATTAAGCTTCCTTATGCTCTACCTTATGCTTCCTCTCTCCCCATTTTCTTTATTTCTTTTTATCAAGCTTATGTCTCTCTCTTGTGAATGGCTTATATATAAGCCTAAATGAGATAGTGATGAAGTTTATCCTTATACTTATTATTATCTCAATTATCTAAGCTTAATTAAAGTTTATGTATTTTCTTTTAACTTTAATAATGATAATTATAATAGAAGAGACATAAGCATATTTAATTATATAAATAAATGAAGCTTATAGAGTAAGTTATTATAGAGGAGTGAGAATGGGACCGTAGCTCACTAATTTATGGAGTGTAATGGGCTCACCCATCAAAAGTCCACAACCATTCCAAAGCATGCTCTAATTTCCAAACATCAATTAATATAAAGTCCAATCAACTTTATTAGATCAGACAATTGAGCTTCACAGTTTATCTTACAAAACCATTTATCTTAGCGCTTTCTTAAAACATATCTCACAAGTAATAGAAACCTACAATAATATTATAATAATATATTATAACATTTCCCTACTTCGGCGATATCAATTATGAATGTTTTAATGTTAAGATTACTCTATGGATACAAAATTGGTTCAGAAAACAACTATAGTTTATCATTCTATCCAATAATATCATAGATATAGAATCATAGCAGTAGCTAAATTATAATGCAACATAGTATTTTCCATGGTCACGTATATCAAACAACCTTATCAACATGAACAAGATATGATAGAGCAGTAAGATACAATAATACTCATTTTATGAGCAGTAAGACGGACCAAGAAACATGTATCCAATACACGTCACTTTACAGCCTTATTTCTAAGCGGGGATTTTCCTCAGGAAGCTATACTCTACATCAAATGCAGAATTTTAATCTAAATTATTTTCTAAACAATTCAATTCTACCTATAGAAAACATAACTTAATTTAACAATTAAATTTCCGTTACATTTTCATTAGCGTAGAACCGAAAAGTCAAGAAACATATCTAGACAACATGCATGTGCGAACATTAAAATGGGATTAAATATCAAATATCAAGCATGAATAATGTAATGGATGAAGCATCAGACCTGCTCTGATACCAATTTTTGTTGGGGTTTCGGGCGATGGGTGCAGCGGAAGCGCGGTTTGGGCGAAATCGTAATTTAAAACTTTTTCAAATTACCGAATAAATTATTCAATATCTAATATGAATAATTTATTCAAATTTCAACTAAACCTATTTATTCGATATCAAATATCCACATAAATAAGGTTGAAATGTCGCGAAACTTTTACGAAATCCTTTTTTCCTTAAAATGACGCAAAACGCGTTTTTGACCGAACCGACCACCCGACACTTATGGGGACTGCACAGGTCAACCCCAATAGTGTCAGGGCAGTTCATGAGCTACCCGAACAGTGACAAATTCACTGTTTGGGCAGCCGTCACCCGGTTGACTCAAAAGTCACCTGGTAACGCCATTTTTGGCCGTTTTCGCTTATTTCAACTCCGAAACACTTTCCGGAAATTGTTCCAACTCCCAAAACACATCCATTACATTCGTATGACATCCAATTCATCACAAAATTTCCAGTTTTAATAGATCTGATCAGGAAATCGAAAATTACCATTTTTCATGCTTTAAATCCAAATTTTCAACATTAATCAAATTAATCACAACACCAAATCAAGTCACCACATATGAACAACCCAAGAACAATTATAGGTGTCACAAGAGTGGTCATAACACTCTAGAATAGCAACTCATCATCAAATGATAAAATTGGATACTAATTACACTAATTACATCCAAAAATACTTCACACATGCATTAACTCCTTCCAATTCATCCACCACAACCAAAAGCCCTAAATTTTATAACAAAGAAGAAACCTAGATCTCAATAGATCTCAAAGAAATATGAAACAAAATTTATAAGCTTAAGGAGTAGAGGATTTACCTTTAATCCTTTATTTTCCTAAGCTTTTTCTTTGATTTTCTTCTTTGCTTTCACTTGATTCATCAAACAAGCTTGAAACCCATTTCTTTCTTTGGTCTCTCGGCAATGGTAGATCATCAAGAGAGAGAAAACAAATTTTAAAATAAAAAAAGAAGAAGACCGACTTTTTGAAGTTTAATGTTGGGATTTTGTAAATTTAATCAAATTAAATCAAATCAAACTTTATATTAACCAATCAAAATTGAACATATATAAAGTTTAATCAAAGAAAAATATACCATGTTTTCCCATTATATATCACCATTTATCATACTAATTATGACAAATGGATAAGATATTTAATCTTTAATTATTTAATTATTTAACAATTAAATAACTAAATAATTAAATAACATTCATATATGTATTTTTATTTACATTAAATAACAAATACATATATTTATGGCATGTGTCAAAATCTCATTTGAAGAATAATTAATGTGTATCTAATCGTATTGTGTATCAAATACAAATACAAAATAATTATTATCGGACAAAATCCCCTAATGCATGTGTTATCGTTAAACCGATCAAACAATCTGAATTAACTCATTTAATCCGATGAAGTATTGTGAATAATCTGTATTATTCATATTGCGTTGCCCAAGTGCTTAACGAGTAAGGGTGGCAACGGGCCGGGCTGGGCCTGGGCTTTGACAAGCCCGGCCCGAGCCCGGTCAACAAAAAAAAAAAGCCCGGGCCCAGGAAAAAACCGAATTTAAAAAAAATTAAAAAATATAAATATAAAATACATTTACACTATATACAAATAGACCCGGCCAGCGGTTCGGAATCGAACCAAACCGGCTGGTTTCCGGTTCCACACTTAAGTGGAACCGGAACCTTGAACCGAACCGAAACCGACCGGTTCGGTTCGGTTCGGTTTGATTCTGAACCTTTTTTTTTTTATTTTGAAAATAAATTAAAATAAATGAGATTAATTTTATAAATAAATAAATTTATTACATTAAAGAGCTTGAGCTTAAATTTTTAAAAATTTAAGTTACCTACGTATCCTCCAAAGGTGAGAGGGATCAAAGCTCACGTAGTTCCATTACAATTTTAAGTCATATCCCCTTTGTAAATTTATAATTTTACAATTATCAATCATCATTATCAGTTGATCCTTCGGCTCCGGTTCCGCTTGCACTTGTTGTTGCACTTGTAGATGCATTATCGAACAAATCTTCAAAATCATCATAGACATCTTCTTGTTGTCTCAGATCAGCTCGAGTCAAATCATCCACACAAGCTGTTGCTTCTAGAGTGCTTTGATGTAATGAAGATCGCCTAGCTTCCAATATATTGCCTCCCAAGCTGAAGGCTTGCTCAACCGCAACGGTGAAAATAGGTGCTGCCAATATCTCTTTAGCAATAATTGATAAAACAAGATATATATTTTGATGTCGGTTCCACCATTCAAGGATTTTAAAATTTTTACTAACTAAACTTTCAGTAGAAAACTCGAAATTTGTAGATAAATAATTATCTAATTCAGGGTTATTAGTTGTCGTATCCCTAGTTTTTTTATTTCGTTGCAATAACCAACGATCCCATGCGCTAAGTCTTGTTTGAATTACCGGTTCGCTACTACTAGATTCACCTAATGTTCCTAAGTTATATCGTACAATATAATCATTAAATAAATCAATTAAATCATTTCTTAATTTCGTCATTATTCTTGTAATATCAATTTCATCTAATATTCCTAAATAACTATAGTAAGCTTGTAAAACACCATTCAAACATTCTAATTTAAATCTAGGATAAAAAACAGAAGCAATAAGATAAAGTAAAAGAATTTCTCTAAAATAATGCAACCATTTTACCTTCATAGTAGTAATAGCTTCGAACAAAACATTATCATTAGGATCACTACTTTCAACATGTTCATTCAAAGTACCAACAATATTTAAACTTTCAAGAAGAAATAAATGTGATGTAGGATAATAAACACCGCTAAAAATTAAAGTAGCATCATTAAAAACTTTTAAAATATCTAAAAAAATTTCACAAATATCTCATTGACTGTGATAAAGTGTGATATTTTGAACATGTTGAGGAAAAAAAAACTACATAATGCATCTTTGTATTGAAATGCTTGACATAAAAGAAAATAAGTTGAATTCCAACGTGTTGGAACATCTCTTGAAAATTTAATCGGTTTAATACCATTTATTTTATAAAACTTCGTCCATTCTCTCATAACTTGAGAATATGACCAAATACAGTTAAGTGTCGTTTTAATTGGATCAAGGAAAGGTGATAATAATTTTAGACCGTCTTGAACACATAAGTTAAGGACATGACATGTACAACGAATATGAAAAAATCGACCCCCTAAATTTGGTTGACATAAGGATTTTAAATCATTGATGGATGCAGTATTTGCAGATGCATTATCAAATACAATTGTTAAAATTTTGTGCAGTAAACCATATTCATCAAAAATTACCTTCATCATTCTATAAATATTATGTGCAATATGTTGGTCATCAAAAACTCTAAATGCAATAAGTCGTTTTTGCGTGGTAAATGATGCATCAATCCAATGACAAGTCACACTCATGTATGAGTGTGTTTGCCAATGGTCACTCCAAATATCAGAACATATAGAAATACGACATTTCATCTCTTTAAATATTCTATTTAAAATAATTTTTCCATCTTTATATAATTTAAAAATATGATATTTTTTTGTGTTTCGAGTCATTCTACATGCAGAAGGGTTTAAAGCATTATGCACGTAATTAGTAAAATGAAGTTTTTCACCAAAGCTTAAAGAAAGATGTGCCATACAAGTTAATTTCGCAAATTCTTCTCTATTTTTTGCATTTGAATAATTAAATAAATCTACACCACTCGTACCTCTACTAGATGATGTGTACCTGGCCATTTGAGTTTGCGTCCTATCAATTCCAAGTTCAACCGGATGATGTTTTTCCAGGTGCTTGATCATATTACCGTATCCACCAGAAAATTTATAGGTAACCCCACAATAGTTACAAATTGCTCATTGTGAATTATCTTCTAGGCGTTCCAAATGAAAATGAATTTTGAAAACATCCGAGGAACGAGCCTTAACTTCTCTTCTCCGTGATTCTGCACCGACACTAGGGCCGCTCTCTTGGGTTGGCATATTTAACATGATGTTCTCAGATGAGCTTGCCATTTTTCGTTTGAGAAATTAGGAAGAAAAATAAGAAAATTGACTAATTAGGAATGATAATAACTAATTGAATTGAGATTGAGAATAAGATAATTGTATGAATTATTGAGAATAAGAGAATTGTATGAATTGAGATTGAGAATAAGAGAATTATAGGAAATGAGAGAGTTTAGAATTTGGTGTGTTGAAATAATGAAAAATGAATCCTATTTATAGAGTTTTAGAATTTTTTTGATACCAAAAATGCCCCTAAATATAACCGTTTTATTACCGTTATTAGGGATATATTAGTAATTTAGATTTTATTTTATAATTTTTTTTTATTTGGGCAGGGAGCTGTTTGTCTCTCTGCCCCCAACAGCTACTAGCCGTTGGGGGCAGGTTTTTTTATTTATTTATTATTTTTTAAACGGTTCCTGTTGGAACCGTAGAACCGGTTGAACCTTACGGTTCCACCGATTCCGACCGGTTCGAGTTGGGGTTGAACCCCAACCGAACCGGTCTGTCACGGTTCTGGTTTCGGAACCGAAACCGGTTGGAACTGGAACCTTCTGGTTCGGTTCTGGTTCCGAACCGGAACCGTGGCCGGGTCTATATACAAAGACAATTTATAAATAAATCACAAGTTTCATTGATAAATTAACAATTTAAATGCTAAAAACAAATAAAAAAGATACAAACATATTAAAATATATATATACCAAAATTAGAAAGCCCGGCCCTAGCCCGAGTCCGAGCCAGGCTTTTATTTTAAGGCCCGACCCGAGTTTTTTCCACCCCGGGCCGGGCCGGGCTTCGGGCTTTTTTGCCACCCCTATTAACGAGTCCACTTCATATTGTGAGACTCTCTAAGTTTAGGTTTATTCGTCATGAAATCCAATTTCGTGTCCATAATTCACCCACTCATGGATTATGATGACCACAGATAATCTCGCTAAACTAAGCAAGCCAAGGTCATTGCATACGTATAATCCCTCCGTCACAGACTATCCGTATTATACCTGGGATATAGATGAAACGTCAAATCTGTTCGGTATAATATAGTCGACTTTCAATTTACGATCTCTAAATAACACTCGGAACTGGTTTCCGAAGTTATATCACGGCCATGGATTTACTAGATCGTAAACACGTGAGGATGCCTATGCTCTGTACACAGGACTAACATATCCTATCATGATACGCACTGGATATCATGAGCATCAGTCCACACCCAACGAACAGGCGGAGGTCTGATCATGAATAGATCGTTGACGTGACTGCCATCAAAGTGTGGAGGATAACTTATATATCCCACTATGGTATCTCAAGTCAAATGACCACTATGCTCGCTCAACTCGTGAAGATTCCTATTGACGTTGGTGTACCATCTATTAGGAAATCTTCAGTAAGTCATTCAGTGTCTTATCAATTAAACACCTACATGTCTATACGAGTCTCCCGAGACTCATGGTTCACTGTGATAAACCATTGGACCAAGTCACGATATATGACATGTACTGGTCTCAGCGGATTTTACTAACCGACCCGTGTTAGTAAATCTTGACCATAAACATTATTTAAGGATATACATCTTATAGTGCGCTTCCCAATGCCAATTACAATCTACGTTGTAACTGCGCACTATATCGTAAATTTTGGGGTCTTTGTCTAATATACACGAATCACTGAACCAGATTCAGTTTCGATCTAATCGTAATTAGATCGAATAAGTGTATAAAAGACAAAGGTGCTACCATTAAATTAGTAATATTATGGAAAATAGAATTACTCGTATTTATGAATCGGACATA
This sequence comes from Zanthoxylum bungeanum, assembly GCA_019454045.1. Taxonomy (NCBI): domain Eukaryota; kingdom Viridiplantae; phylum Streptophyta; class Magnoliopsida; order Sapindales; family Rutaceae; genus Zanthoxylum; species Zanthoxylum bungeanum. The sequence continues at coordinate 131,441 of SKCR01037498.1, read as the reverse complement.
AATACGATCCGGATTATCACTCTGAGCACCAACCCTAACAATTTCTCCTACTTGCTCTAGTGCCAATCCCCAATATCATATACACATCTCAATGTGTATCACATAACGTGGCCCTCAAGAGCTCACCTTGCACTCAAAAAGTAGGCAACAACAAGTAAGCCTACTTAACAAATCGAGTCTGTCCAACAAACTCAACTGTTTTCCTTAGCTAGCATCATTCATATTTTGCAGAATCCAAATTCTACATCAATATGACTCAGACGCTATATTAGTTATGTGCTATAGCTGCTGAGTTGTCTAAGTATTTAAAAATCAAATCCTAAATACATTGTAGACAACCACAAGCACAATACTAATATCAAACTTCTAATCTATAGGGTTACTATGCAACTTCATAAGTCAATACCTCAAAAGTCGCATCTGATTCCACTAGATTAGTAGAATCAATAGTGACACTCCCACTGTATTTTTCTGACTTTATATGACATAGACCATCTAATGTCATAATTAGGATCAAAACTAATCTAACCTTATGGTTGCAGACTAAATTCTCCATTAATAAGAAACTTATTCTTAATATCTCTAAGATAACAAAGAACAGGTTTCAAGATATATCATATGGTCTACAACATATCAAAATAACTCATAATAATTACGATTAAATTGATATCCTTAACCGCACATAATATAGTATTCATTATGCCATCATCATATGATGCATAAGATTGACTAGACATTCCAATCAATCTTTCTTTCGACAAATGAATCATCCTTTACGAAAGATGAATACTATATATATATAAGACACGTTAACTGTCAAACAGTTATACTAACTGTCATACAGATAGTTTTACTGTGTCCTTTATGAGATCATATCTAATACACGATTAATGGGAATATCTCACAAGTCTTTTAGTTTTATATCATATATAAAAACTTTTTATCAAATATATCAGAGACTACTCCCACTGCTTACACGGAGAGAAAATGAGACTAAAGTAAACGTTTTACTATACAAACATTTCATTATTACTTTAATAATGATAATGTCGTTAGGATATGTAATACTAGAAAGAAATTTGTATGCTCCCACTGACCCCACTATCAAATATGTATTCTCTATGCTTTTGATAAAGTCAGACAATCTGACTGTATCAAAATTAGAGAACACAAATTTTCGGAAAGCTTATCTGAGTCTACATTAATCTCTATAAACTAGTATATCAAACTGTGATCTTAGCAGAATACAAACTCTAGGGCCATTCTAGAATGAACTCTTCAAACAAAGAAATCACGACGGATCTCTCATTCGAAGAAATCACTCAAGAATGCCACTTTGCATTCTTTAGTCAAAATACATAGTTTAATATTAACATTAACCAACAAATCCTTAATTTTTCAACCAGTGCGACTAGAGACAAGTTTTCTTAGAATCTAAAATAGACTACTGAGTACAACCTTTCCCACTGTCATACTATAAAGGTCAAATATTTATCAAGCTCACTTTACTTTTGATGCGCAAACAATTTGCACATTTTATGAACTATTCATAACAAAAGTCTAATCAAGTTCAAAAACTTGATCGTAGTAAGCCTTGAACAATCTTAGATCTATGGTACAATGATAATTTCTGAAATTGATATCAAATATCGCTCCCACTATAAGTTTTAGGATAATTTTCTTCGATAAGAAAACAACAGAATAATTAAGTATCATATACTTTGTAAATGATTCTGACATCCTATTGAACTTATACGGAAGTTGTCTAAGGGTCTTTTCATCTTATTAATTACATAGTTCAATTACAGTTTATCATTCTCACATTTGACTTCAATAAGTCAAATCTTTTCTGCAATTGTCAACATCCAATGTTAACCACCAAGTAACAAAATAATTTTATTACTCGGGATCGTAGAAAAGATATTCTATCAAATAGAATACAATATTCCATTAAATAGAATAAATGATAAACCTTTCACTTGTACCTCCGAGGCACAAGTACTTTCAATTATATAACAATTATACAAAATAAAGTTCCAAATCTCAAACTTTTCAAGATTCCAATTTTCCACTATACATATCATATAAGTAACTGTAGGAACAAATGGAACCTAAATTAAAGAGATGAATTAGTGCAACTGGAGCATAACCCTAAGAGTATTAAAAACCAATTCGGTAACACTCAATATCATTGAATCAAATCATATAAGATTCAATTACTCCCACTGACCAGTTCCATCAAGATGGAATCGTGGAAGTTTAATATTGTGTAAGAATCGCATTCATTAAATAACTTTAGAACTAAATTTCCTTAAATTCATGTGTTTGATCACATCAAACATCTTCGAACAATTCAAAGACTCACAATGAATTTCAAAGATATAGTTTTCAAGACTACAAATAAAATATCTTTGAACCATTCAAAACATTCATTTCGCGTTTCATCAGAAAACATATTGAAATTCTCGAACCATTCAAGACGTTCAAGATGTTCTCTATTAAAAGCACGTAACTAAGTCATGACAAATCATTAACTAAGTTACGAAGTGAAGAAAACTATCTAAGGTAATTTCAAATTCATCAAACTACATACATCCAATGTATTAGTTTAACAATTCTGTGGTCCAATGACGATCATTGGTTAAATGAGATTTAATCACATCCTGAATATAATATTCATTAAATGGATAAGGATATATGGTGTGATCTCGTATCAGACCATCCTTTACCGTACGAAACAAGCTGTTGGGGTTGGTGCTCCGAGCGCCAATTCCCGGTTGTATTTCTTTGAGAATACTATTGTAAAACGTTTTATTTTGAATAAAATAAACAGTTTCTGTAATATAATATATCTTTTAATATGGTAAAGTCGTAATAGACCTTAGGATGATTAATCACGATACTGTTGCAAAAGCGTCGTAACTGACATTGAGTTGTATCATGACGTTGTCATTCTCAGACAGTTCATGGTCAAGGTTTACACTACTTGGTCAGTAAAGTAAACTCGTTGAGACCGGTACATATCGTATACTGGAATATATGATTCTAATGGTTTCTCAATGAACCATGAGTCTTGGGGACTCGTATAGACGTGTAGGTGTTTATAGCGGATAAACACTGAACGACTCACCGAAGATTCTTAATGGATTGTACACCAACGTCAATAAGAATCTTCTCGGGTTGAGTAGCATTTATGATTCTTCGACTTGAGATACCACTGTGGGCACATGAGATATCTTCCCCACTTAGATGGCAGTCACATCATCGATCTATTTAGATCAGACCTCCGCCTGTTCATTGGGTGTGGATTGATCCTTAGGGTGTCCCGTGTGTGTCGAGATAGGATCCGTCAGTTCTATATACAGAGCATAGGTAGTCCATATATGATTAGCAATCAGATAAAAATCATGGGCTCGTGGTACACTTTAGAAGTCAGTTCTAAGTGTTCTTTTAGAGATTGCTAATAGAGACGTCGACGAGATAATCCCTATAGAGATTTGACGTTTACATCTATATCTCTGGGATATATCCGGATACCTGTGACGGAGGAATTATACATTTGTCATGACCTCGACCTGTATGATTCAGCGAGTTTATCTGTGGTCGTCATAATTTACGGGTGGGTAAATTATGGACACGAAATTGGATTTCGTGACGGATATGCCTGAATCTGGAGAGTCTCACTAATGAAATATAATCGTAGAGCACTAGGGCAACATTTATAAATAATACTGATTATTTATAAGTCGTTTAATGGTTAAACAAAAAATACATATGAATGGACCTAATAGTCATTTCCTAATTTTTGTGTATTTACATTTAATGATAGATTTTATCAAATACACGTTAATTAATTATCAAATTGGGATATTTGACTAATATCATAAATATATATGTATTTGATATTTAATGTAAATATAATAAATATATTTAATATATTTATATTTAAATAATTATTTAATTATTTAATTATTTAATTATTTAATTGTTAAATAATTAAATTAATTAAAAATATAAATATCTTAAGTTTGATATTTTATTAAATGACTTAAGTTACTTTTGTTGACTTGTTGAATAATTCATTAAAGGTGTAATGATTTACAAAACAAGTTGATAAAGCTTTAATGAAACAAAATTAAAAATCTATAGATATTTTATATAGCTTCAAATTCGGCCAATGTCCATTTTTGTGAACTATAAATTATTTTGTTTTATTTTTTAGGGTTTCATAAGTTCATTAGACACAAAAATAACATAAAAGAAGTTGAGAGAAAAGTTTGAAGCAAAAAGGAAAAAGCTTGGAAATATTTTGTATTTGTAAATTTTTCTTTAAAGTCTTCAACATGAAAAATGTTTCTAACATGCTTAGCTTCAATTTGTGATGCTATGATGTTATCTCTACTCTTATAGTTTGTGTTTAATCGATTGTGAACTTGAATGAAAGATGTATGCATGTAAGTAAGCCTGAAATGGTTTCAAAGGCTTACTTTTGATTATTTGAAAATCTATTTGTTATTCTAGAGTTGTTAAGCCACTCCTTGGTGACCTAGAATTGTTCTAGAGTTATTTCAAAGTGGTGAGACTTGTTTGGTGTTGTAAAGAATGAATTAAAGTGTTGGATTTTAAAGATTTGGCATTATTGGTCAATTTGGTCAAATTGTAAAATTAGGGTTCTTAAGCCCTTCCAAATTTGGGGCTTTTCATATATGTGATGTATTATGGAGTATATATGATGCATGTAAATTTTTTGGTTGATTGGATTTGATCTTGGCATGTTTAGAACACAAAATGACCAAAATATAATTACCCGAAAATTTTGGGTGTTCACGACAATTAAGCAAAATTTTGGGATTTTATTGCAATCTGATTTTGATGTATTGGATATGTTGAAAATCATTTTAGAAGTGATTTAGAATCATCCAAAATTATATTTGACAATTTTAGGACTAAAATGATCAATTTGCAAAGTTGTGGAGAAATTCGGTAATTACCAAGAAATTTGATTTCTTGTGTAATTTTTCAGAATTTAATAATTGGATAATTAAATAAATAAGTTTATTTAATTGATCCAAGAAAAATTTTGATTTCCACTATTCCGCTGCGTTACCGGATTTTCGCCATAAAACCCTTACATAAGCATCTAATGCTTATGTGATAAAAACTCATAAAGCACAGTTCTAAGTTATTTATTTAACCGAATATTTTCCTAATGTTTATCTTTTCATTAATGACACTACTAGTCGTCTTAAAATATGTAACAACTGTTTATACAAAACAAGTAATTATCCAATAGTCACAAGTTCTGATATCAAATATCAAAACAGTTATTAAACATTATTTTAAATAACTAGACGGGAGATCTGGTATCTAATACCTATAGTTGTCGTATTGTGAGAATCAATATTCTCTATACACAACTATACACATTTCCTTTCTCAAGCTTTATAATTTGCGTTCAATTATTCACAACGATTGCAAATAATTGAGTAGCAAACTGTGTCAAACATATGAATTCTAACAGTCGCTAAAGTCAATAAACGTCATTATAAGATAAACAAATACTAAATGGGTTTTCTTAATGCCAATCAAGAATCTCGAGACATTAACTAATTCGTGTCAATTCTTACTGCACAAGAAATTATTCTTACTAGATTACTATATCCTAAACCAGATATCCATTTAGATTACCTAATCGTGACTCAGAAACTAAGTCACTAACCATCTTGATTTTTAAGAAAATAAGAACAACAGTTCCCGATGGTTTCAACTAATCTAACAATATCTAAGTCTACTGTCTTTCTAGAACATATTCTAGAATAATGCAACCATAAGTAAAGTCAGAAAACATATTCAAGTAATAAGCATGCAGTGGATTAGAAGTATAAATCTATGAACAATATACAAAAAAAGGAAAACGAAGCAGAATTTTCCATAAAATTACGTACTGCTTTAGTTATGGATTTTTAACCCAGCAGTGTCTCACACTACTTTACGTAATACCGTAATCCCTAACGGACAACGGAAATTCGATAATTAAATCGAATTCCATAGTGAGAGTAGGATCTCATGAATATATTTCGACTCACAGCTTTGGCACGATCTCGCCTATGTATATTCATTAGGTAGACAACTCATTGTCAATCACTCACCAGTGACTCTTGGTTTTGGTCCTGACCGTTTCTCATTATGACAGCTTTGGCAGGTTCATAATGAGGCGTATCAAGGCATCACTTGTCAATGACAAACTCAAGCTACCGGTGTAGTCCTGACAACTTTGGCACTTTCAGGATTTCCACTTTCACTTGAATTTGTCTAGTATCAATATACAACCGGCATGGATACAATCCCATAACCTACACCCTCACAACTTTGGCACGATCTCATATGCAGTTATAGAAAGATACCCATAAACCGTACTGACAAGACAGACCAAGAAACATGTATCTAATACACGTAACTTTACAGCCTTATTTCTAAGCGGGGATTTTCCTCAGGAAGTTATACTCTACATCAAATGCATAATTTTAATCTAAATCATTTTCTAAACAATTCAATTCTACCAATAGAAAACATAACTCAATTTAACAAATAAATTTCCATTACATTTTCATTAGCGTAGAATCGAAAAGTCAAGAAACATATCTAAACAACATGCATGTGCGAACATTAAAATTGAATTGAATATCAAATATCAAGCATGAATAATGTAATGGATGAAGCATCAAACCTTCTCTGATACCATTTTTTGTTGGGGTTTCGGGCGATGGGCGCAGCGGAAGCGCGGTTTTGGCGAAATCGTAATTTAAAACTTTTTCAAATTACCTAATATGAATAATTTATTCACATTTCACCTAAACTTATTTATTCGATATCAAATATCCACATAAATAAGGTTGAAATGTCGCGAAACTTTTACGAAAACGTTTTTCCTCAAAATGACGCAAAATGCGTTTTTGACCGAACCGACCACTCGACTTTTATGGAGACTACCCAGGTCAGCCCTAATAGTGTTAGGGCAGTTCATGGGCTGCCCGAACAGTTACGAAATCACTGTTTGGGCAGCCGTCACCCGGTTGACTCAAAAGTCACCTGGTAACACCATTTTTGGCCATTTTCTCTTATTTCAACTCCGAAACACTTTCCGGAAATTGTTCCAACTCCCAAAACACATCCATTAAATTTATATGACAAAAAATTCATCAAAAAATTTCAGTTTTAACAGATCTGATCAGGAAACCGAAAATTGCCATTTTTCATGATTTAAATCCAAATTTTCAACATTAATCAAATTAATCACAACACCAAATCAAGTCACCACATATTAACAACCCAAGAAAAATTCTAGGTGTCACAAGAGTGGTCATAACACTCTAGAATAGCAACTCATAATCAAATGATAAAATTGGATACTAATTACACTAATTACATCCAAAATACTTCACACATGCATTAACTCCTTCCAATTCATCCACCACAACCAAAAGCCCCAAATTTTATAACAAAGAAGAAACCATGGATCTCAAAGAAACATGAAACAAAATTTCCAAGCTTAAGGAGTAGAGGATTTACCTTTAATCCTTTATTTTCCTAAGCTCTTTCTTTGCTTTCACTTGATTCATCAAACAAACTTGAAACCCATTTCTTTCTCTGGTCTCTCGGCAATGGTAGATCATCAAGTGAGAGAAAACAAATTTTCAAATAAAAAAAGAAGAAGACCGACTTTTTGAAAGGTAATTTTGGGATTTTGCAAATTTAATCAAATTAAATTAAATCAAACTTTATATTAACCAATCAAAATTGAACATATATAAAGTTTAATCAAAGAAAAATATACCATGTGTTCCAATTATATATCACCATTTTTCATACTAATTATGACAAATGGATAAGATATTTAATCTTTAATTATTTAATTATTTAACAATTAAATAACTAAATAATTAAATAACATCCATATATGTATTTTGATTTACATTAAATAACAAATACATATATTTATGGCATGTGTCAAAATCACATTTGACGAATAATTAATGTGTATCTAATCGTATTATGTATCAAATACAAATACAAAATAATTATTATCGGACAAACTCCCATAATGCATGTGTTATCATTTAACCGATTAAACAATCCAAATTAACTAATTTAATCCGATAAAGTATTGTGTGATGTTATTTAATTATTCATATTGCGGTGCCCAAGTGCTCAACGAGTCCACTTCATATCGTGGAACTCTCTAAGTTTAGGTTTATCCGTCACGAAATCCAATTTCGTGTCCATAATTCACCCACTCATGGATTATGATGACCACAGATAATCTCGATAAACTATGCAAGCCAAGGTCATTGCATACGTATAATCTATCTGTCACAGGCTATCTGTATTATACCTGAGATATAGATGAAAACGTCAAATCCGTTCGGTATAATACAGTCGACTTTCAATTTACAATCTTTAAATAACACTCGAAACTGGTTTCTGAAGTTATACCACGGCCATGGATTTACTAGATCGTAAACACGTGAGGATATCTATGCCCTGCACTCAGGACTGGCAGATTCTATTTTGATACGCACTGGATATCATGAGCATCAGTCCCAACCAACGAACATGCGAAGGTCTGATCATGAATAGATCGTTGACGTGACTGCCATCAAAGTGTGGAGGATAACTCATATATCCCACTATGGTATCTCAAGTCAAAGGACCATCATGCTCGCTCAAATCGTGTACCATCTATTAGGAAATCTTCAGTGAGTCGTTCAGTGTCTTATCAAATAAACACATACATGTCTATATGAGTCTCCCGAGACTCATGGTTCACTGGGATAAACCATCGGACTAAGTCACGATATACGACATGTACTGGTCTCAGCGGATTTTACTAACCGACCTGTGTTAGTAAATCTTGACCAGGAACATTATTTAAGGATATACATCTTATATTGCGCTTTCCAATGCCAATTACAATCTACGTTGTAACTGCGCACTATATTGTAAATCCTGGGGTCTTTGTCTAATATACACGTATCTCTGAACCGGATTCAGTTTCGATTTAATCGTAATCAGATATCTAATTGTAATTAGATCGAATAAGTGTATAAAAGACCAGGGTGCTACCATTAAATTAGTAATATTATGGAAAATAGATTTGCTCGTATTTATGAATCGAACAGAAATACGATTTGAATTGGCACTCTGAGCACCAACCCTAACATAACCAACTCCACATCTATCTTCCACACTTTAAAATTGGAGTCAGTTAACATCTTTATAGTCACAGTGTCGTTGTTAACTGAAAAAGGTGATTGAAAAATAAAATAATAATATAATTCTTAGTGTATGCACAACACAAGATAATAAATAATACTTCAATTCATAAAAGAGCATTATAACAATAATTTTAACACTTCACTGTATAAGCACTTTTGGGTAGAATATACAATATGTAATTAAAAATTCTTCATGTAAGACGATTCAGAAACTTATCTAATCATCATAAGTTTACCACATTTGGGTGAATAAACTACTCAGACTAGTCAATTCCCAACCATATGTCTCATATGTAATATTTCTAAAATTTAACATATAATCCACATCTTTAGACAGAAGACGGCATAAAAAAATAAGAAATATCCTTAAATCATGTGAGACCGTCATCACTTAAAAGATTCAGTGAAAATGTCATTTTGGTGCCTGTAATTTCACTAAACCCAAAAGCAATTCTCACATCGGGATACACTTTATATTATCTTGAAAATAACCTTAATAATATCATTTTATTCTCTATAGATAAGGGTCTTAATTGTCCATAAAATCACATTCCTGAAAATTGTGACATAATTTATGAGATAAATTAATTTTTTATATTTATCTCTATATCACAAATAAATTAATTGCATTGAAATTTTCTTTATAGAGACAATTAATTCTCTCTAACAAATGACAATTATTATACCAATGTATAAATAAAACTTGATGAGATAACAATTTATCTCTTAAATTATCATAAATAATTAATTATGACTTTAAATTTGAATTCTGAGAGAAAACTAAAGTTAAAACGGAGTTCAGGAATCAAGTTAGAATAGCGAGGGGCCTGGATGCTATTAACTGGGGGCCTTTTTATAATTTGCCCAAAACTATGACATTTCGCGTGTGTTGGGGTTGGCGCACACGTGTGACGCACGCGCCCGACAACCTTAATGAAGGCTGTCATCAGCCTAGCATAAAGAAGCCATAATTGATTTTTATTTTTATTTTTATTTTTTTATTTTAAAATCAATCATGCAATTATTTTCTTTCAAATCAGCTGTTGATAATTTCCGATATTTGCCTCCCTTATCTTCTGGAATTCCAGATCTGGACTTATATACACTAAATTTCAATATTTCATAAATCCCAAAATTCACATATCTAATTAATAATTAATTCAATAAATCTTATGTGCTTAAAATTGGTTCAATTAATAACAACCATCAAGAAATCAACATATCAAGATAACCATGGATTCAAATAAAAAATCATCAAAAAAATTCACTAGATTTTTCTTCAACTTTATGAAAGTCCATAGATTTTAAGATTGTGTTCCTGCTCTGATGCCATCTGTTAGGATTTATTTATACATGATCTTTATCACAATAGCTTAGAATACAAATAAAAGATTTATTCAGATGATTCAGAGAACGTATCTGATTTAAAATTCATGGATACAACGAAAAATTAACAGATTTGTTGATAAATTGTACCAAGGAGATCATCATCTTCTCCCATATTTTTGATAGTGAGAAGCTTACTCTCCCCTTTTTAAGCTTCCTCACTCTGCCTTTTCTTTATTTCTTTTTATCAGGCTTATGTCTTTATCTTGAATGGCTTATATATAAGCCTAAATGAGATAGTGATGAAGCTTATCCTTATGTTTCATTAGTATCTCAATTATCTACACTTAATTAAAGTTTATGTCTTTTCTTTATCTTTAATAATGATAATTATAATATGAGAGAGCGAAAAGAATATTTAATTATATAAATAAAGGAAACTTATAGAGTAAGATATTATAAGGGAGTGAGAGTGAGACATTATCTCACTAATTTATGGAGTGTAATGTACTCACCCATCAAAAGCTCATAACCATTTCAAAGTCCGCTTTAATTTTCACATATCAATTAATATAGAGTTTAGCCCACTTTATTAGATCAGATAATTGGACTTCGCAATTTCTATTTCAAAACTAATAATCTTAACGCTTTATTAAAACATATCTCACAATTAATAGAAACCCACAATAATATTATAATAAAATATTCTAACAGAAGGAATTTAGGAATTAGGTTTGAATAAATTAGGTATAGAGATCCAATTATTGGTATAAATTGTAGAATGTTTCTCATCTCCAATTCTCCATCTTAAGTCTTTCTTCAGCATTTTCATTACCCAAAGAATGCTTCTCTAGATAAAAGATGGATTTGTCCCCAGATTGTCATTTAAGAACTATTCATTTTTATAATATATAACATTGAATACTCTAACCACTAAAGAATTCATGTATCAATTTTCAACTATGCTTGGCTAATTAAGCTTAATTAAAGGTAGTCAAATCTCTGAAGACAATTCCTCCGTATGTCTTTCTAAAAATAATTCCTCCTTGTTAGTTCCATTTTAATTGACAATGTCCGTAACAAAATAAGTTCAATTGAGTTGTAATAAGTCTTAAAGTACTTGGAGCAATTGGACTGATATTTGGCAAAACTGGAACAACTTCATTAGTGTTGTGTTCGTTAAAGCGTTCGAACGTGTGGCGTTAGTGGCGCATTCGCTGATGGGTTCGAACGAAATATTCCAGAGAGTAAACGTTTGTGGTGTGTTCGAGTAAGCGTTCGAATGAAATATTCCAGAGAGCAAACGTTCGTGGTGCATTCGAGTAACGTTCAAACGAACATTTCTAGGGAGCACGCGTTCATGGCGCCTTCGAGTGGCGTTCGAACGCCCGTGCGGAACTGAGTTCTTTTGGATGCATTTTTTACCTAATTTGGTATTGGGAAGCCTCTCGTTTTACCCTAACTATATAAAGCACATATATCCACCTTTCCCAAGGGGTTGAAAAGATATTCCTCTGAGCCATAAAACCTTCATAGCTTTCAACCTATTTGTTCATCACCTTGAATACTTCTTTGAATCTCATGTCTTCGTGTTTCCTGGTGATATAAAACTTTGATAAAATATCAAAACAAACAACCCAACTTCCTAACCCTTCAGATTTCCTTAGGAGGAAGATTTGCAGTCGAAGTTCCGGCATTCAGAGCTGCAGAGTTGATTCACTCAGAGACTTCAGAGGTTTTGAAGAAAACCGTGGTGTGCGGACTTGAGGAGTTCATTGAGTTCTTACAGTCTAGAGGTATTAGAGTCGGTGTGGTTGCCGCCATAGGTCTTTTACCATCGCTGTAAGTTTTTCTCTATATAGTGGATTTGGGCTGGTAGCCGAGATACCTGAAGTGATTTTTTTATTCGCACGAGTTTTCCACTTCATCACCAAAATTATTGTGTTGATTTTGTGTGGTTGATTTATTTTCTGCATTGTTTTAATATTCTGCATTAATATTTTATTACTGTTAGAATAAGGGTGCTTGCTGGGAAATCCATAATAACAATAATTAGGACTTATCTTGATTATTGTGTTAAATTCCGCATAGGGTCAGAACCTTAGGAAAATTACGAACTTTCACTCCTTATTATTCAAGCCCAATGAATATTTTTACCCCGATGAAGGTGGTTTTTCACCCCACTAATAAGAATTTATATTGTTCATGGTGGTTTTTCACCATGTTAAAAGTTCATATACTGAAGAGAGGTAGGATATGTATTGTACTTAGTCCAAAAATGGATAATAAGGGATCAAGCTTAGAGAGACATACAGAACTTGACATAAGAACCCCATCTCATTATACGGAGGAGTTATCCCGATGGCAGAACCTGCTGATGATGAAGCAAGTTAGGATACCGAACCGACCTAGAGAATGAAGTTAGGAGCATTGACAAGTATCATCTGTCTCAGTATTTTGACCCGAGGAACGAAGATGGGATCACTGACCGATCTGTATATGAGTCATATGATGTATGTCATACTTGGAAGTTTGGGCTTCTTGAAGGCTAATGTGACAGAAGTTGGTCAACAACACTCATTGGGAAATGACCCTGTCAGATGGAACAGTATCAAAGCAGTTGAATTATGGGCTGTCACACCAACAAATCATGTAGTAGTGGACAAAAGATTGGAATTATGGGTTCTTGCTAACATGGGTGGTTGAGCCAAGTGTTAGTACAAATTGTTTGCTTAATGGTTGGGGAAAAGAAGCATGAGACAATAATGACAAAGTGACATGAGCTGAAGTCATAGATGGTATAATACTGAATTTGAGAGCATATATAAAGAGGTTGAATTCTCATATTAAAGGTTTGGCTATATTCGACATCTCACAACTTTGAGAGAAATTGAGAGTTGAAGGGTTATTGATAGAGAGAGAAAACATGTCAGCACCCGACCACTTGAGATATTTATATCGGGCTTGTTGTAAGACCCGAGGTGTTTATTTTGGTATTCTTGTATTCCCCCCACTTATAGCTCGGGTCGGTCTTGACCCCGAACAAGTAACAAAATACACCTCATTTCTCTCATGTACATAGGTTGTAGCCGCTCTCTGACGAACCACGTAAAATCTATATTTTCTTGTCTGCTTGCTAAATTTACTTTTGGTTCCTAACTAACTAAACAAATTCGCTGTTGAGAGAGGGGGATTGATGACACGTGTTGGGTCAATCACGACCATTGGATTCAAATGGAGAGCTTAGATTGAAGCCACGAGCTCAGTTGATCATAGCTGTCCAAATTTTGGCGCGTGAGTCACGAATGGACGACATTTGGCACGTTGGGGAGACAAAACATAAGATGATTTGATGGGTTTGATGAGCTTTTAAGGAAGAATAGAATCCCTAGAAAAACGTTTTTAGTGGGCGGTGAAAGAAAGTCAATCGCCACAAAAAAGGAATCTTTGGTAATATGTGCAGCAACCTGGCCCGAGGAGTATAGCTTTGGGGAGCATTTGCAAGAAGCCACAATCCGAGGATATTGGTTCGGTCTGTACCACCATCTTTTCTAAAATTTCGGGCAACAACTCGCCAACTTGTTGATACCGAGAATTAGGGGATAGATGTCGATGGTGGTGTTTCACCTCGATAAAGGTTCAAATACCGAGGAAGAGTAAGATATGTATTGTAATTAGCCCAAAATGGATAATAAAAGGCCAATGGCCTGGAGAGATAGACATAATTTGACAGAATGACCCGACTTCATTATACGGAGGAGTTATCCCGATGGCAGAACTTGTTGATGATGAAGTAAGTTAGGATATCGACATGACCTAGAGAATAAGTGCTAGATTTGGGTTTGTTTGTGTATTCATGGAAACTAGACCCGGCCACCGGTCCGAACCGAAACCGGACCGGCCAGTTCTCAGTTCCACGAGTGTGGAACCGGTTCGGTTCCAATCGGTTCTTTTTTTTAAAATAAAAAATTTGAGATTGAAAAATTAATTTAAAATTATGAATTTGAATTTATTTAATAAACTTACATTAAATTAAAAATAAAATTATTGTAAAAAAAATTAAAAATTAAAATATTAAATTAAAGAGTTTGAACTTAAATTTTTAAAAACTTAAGTTGCCTACGTATCCTCCAGGGGTGAGAGGAATCAAAGCTCACATAGTTCCATTATAATTTTAAGATATTTCCCTATTGTAATTTTACAATTCTTTAATTATCAATCATCATTATCAGTGTCTGTTGATTCTTCAGCTCCAGTTCCGCTTGCACTTACAGATGTATTGTCGAACAAGTCTTCAAATTCATCGAGAACATCTTCTTATTGCCTCAGATCAGCTCGGGTCCAATCATCCACACATGTTGTTGCTTCTAGGGTGTTTGGATGTAATGAAGACCGTCTAACTTCTAATATATTGCCTCTCATGCTGAAGGCTTGCTCAACCGCAACGGTGGAAACATGTGTTGTCAATATCTCTTTAGCAATAATTGATATATATATGATATATATATTTTTATGTCGGTTCCACCATTCAAGGATTTGAAAATTTTTACTAACTAAACTTTCAGTTGAAAACTCGAAATTTGTAGATAAATAATTATCTAATTCCGGGTTATTAGTCGTGTTATCCCTATATTTTTTCTTTCGTTGTAGTAACCAACGATCACCTGCGCTAAGTCTTGTTTGCATTACGGGTTCGCTACTACTAGATTGTCATATTGATTGCAAGTTATATCTTCTAATATAATCATTAAATAACTATATTAAATCAATTTTTATTTTAGCTATTATTCTTGTAATATCAATTCATCTAATATTCCTAAATATCTATAGTAAGCTTGTAAAATACTATTCAAACCTTCTAATTTAAATCTATGATAAAAAACAGCAGCAATAAAATAAAGTAAAGGAATGTCTCTAAAATAATGCAACCATTTTCGTTTCATAATATTAATAGCTTCAAACAAAATAATATCATTAGGGTCAAGACTTTCAACATGCTCATCGAGAGTACCAACAATATTCAAATTTTCAAGAATAAATAAATGTGTTAGGGATAATAAACTCCGCTAAAAATATTTGTAGCATCATTAAAAAATTTTAAAATATCTAAAATTTTATCACAAATTTCTCATTGACTATGAAAAGTGTGATATGTTGAACATGTTGAGAAAAAACTACATAATGTATCTTTGTATTGTAAAGCTTGACATAAAAGAAAATAAGTTGAATTCCAACGTATTGGAACATCTCATGAAAATTCTCTCCTAACTTGAAAATATGACCAAATACAATTAAATGCTTTCTTAATAGGATCAATGAAATGTGATGATTTTTCCAGACCATCTTGAACACATAAATTAAGGACATGACATGTGCAACGAACATGAAAAAATCGACCCTCTAAGTTTGGTTCGCATATTTCTATTAAATCATTGATTGATGCAGTATTTGCATATGCATTATCAAATCCAATTATTAAAATTTTACCTAATAAATCATATTCATCAAAAATTACTTTCATCATTCCATAAATATTTTGTGCAGTATGTTGTTCATCAAAAATTCTAAATGCAATAAGTCATTTTTGTATATTCCATGATGCATCAATCCAATGACAAGTCACACTCATGTATGAGTGTGTTCGCCAATGGTCACTCCAAAAATCAGAACAAATAGAAATACGACATTTAATATCTCTAAATATTTCATTTAAAATGAATTTATCATCTTTGTATAATTTAAAATTTTGGCATTTTGTTGTATTTCGAGTCATTATACAAGCAGCAAGATTTAAAGCATTTTTAACGTAATTAGTAAATGAAAGTTTTTCACCAAAACTTAAAGAAAGATGTGTCATACAAGTTAATTTAGCAAATTCTTCTATATTTTTAGCATCACAATATTTAAATAAATCTAAAGAACTCGTACCTCTACTAGATGATGCGTACCTGGCCATTTGAGTTTGCATCATATCAAGTCCAAGCTCAACGACATGATGTCTTTCCAGGTACTTGATCATATTGTTGCATTCACTAGTAAATTTGGAAGAAACTCGAGAATGATTGCATACTGCTCTTAGACCTTCATTTGCAATATCGATTAACTGAAAACGAATTTTGAAAACATCAGAGGAATGCGACTTAACTTCTCCGTGAACAGATACTAGGGCCGCTCTCTTAGTTTGGCACATTTGACATTGTATTCTCAGGTGAGCTTGTCATTTGTTGTTTAAGAAATTTTAGAGAATTAGAGAATTGAGAATGATAAATTGTAATTGTAGATGAGAAAATTGAGAATGAGAGAATTGTAGGAATTGAGAATTGAGAAATTAGTGTGTTGAAATAATGAAAAATGACCCATATTTATATATTTTTAGAATATTTTTGTGATACCTAAAATGCCCTTAAAATCAACCATTTTAGTAATATTATTAGGGGTAATTTGGGAAATCCCTAAATTATTATTATTATTTTTTTAACTTTGGGGCAGGGAGCCTAATGGCTAGTAGCCGTCGGGGAGTTGGAACCCTAGGGTTCCAACCCGGTTCCGGTTGGAACCATAGGAACCGCTGGAATCGTTCACTTCCAGCAGTTCCTACCGGTTCGATTGAGGTAAGAACCCTAACCGAACTGGTAAAATTCAATCGTCCGGTTCCAACCGGTGCTGTTCCGGTTCGGAATCGGAACTTTGGCCGGGTCTAATGAAAACCGACTTTAGGAGGTCAATGCTTAGGAATTCGATATGATTAAGGAAGCTAGGAGCATTGACAAGTATCATCTGCCTCGATATGCTGACTTGAGGAACGAAGATGAGATCACATGCTGACCTGTATAGGAGTCATATGTCTTACTTGGAAGTTTGGGCTTCTATAAAGGTGATGTGATGGAAATTGGTCAACGGCTCTCCTTGGGAAGGGATCCTGCGAGATGGAACAGTATCGGAGCAGTTGAGTTACGGGATGTCACGCCAACAAAGCGTGTAGCAGTGGCCAAAAGGTTGGAATGATGGGTTTTCACTAACAATGGTGGTTGAGCCAAGTGTCAGTACGACTGTTTGCTGAGTAGTTGGGGAAAAGAAGCATGGGGAAATAATGACAAAGTGACATGAGATGACGTCATGGATGGTGGAATAGTGGATTTGAGAGCCTATATAAATGGGTCAAAGTGCCAGATTAAATGGTTGGGTATTTTCTACATCTCACAACTTCGAGAGAAATTGAGAGTTGAAAGGTTAGTGATAGAGAGAGAAACAGGTCAACACCCAACCACTTGAGAGATATATATCGGGTTTGTTGTAATATCCGAGGTGTTTATTTTGGAATTCTTGTATTCCCCTCCACTTGTAGCTCGGGTCAGTCTTGACCCCGAGTAAGTGATAAAATACACCCCTTTCTCCCGTGGATGTAGGTTGAAATCACTCTCCGTCGAACCACATAAACTCTGTGTTTTCTTATCTGCTTGCTAAATTTATTTTTAGTTCCCAACTAACCAAACAAAATCACTGCTGAGTGAGGTTTATTCGAGGGGTTAATTTCTCTTATTACCATTCAAATGAAAAACAGCCGCTAATACATATGTTTCTAAATCTCATCGATCATATAATCCCTCAGGCAACTGGAGAATAATTTTGCCTACCATTATTTCTTAAGCTCATTGAAGTGATTCTTTTTGTTCCTGCTCAAGTGCTCATTACAGATGGGAGGCCTAAATATTTATCACGTGGAGAAGCTACTTCCAGACTAAAGATTCTCTTGATCTATTCCCTCTTACCATTGCTTGTGTTGGGGCTAAACAATAAGGCTGACTTCCCATAGTTGATAATCTACTTTGAAGCTTTCAAGTAACAACCCAACAAGCATTCGAGGTGCCTACACTCGCCAACAATTGCTTCAGCAAACAACAAACTGTCATCTGCAAAAAAAAAAAAAAAAAAAAAAAAAAAAAAAAGAAACGAGTAACAGAGAAGTCCTTCCCAAATCTCATTCATGTGAACATCTTTTCTTTTTCAATTTTGTGGAGTAGATATGATAAAGCCTCGACACGTCCCAAGGGATGTGGTTTGGTGGTAAATGACTTAAGACTTAATTGTCAAATTTTAGATTCAAGTCTAAGGGTTGTATTTCTTATAAGAACCTGAAATAATTTGTGATTTTTTTTGTACTGCTTAAATCCGAGTAAGATAATTTAACAACATAATTTTCAATAATTCCAAAAAAAAAAAAAAATACTCAACACATAAAGATAAATAGATATGGAGATAAAGACACCTTTATGTAAGACCTCTCTCAAGAATAAGGTCTCTTTCATTTTTATTTTCAAAAATGAAAATCTTGCAGTAGTGATACGATTTGCGATGCCCCATTTCTCTAACTCTTTATATGTTCCTCGTCTTATAAACCTTCAAATCCGACAATCACATGTTTGTAGATCTGTTTTCTGACTCTGAATATTTGCAATAAATTTCGTACACGACTCGTAGATTTACTTGTAGATTTGTTTTTGACTTTGAATTGTTAATAATAAATTCCGTACGTGACTTGTAGATTTGTTTCTGACTTTGAAATTTGAATAGTTCAATCTCAAGCAGTAACGTTTACATTACATTGTCCGAGAATGGTAACAATTTCACCGTAGCTGTGTAATTTTTAGCGCACCAGAAGTCAACTGTTCCAAAAAATGTTCGTGAAGAGAATCAATAAACACGTGGCAAGATCAGAACATTTAGTACACTTACTGGGAGCTTTCTAATTAGAGGTAGACAGAGTTCGATATAATTATAAAAAAATTATAATTATAATTATTTGATTTTTTAAAAATAATTGTATGATTTTTTTAAATGTATTTATTTTTAATTGTCGGTATAATTGATTTTTTCAATTTTTTAATAATAACAATAAAAAAATTAATAAATTAATAACTCTAATATTTACTTAATTTTTTGGGTTATTTACGTTTACTATTAAAGTTATGATCAAATAACAATGGGTACTATGAATATTAACATATTACATTTTACTACTAAACTATAAAAATTTAACATTTTACTACTTTTCCATCCAACCGTTAGTTGACCGTCAGTTGACCTTTAAAAAGACTGTTTTATCCTCAAAATAAAATAAAAGTGAAAATTATAATTATACCCTTTAAAAAACATATCTAAATCTTATATATAATAATAAAAGAAATACAATCAACAATCACATTATAAAAATACTTCAATCTCTAAATTATCCATATAACCCAATAAAATAAAGAATTTAATTTACCAAATAATTTAATAATTAAAATTCTCATAATAACCAAAATACTTTAAAGTATAACAATAAAAAAGATATACTCAAAAATGATTATTTCCAATATTCAGCCGTACGATTACCACCGTTGATTAGAATATTTATAATTTATAATAATGTGTGTGTTAATACTCTTTTATCCTTAGGATGTCAATATGATGTCATGGTCAACTAACGGTCAACTAACGGTTTGGATGGAAAAGTAGTAAAATGTTAAATTTTTATAAGTTTAGTAGTAAAATGTAATATGTTAATATTCATAGTACCCAATTGTTATTTGATCATAACTTTAGTAGTGAAACGTAAATAACCCTAATTTTTTCATACGGTAACTCTTTTAATCATCACAATTATACCAATAATAATTTTTTCATAATATATAATCATTATTTAAATTATTTAAAATGTAGGAATATAAAAAGAATAATAATCAAAGTAACAAATTATAAATATTTCATAAAATTAACTATCGCTAAACACTAAATAAATTTAAAAAAATCTAAAAAAAATATGATTATAAAATAACAACATAATATAATTAGATTTTAAAAATTCAATAAACTAAATTATTCAGTTAAATCTATTCTATTAGGTTTTTATAGTTAAAATATTATTTTAATTCGATTCGCTTCAATTTTTAATTAAAATATTAAATAATTATTTTTTTTAAAAAAAAATTATCACTTTAATTCCATTTTTTTCCTATTCCGTTCAAATTTTCAATTCAGTTATATTTTTTTTCACATCTACTTGTAACTGTCCGAGAGGGCCACTCTTACTGACAGTATCTCAGTAAGCAAAGCTTGGCTCTGACACAATTAACGGCGGATAAATATTAAAATAATAATAATAATTTGAGAATAAGCTCTCTCCCTGTGTATATATATATATTTATTTTTTTTTAAAAAAAAATTCTAATAAAGACATATTTTATCTATTATATCAAATAGGTCCTTCATCTCACTAAGCATACCAAATTTACCCTGTAAGATTCAATTTCAACCATCACTTTTGTTGTAATGGTCCATTTGATAAAACAAATTCTTACATATATTCTATTAATAATGCTTGAACAAATAAAATTTCTAACGTAAAAATATTTCAGAATAAATAAAGTTTTTAATAGAAAAATATTGATTGTTGGGTTATTAATAAGAATTTTTATTAAATATATAAATTTATTTTATTGGATAATTTTTTAAATTATATTCCAAAATAATAATTATATTCTATATTATTTTTAGAAAAGCTTTACAATATCACGTGGCAAATTCATATGGAGGTGAGTGGAGATAGTTTTCTTTATTTATTCCAAAAATTTGTTAAAATACGTCATAAAAATTAATGAAAATTTAATTTATTAATTAGATAATTAGGATTTGTTTTCGTTAAAATAAAAAATATCTAATACATTATGTGAAAATGAAAATTTGTCTTTATTGAATTGTTTGTGCAGTAAACTCTACAAACAATAAAATTAAAAGAAGAATATAGTAATTGATCAAAAGTACTATGTTATTACTTGAATATCAAAAGGTTCATCATTTACTTTAGGGCTTTTTGCACTATTTATAATATCTTGTTACAATGAAAATAAACTGACAGTAGTTACATTGGCCAGTTAATGGGAAACGTGAATGAAATGTAACCGCTGTCAGTTTATTTTCCTCGTAATGAGATATTATAAATAGTGCAAAAAAAACTTAAAGCAATAGATAGACCATTTGATATTCAAGCAATAACAAAGTTTTTTTGATCAACTTCTATATTCTTCTTTTAATTTGATTGTTTGTAGAGTTTAGTGCACAAACAATTGGTGTTGTCTGTGGAGAAATAACGAGACGAAAAGTTGTGTCTACGGAATTACTGAATCGAGAAAAACAAGAATGGACCAAGGATAAAGGAATCCAGAATCTATGCTTTGACTGTTCACCAAGAAGATTAAGTTTACAACCATCTGACGCATGTAGCGGATGTCACAACAATGATGCACGAAATGATGAAACAGATGGGAGAACAAAACCTCCAGGCTGCAGCTGCAATGGAAGCAATGAAACAACAGTTCCAGGAACAAATGCAGGTTATGCAATAAGAAAACAGTGCATTGAAAGCTGAGATCCATGAGGGGTGAGGAGAACAAGTCTAGAATGTCCTAAGTTGCTGCGATTACGATTACAAACAGAGGTAGCCAAAGAAACATGACAGAGGATGAACAAGGTCAAAATCCAAAGAAGATGAGACCGTAAGACGAACGAATAAAGGACAGTGCCTCCATAGATGCTGAAGAAGGACATAGATATAATTCAGAGCCTAAATGACCAAAATGGGAAGACAATTTACTGTTGTATGAGTTCACCATTTCACAAGAACAAATCTTCCATAAAATAAGGGATCTGGACATAGATATGATTCAGAGCCTAAATAACCAAAATGGGAAGACAATGGATTGTTGTATGAGTTCACCCTTTCACAAGAATAAATCTTCCATAAAATAAGAGATATGGATTTGCTAAAGGAACCACATTTTGAAGTTGGTGCTTGGAGTGCCAATCTGAATGATGTATTGTACATTTTATTATTTATTAATAAAATAACTACATTTTCATTTCATACCTTATTAATGGTATTGCCATTATGTATATTAGATTGATATATAAATATGCTAAGAATGACATCGACCTTAGAATAGTCTTGTAGTAATACTAGACACTAGGTGGTCCGACATTGAGATAAGTATTATTATTGTAAAATATTCTTAAAGTAAATATTCATAGTCGTTGGTTTTGGAATACAGTCGAATTCCTATAACCTAGAAGACTAGCACATGTCGTATATTGGAATTAGAGTTCCAATGGTTTAACCTGATGTACCATGAGCTTTGGAAGCTTGTATAGACATGTGGGTATTGGTTGGACCGAATACTGAATTACTCACATGTGATTCCTAATAGTTGGAAGTAAACATGACTGTCAATAGGAATCTTCTCGATTCGAGTAGCATATGTTATCATTTGACTATAGGATAACATTGATTTTGTGTGAGATCCTCCACACTTTAATGTCATGCATGTCAGAAATCTTTCATGGTCTGGTTTTTAGATGTCCGTTGGGTGTTGACTGATACACTCGTTAATCAAGTATGAATCAAGATATAATCTGTCGACCTGTATGTGTACCATAAAAAGGTTTAGGTATCCATGTAAGTAAGTCACGATTATTAAAATTTTGGCCAAAGTCGATCACCTAGGGTGGATCGCATTAGTTGTAAAGAATCGTGGATATGTCGACATGAGATGTGTTCCTAAAAAACTTGATGGTGTATTCTAGGGGTGAGCAAACCGGTTTCGTTTCCGGAACCTACCCAAAAAAATTTGGTTACGTACTAAGTGGAACCAGAACCTACCCAATTAAACAGGGTGTCCTATTATTCGGTTCCAATCTGGTTCCGGTTCGATTCTGAATTACCATATTTTAAAATATTTTAATGAAAACTACATTCCAATACGAGTCCGTAGGAAAAAACGGGGACCAAATCGGAGTGCGGAAGCTCAAGAACGAAGAAAATGAAGTTTTAGACTTTTAATGCTTGTCAGCCTCATTACTCTTTCTGTTTTCATTTACAATTAGGCAAGTTATCAGTGCATTTAGTTGCCTAGTTGTGAAACATTGGGTATGCTATGTTTAAAGTTTAATCAAAGTAAATTAAAAAATAAATGAACAATCAATGGGAAGAATGATACCGTTTCATTTAATCTCTCTACATCATCCGTCAGCTCATTCATCAGTTTGTAGAGTCCTGCAAGCAACAACATAAAAATTATCAAAATGGATCAAATAGATGATATATTACAACAAAAAATTTGTGCCACTAACCTTCAAATTCATTTCTAAGTTCTGCATTTTGAGATTTTTGCAAAGCAAGTTTCAATGACAATTTATGCGTCTGCAGACCAACATTCAGAAACAACAGTAAAAGAAACAGCAGCTATATTTTCCTCCAGTTCCTTCACTTTTTTGTCCTTCTCCTCAACCAAATTCTAGTATTGTGGAATCAAAGAGACCATTAACATGATGAGCAAATGCCAAATAGCAGAGAAAAGCAAGAACACTGAGGTTCAATTTTTTTTGAATGCAGCTACCACTCAAATAGTAGTGAAATCAGTTCTATATTCGATTCCAAAAACCGGTTCCATGGTCTGGTTCCGGTTCTGATCATTTTGGAACCGGAACCTACCCGGATAAAATCGGTTCCCTCATTTTTGGAATCGGAACCTACCCGATTACAACCGGTTCCGGTTCTAAACCTGGAAAACCGGTCCGGTTCCAACCGGTTCCGGGTAGACCTGGAACCGTTTCTCACCGCTAGTGTATTCTATGTTTCCTAAGCACAAGTCAGATAGCCTACGACGGAGGGATTGTTAAACATATGGGATGACCTCGACTTGTATAGTTCAGAAAGGTCGTTCGTGTTCTTCGCGAATTCGTAGGTGGCCGAATTACGTACATATTAGCTAGGCTTATATGACAAACATGTCTGAACTTAGAAAGTACCAATATGAAGTGTACTCGTTGAGCACTTGGATAGCCGATTAATTTTGATAAAAGATAATAATTGATATTATAATTATCAATTACGATAATCAAGTGTTATTGGATAACATTGATTATTTACTTTGATCTAATTGGATTAATTCAATATTTACACAAGGGCTTTGTCGTAATTTCATAATTATCTCTACCATTTGATGATATTATGGTAATTGCAAGTATGTAATTATAGGTGTTTTTTGCTTGATTTGATTGGATTAAATCAAAGTGGCAAAACATTGAACTAATCCATTTCCTAATCCTTGTCTTGATTTAATTGGATTAAATCAACGTGGTAGACAATGCAGATTAGTTACACCTAATTATACATATCTGGACAAATTAGATTAAGCCCGCATAAAAGTTGATTAAAACTTTTATTAATTAAAAATTGACTAAGTTTTGCTATAAATAGCAAGCTTTAGGAAGATTTTAATTAAGCTAATACAAGCAATTCTTTGAGAAATTAGCCTAGAGAAGAGAAGTGTTTAGAGAAGTTTTGGAATATCTCTACAACATTTCAACAATGATGAATCAAAATGGATCTTGGAGTGAAGCTTGCTTGCATTGGAATCAAGATTGGATCTTGGAGTCAAGATTGTTAATCCTTGGAAGTTCTTCAACCATTTCAATAAATGAGAAGTAAATTGTATCTCGCATCAAGCTTACTAGGTAAGTTTGAACTTCTCTTGAGCTATTGTGGGAACACAGGAACTGGGCGACGCATGCTGTCCCGGGCTCGCGGCCCGGTCGGGAGTACGGAGTAGCCACGGGGGACTAAACCGGAGAATAAATGGAGTCGCCACCCGGTGTGAACCGGGAAAATGAGATTTAAGGCCGCACTCACCCCTCGCAAGGGAAGACCTCAAACCGTTGGGTTCGGAATGGTCCTTTACTCATGCCACTTGTAATGAAAGGATTTATGTAATAATTTAATCAGGCTTAAGTAGCACTTATTTCCAAGAGTATCATGCTTCTAAATTCACATGTACAAAATAAAACTTATACATATATTTCACATCTAAGATTGCATGCTTGGAAGTACATCAAAGGAGCAACAAACATACAATTTCATTGGCATATTATATTCAAGAAAACACAAGCACACATACTAACCACACAAGCACACATGTGAGCACCTTCTTAAGTGGTACGTGGAATTGTATCCTAAGTACAGACCGTACTACCGTCCATTCGGAATCGGCTACGGAATTTATGTCTGGGTTTCCATCCGATATACCACAAGAAATAATACTCAAATATTATCATGACATAGGTATATGAATTGTAATACATTAAACACATTGTATTCATGCATGTGGGGATAGCTACTAGGAGAACTATGTATGGAATCTGATGAAAAGAACTCAGTTCAGTGGGTGCGCATTCGCGTAGCGTTCGAAAACGCGTTCGAACGGTAAACAGAAGGTTCGCATTCTTGTAGCGTTCGAGAACCCGTTCGAATGGAACCAGACCTGATGCATGATAAGACTAAGAAAGTGCGTGTGCGTTCACGTAGCGTTCGAGAACGCGTTCGAACGGTAAACAGAAGGTTCGCGTTCGTATAGCGTTCGAGAACGCGTTCGAACGGAACCGGACCTGATGCATTATGAGACTAAGAAAATACGTGTGCGTTCGCGTAGCGTTCGAGAACGCGTTCGAACGGTAAACAGAAGGTTCGCGTCCGTGTAGCGTTCGAGAACGCGTTCGAACGGAACCAGACCTGATGCATGCAACATAAAGAATAAAGACAACAATGTCAAGCTCAGTATGTCCGATTAAATGTATCTTGCATTCAACCGAACACACCTCAACCGGCGCGGAAAAGCATCGTGGTAAAGGGCTTTAACCCCTCACCGTAGGGGATCTTTCATTCCACTTACTAAGCCCATACGCTAGATTGAATCACGCATACAAAGAATTACAAGCAATAATATCAAACTTAGTATGCCCGATTGAACGTATCTTGCATTCAACCGGACACACATCGACCGGCGCGGCAAAGCATCGTGGTAAAGGGCTTTAACCCCTCCCCGTAGGGGATCTTTCATTCCACTTACTAAGCCCATGCGCTCGATTGAATCATGCATATATAGAATTAAAAGCAATAATATCAAACGTAGTATGCCCGATTGAACGTGTCTTGCATTCAACCGAACACACATCAACCGGCGCGGCAAAGCATCGTGGTAAAGGGCTTTAACCCCTCCCCGTAGGGGATCTTTCATTCCACTTACTAAGCCCATGCGCTCGATTGAATCATGCATAAATAAGCAACATGCAGAATTCAAGTGACAAAAAAATAAATAAACCAAAGCAACACAAAACAAAGAGGGTGTCGTTTACTCAAGCGGTACGTGGAGTTGTATCCCAAGTACAGACCGCACTACCGTCCATTCAGATTCGGCTACAGAATTTACGTCTGGGTTTCCATCCTATATACCGCAAGAGACGACACTCTTTCATTCATCCAATACCCACAACACGCATCATACACACACAAGATTCAACAAATAATTAAAATACAGTCAAAATGAATAACAAAAATCAAATAAAGATGAGTGTGGGAAAGTACCCTCAGGTCTAACTTTTTGTCAACTTTCGGGCTTGCGTTTCACGGACGTCGGAAAGGGTACAGCTCCTCAACTTCTCCGGTTCACTGGTTTAGCGTCCTAGCTCACTGTTTTGCTGTTTTGCTTGTCGTTCGGTCTCCGTTCTGCTGCTGTTCGGTCTTCGTTCTGCTGCTGTTCGGTCTCTCCTTTGCTACTCACTGTTCAGGTCACCTATTTTGACGTTTCAATGAACTGTTTCGAGTGTTTTTCGTGGTTTTTTAGTGTAGTTTGGTGTGGTTATTTCAAGGGTTATAAGTGCAGTTTATGTTACTGTTTTAAGGGATTTTATGGACTGTTTTGGGAGTGGTTAGGGCTGCTGTCCAGGCGTGTTTCAAGGGCTGTTTGGGGTGTATTTGGGCTGCTGTTTGGAGGTATGTTTTTGGTGATGGAGGGCTGCTGTATGAGGGAGATTTTCGGTTATGGAGTGGAGGAGATGAAGGGAATTGTTTATGTTCTTCTTGTTGCTATTGCCGTGAGTGGTTAAGGTTCTTTGTGTTGGGATTTTTGTGTGAGTTATCTGTATGAGCTAGAGAATTGCATGTCTTGGTTAGGGGTTGTTTATATAGAGAAGGGCTAGGGCTTCACCTTGTCTCACAAGGAAGGGATTTTGGCATTAAAATGAGGATTTGATTTGGTGTTGAGCAAGGAAAGTCAAAGATTGAGGGGGGACAAATCTTGGCTAGATTAGGAATACAAAATATTTAATTTGTTATGATTGATTTTAATTAGGCATGACATCTTTTTAATTTAGTATGTGATTTGTTTAGTTAGGAAGTTAATATATTTGATTTATCTTTATTAGGTATGATTATATTTTATGTTTTATTTAATTGGTAAATGGTTTAAATATTTTATTTAATATTTAATGTTTAATTTAATTAAATTGGGATGTGTTTTATGGGCTTTGGGGGCTAATTGGGCTGGGGTGCGAGGCTAGCAGCAAAACCAGAAACACCGACGCTGTTCGAACGCCAATTCGAATGTTACACGAACGTCCGCAATCTGCCTGAGGTTCGAACGAAGTAACGAACGCAGCACTAACGAAGACAGTGAACTTGTGAAATGAACTTGATGACGTACTTATTCTGAATTTCCCCTTTCCGACCTCCGTTTCCCGCAATATCCTTAGCTAAAAAGGTAGTGCCTCCAACTGAGACTCATCATCGGGTTTCACATGCGAAAATGCAATGCCTACAGCTATGTTCTTCATTATTGAGTTTTTCATTAGTGAGAGATATATTGATGAATTATGTATTGGATGCATGATTACATAGCTTGAAGTTGAAATAAGGCTAATAAATTATGTTATGATGATTTAGAAGTATAAACATAATATGCATGTTAATTACGTCAAAGATGTTCATGTTGGACATGGAACATTCAATAAGAGTTTGGAACTTTAGATTAAAACTTAGAGATATGGCTACCATTCTAGAATCATTTGACCACCTTTGGGTGAACTATAATTGTTCATGAAATATTTCATAGTGGGATTCTAAATTATTTTGTGTTTTGATTGAAATAAATGCATATAAGTATTTAGAATATATACATGCTAGTTGTATAACACGTGTTGATGGTGGTTATGATGCTAAAATTAGATTTTAGGTGTATTTGAATTATTAGGAGAAAATTGGAAGTGTTTAATAATGGTTTGGAGTTGAAAATTGGTCACTGCCTAAGGCAGCGTCGCGACTCTAACATTCCAGCGTCGCGATATCGAGCATCAGACCTAGGAGCGTCGTGACGCTCACCCTTCCACGTCGTGACACCGAGACGTTCAGCTCTCGCAGTTGCTTTCGCATATTGGAGCTTGATTACGCCCAAAAAGTACTTGCGGTTATCGCAGTATAGTTGGGGTGTCGATTCCTCAGAGAGATGGTTACAAAGAACTGATTTACTTAATGAAAATGTTAACAGTAACTTATTGAAAAGATAATGGTTGAATTGATAATATAAAATAAAAACTATGGAAAATATGCAGGAAAAATCAATAGAGATAAACAACAAAGCGTCAGGAATCCCTCTTATATCAAATCCATATATTCAGTTATTGATTCTGTTTTATTACTCAATTGAAGGTTTCACATCCCAAACCAACAATCAGAAGATATTCAATTCTAAACATATTAAATTCTAAGTTAATCAATGATTGTTTTTTCTATGTTAACAGCACACAAAGTTATCATTACGAGCTATCTAACGTCGACAATATACCCTCAGGCAATACTGCAGCAGAAGACCAACACATAAAACAACTTTACTAGTCACAACTGGGTTCGCAAATCACACATAGAAGAAGCATGACTAGATCTATATGGGAGTTGACAAAACACAATCTCTGGGCTCAGAAATCGTAAGATAATAAAGAACAACAACCATCAATTGTATTAAACACTAAAAAGGTACTTTAATAATCAAAAACTTAAATATAGAAATTCAAATACAAGAGTTCATCATTATCTTTGCCGATGAGATTAGTTCTCTATGCAAAGTAGAGAGATAGCCTGAATAGATTGGAGAGACAACATGTTCGTCTTTGAAGCTCTTTGTTCTTCTCTCTCAATCTTGTGTTTGTGGCTCTTTGTGTGTGTTTCTCTATGATTTTCTCTTATTTTTAGGGTTTGGACGAAGTTGGCTTTATATAGGGAGGCCTCGGAATCATAATATGCATCAAAGACGTCAAAAATCAAGGTTTTGGGGCGTCCGGGGCGTCGTGGCGCTGGTGTTTGGGCGCCGCAGCGCCCAACTCGCAGGAATTTTGGTTGGGCGTGAATCTGGTGAAGGCGCCGCAGTACCAAGGACTCGGGCGCCGCGGCGCCAGTGAAGTTCCTCTTCGCTGGCTCCCTTCTTGCTTCATGCTTCTTCCAGCGTTCATCTGATGCTTCCATTAGGTCCCGAAACATGCATAATTGATCCATTCTTCTTGCTCCATTGCTTCCTAATAACAAAGCACAAAATGACTCTAAGTAAGATTAAAACATATGATAGATAAGCCGAGTTAGTGATGTTCAAAGTACACTTTCATGCACTTATCAGAGCGTCTCGACGCCGAAGCTCTCGCGTCGCGACGCACTAAGCTGAGACATAATGAAACTTCATTTTCTCTGTTTCGGAGTTTCTGAACTCCGTTTTGGTCCCCGTTTTTTCTCAAGGACTCGAAACGAAATATAGTTTTACATAAAAATATTTTAAAATACACTCATACTAGATATCCATAATTTAGACCCACTTCCACTGTGCGGGATACCGATCCGACCCTAGGGGTTCCACGTCTGCCCCAACACCACAAGCGATGAAAAGACCATGGGAATTCCATGATAAGGGGTTGTATTGTGAATTTCACATAGACATATGGCACACCATTGCCAGATGTAAAAATATGTACCGATAGATAAATGCAATCATTGAGAAGAGTAAACTACTAGAATATCTAAAGGGGAAGTGCCAGTTGGAAGCCAGGGCTCTGTGTTGGAAAGTCAATTACCAGCAGCACTAGAGCCAGAAAGGCGACCAAGAGAGGTCTGAGGCAACGCCAAGCAGTAGGAAATAGGGAAAGGAACCTACAAGTCCCTGAATGTAAGAAACAGAAAAGCAGTGCCCAGAACATGGAACACACAGATGCTTAAAAAAATACTATGCATAAAAATATTATATTTTTCCATATTCTCTCAATTTAAATGAAACATTCTTACTATCTGGTTGACCACTTTTTATTCCGCCTTCGATTTTGAGAAAAAAATATACATATCCACAATAAGAGAGGTCAGACATATGGTAGAAAAACTTGTCAGTACCTGACTATCCAAGGGGAAAACATGATGTATCATAGAACTACCTATCGAACCCTCAAAATTTATACCTGATGAATGGCAAAAAAGCTCATCAGGGTATGAAAATTCAGAATGTCAAACCCAAAGAGGAAATGCCTAATAAGGTCTGATGAGAAAAGAACATTTTGATGCATGGTAAGAAAGAAAACCCATCAGAGCATGGAGTCAGACCCAATAGGAAATGCCTAACAAGATCTGACAAGAAAAGAAGACTTTGATGCATGGTAAGAAAGAAAACCCATCAGAGAATGAAGTTAGACCCAAAGAGGAAATGCTTAACATGATTTGACGAGAAAAAAAACATTGATGTATGGTAAGAAAGAAAATCCATCAAAGCATAAAATCAGACCAATAGAGAAAATACCTAACATGGTCTGACGAGAAGTAAAAAAAGATTGTGATGCATAGTAAAAAAGATCACTCATCAGAGCATGAAGTAATACTTAAAGAGAAAATGTCTAACGGAGTCTGACGAGAAAAGAATACTTTGATGCATGGCCCCTCAGAGCATGAAGTCAGACCCAAAGAGGAAATGTCTATCAGGGTCTGACGAGAAGGAAAAGAAGACTATAATGCATGGTAAAAAAGAAAACCCATCAGTGCATGAAATCATACCCAAAGATGAAATACCTAACAGAGTCTAATGAGAAAAGAAGACTTTGATGCATGGTAAGAAAGAAAACTCATCAGAGCATGAAGGTAGACCCAAAGAGGAAATGTCTAACAGAGTTTGATGAGAGAAGAAGACTCTAATGTCTGGTAAGAAAAAAACCCATTAGAGTATAAGTCATAACCAAAGAGGAAGTGTGTAGCAG
Organism: Zanthoxylum bungeanum; assembly: GCA_019454045.1. Taxonomy (NCBI): domain Eukaryota; kingdom Viridiplantae; phylum Streptophyta; class Magnoliopsida; order Sapindales; family Rutaceae; genus Zanthoxylum; species Zanthoxylum bungeanum. The sequence goes on along the minus strand of SKCR01037498.1, from coordinate 99,702 downwards.
GTAGGGCTAAATGAGACGACCGCAACAAGCTCGGAATGATAGAACCTTGCATGCCATGACGTGCCAACATCTGCGGTTAATTCTAGACCAAAAGAGACAAGACCTACCCTGTAGTTAACCGGCCAACGCACCCAAGAAATTTGACATGAGGGTAACCAAGCCCATCAGTTTCATGAGGCTGACGTCTCATCCTAGCTATGTACTCCAACATCCTGCTACTAAAAATGAGCTTCTACTTGTGAGAGTCTCGATCCTCCAATTAAATACATTCAGGATGACACACTAGGGTGTGCGCCAACCTCCTCAGGGATCAAATGTCAGACCCTGTAATCCTATTCACAGATATTACAATAGGAGAATGACCTGAAAGAAAAATACTTATTTAATTTTATGATAAAAGAGTACAAATTACACAGGAAAAAAAAGGCCTGAAAGCCAAATATATATTTAATGCAGCATGTTATTTCATAGTTCTTTGGCAGAATTAGAGCTTGTCGAAGAAGTGGCTTCACTCTAAAAGATGACAAGGATTGGCGGCTCAGAGGAAGATGGCTAAAAAAATGGGAGCTGGCAGGCTCATGGGAGCAAATGGACCTTTAGGCTCCAGAATGGTAGAGACAACCTTCGAATTAGTTATAAGCAAGAGAGCCTCCAAAAGAAAGACGTCGTCAGGGTCAGATTGAACTTAAGGACCCACGTCCGAAGATTCTATTGCATCTCCAGAGACTAAATTTTCATTAGCTTTATCACTCAAGCCATCCAAAAAAATGATCCTGACGCCCCCACTTTGAATGTGGTGATCTGGATCGTAATTATGATCCGTGACCCCAGCATCTGCGTCGCACTCGTCATGACCTCCTTTATAGGCTCGGTTAGTAGGGTCCTTGACGCGATCCTCCTAACCCAGACGGTAACACTTGGCACTATTTATTTGACTGATGACATTGTATCGAGCATGAGATTGTGATAGAAGGAGCTCGAGCTTGTCCTGACGGTGATCATCAAAATTTTATAGTTGCTCCTTCAACTTGAAGAGCTCCACACTTAGATCAATATGACTTTGGAAGAACTCACTCCTACTTATTCTGGGATGCCTCCAGGTCCTGCAAGAAGAGCAATACATAAGGAGCTGAAAACAGCTAGAAACAAAATGAAGCCAAAAACCTCAGAACGGAGGACATTACCTGCTGAACCTTAGAAACCTCAATGCAAAACCTCTCTTTCTCACGAGTAGCTGTGGCCAAATTCATGCGCAGCTCCTGATTTTCAACCTCCCTCTGAGCCAGCCTCTCTTCAAGCTTAGACCGAGTAGTAGCCAAAACAGACACATCCTTTTTGCGAGCTTCAGCCTCACGCTTCAACTCCACCCTTAAAGATTTCATCACCTCTGAAGCCTTTTCCAGTTTATTCTATGCCTCATGGAGATGTGCCTTTGACGTCTAGAGTAGTTGGACTACATAAATGTTACCCATCCCACTGAATTGCAAAATCATGCTGCTGAAGACAGGATCTTGAAGCAAAGAAAGTAGACCCTATTGTGCAGCGGGGGAGACAACAATGGAACGTACAGAGCCATCAAATTCTGAAACTCCCCAACATCAAAAGAGGAGCTTGGAAGCTCAGATAATTGATGTACATGACTTACAACAAGCCCCAAAAAATGCTATATAATAGGTGATGCAGAATAAGCCAAAGAATAACCCGAAACAAGAATGAACGGCTCAAAAACCAAAGTAGGCGACCTTGAGGTAAGAGGCGGAGATACAAACACATATGGATCAGAGCTAATTTAAATGGTGGGCATAACAGACCCTGACCCAGAAGCAGCATCTACAAAACTTAACCTCATCTCAGCCTCTAAGGAACATGTCAGCTCGTCTTTAATCTTTTGTTTCTTGGGACGACACTGGAGCTGACACTCCTCTTCCTCGTCGGGAGTTAGAGATCTAGGACGGACAAGAACAAGAATCCCGATCGAGGAAAATGAGGTGCACAAATCATTTCTTTTGGACCTGGCTGAGGGAGACGAGGAACCAAATGAAAGTCTGACTGATGCAGATGAAGCAATATAAGGTTTTTACAATACAACAAGAACAGTAGAAGAGGATTTTTATAAAGACTGTGTCGTAGCAGTATCATGCTTGATCTTTGAAAGAATGACTGAATCATCAGAGGTACCATCCGAGGCATCAGCCAACATATCGAAACCCAAACTTTCAGGCTTGTAAGGAAATTTCAGGCTGGCCCTCTTCACATAGAGATCCTTGCTCCATTCAGCAGTTGTCTTCGTCCCTTTAAACTTCTTTAGGTTCTACCAGTCTTGGTCATTAAGAGGAATGATTTCGGATGCCACATTCAATTCAGGGGGAGGAAGGTTCAAGCCTCTGACAGACACATGCTTACCCTCAAACATCTCTTCAAAGTGAGCCTTATGTTGGACGAACCACCTCTAATCATTCTCTCGAAATAGAGATGAAGGGTCGCTGACACTTAAGGGAGAAAAATAAGGGTCGCAACGTATTAGGGCCTGAAGGTCATCCTTGTTCACCACTATATGGATGTGAAACGCCTAATTCCCTATTGGGATCACAAACCTGTGTAAGAACTTGACCCTCTCTCTGGACTGCTCGGGGCAATGGGGAATGTATACATAAGCAGAAACTTAAAAGAGAAGAAACTGTTGGCGACTTGGTCGCGTAATTGGATTTTGATGACGTCAACGCAATTGACGACTTCGACGTGCAAACCCGAAGCAATATAAAAAGTGTCGAAGCATAAGGAGTGAAGAGCGAGAATGTGAAGACTAGCGGCAAATCGAAGATAATGATTAAGAGCTAATTTTATTGTAAGTGAGTTTACTCAAGTGATCTAAAGCTCTTAGGAATCATTCATTTTGCATCACTTGCATTTAAAATGGATTAGAATGCTTAAAGAATCATTTACATTTATTTGCAAAAAATGAATTTCTATGCACAAGTGCATCGGTAAATGATCTTCCAAAAACTATCAAACGGTTGAATTAAACTTCAAATGATATACCGTTAGATAGATATGTGTCTCTAGTTTGCTACGGTTCAAACGGAACATAATTCCGATGCATAGAACTTTTGCTAGAGCCTTTTTAGTACAACATGTTCAGATGTGCGTTTTCTGCGTACACATCACATTAGAAAAACTTCCATAAAATTCATCTTAATGTTTTTGGAGCTGAATTTTTTACAGAAGCTAGATCTATGTGTCTAGTTTATGAAGAAATTTACGGATCATGATTTGGAATTTTCTAGAGAAAGTTACGGCCAAAATACCAAGTGTCGTCAGTCTTGACTGGTCATGCACATACTGAAACCAGGGAGCTCCATGCCGGTCCCCATGCCGGTTTGCTCGCCGGTCTCCATGCCGGTTTTAGCTGAAAAATCATGCTCTCTGGAACCAGGGAGCTCCTCGCCGGTCTCCTCGCCGGTTTGCTCGCCGGTCCAACGGCTAGTTTTTTGAACGTTATGTTACCGTTGGAGCCCTAGACCGGCATGCCGGTTTCCCCTCCTCCCGGTCTCGCTGTGAGTTGGCTAAAAGCTTTGCATTTTATTATAAATAGAACCCCAACTCCTTTGCCTAAAATTAGAGATCTAGAAAACCTTCATATACATTCTCTAAGGCAAACAAAGAGTGTCATACACCTTCATATTCATAAACACTCATCCAAGCTCACACACACATCTTCCACATCATTTAGTGAGCTTAGAACACTTGGGTTTGCTCTCACACAATCTTCTTATTATTTGTGAGTGCCCAAGTATGTTGTAAATCTTTCATATCAAAAACACTTGTGGTTTGTGAAATCCCATTGTTTGGGTAATTTGTAAAGGTTGTGAGTGCTCCTACGTAGAAAACTCAATCTTGTAAAAGGTTCGGAGTGTGCCTTGGCGGAAAACTCTTGGTTACGAGTGAACCACGGAAAACTCGATTCTAGTGGAAATCTTCAAGCGAGGCTTGAGGGAGTGGACGTAGGCACGATTTGCCGAACCACTATATATCGCGGTGTCGTATCTCTCTTTCCCTACTCTTTTATACACTTGCTAGTTTATTTGTATTTACACCAATTGAATAGAAACTTGCATATAGGCCATTTATTTGAATAGAGAAAATTGACCTAAAACTCCCACTTGGTAATAAGAGCTTAAAATCGGCAAGAGATTTTATATTTCCGCATTTATAGCGATAACCAAATTCACCCCCCTCTTGGGTATAGAGATTTCTTGTCGCTACTGCTTGTAGGACTTTCAGTTGGTATCAGAGCGAGGTATTCTCAAGAAAACTTAACCGTCCGAGAATAGACTATGGGTTCTACAAGCCACTCTTCAAATTTTGCCGAGGGATACTCACAACTAGACCTCCGTTTTACACCGGAACCGACTACAACTATTGGAAGTCAAGAATGTTGACTTATCTCCTAGCCAATGATCCGCCATCCTATTTGGTTATCACACGAGGTGCAAAAGGGCCAACAAAGAAGGATAGCAACGGAGTTGATATTCCAAAACAGAGTTTAGAATGGGATAGTGAGGATGTGAAACTAGCCTCACAAAATGCTAAGGCACTCAACCAACTCCTATGTGCCATTGATCGGGATCAAGTTAGCAAGCTTCCGGAATGTGGAAATGCATATGATTTATGGAAGTCTTTGGAAATGGTCAATGAGGGCACAAGCCAAGTGAAGGAATCGAAGATCAACCGGTTCATGTGCGAATTGGACAATTTCAAGATGGAATCCGGGGAAGAAATTGATCACATGATTTCTAGGTTTACGGTCATCATCAATCATTTGGGAGCATTGGGAAAAGTCATCGGGACATCGGATCAAGTGAAGAAAATTTTGAGATCTCTCCCGAAAGAGTTTAGAAGCTATACCTCCTCCATTAAAGAAGCAAACGACATAAACACATTGAAGATGGATGATTTGGTCGGCAAATTGCTTGAGTACGAAATGGAAATCAAAATGGACAAAAAGGAGGAAGATGAGAAAAGGACAAGGAAATCCTTGGCCTTAAAAGCAAGAAAAAAGATGAGTCAAGCTCAAGTGAAGAAGAAGATAGTGATGATGAGTTGGCTCAAATAACAAGAACTTGAAGAAGCTTCTTAAGTCCGTAAATAAAAAGGGAAAATCAAAGACGGATGAAAAGAATGAAGAAAGTGGCCGCGGAAGAACAAGAAAATTATGTGTTATGAATGCAGCAAACCGGGTCACATAGCTACCGATTGCCCATTGAGGAAAATGAAAGGAAAATCAAAGAAAAAGGCAATGAAAGCAACTTCAACTTGGAGCGATAGCGATTCAAGCTCATCCGAGGAGGAAGAAGTTGAAGTCAAAGATAAATCAATAGCATTTATGGCTATCACGGATGAAGACATCCGATTTGAAATTGAAGAAGAAAGCGAAGAAGAAGAGGTACACAATTCTGAATTACTTGATGCTTTTAATGGTTTAAAAGAATTATGTGATATGGTTAAAAAGAAATTAAAATTGGTCAAAAATGAGCATGCTACACTTAAAATTGAACATGCAACTAGTATGGATAAAATTCATGTTTTAGATAATGATATGATATGCTTAAAGGCTAAACATGAAAAAGAAATTGCATGCTTAAATGATGAAAATGCATGTTTAAAGATTAAAAGCTAGAACTTGAAAATACCATTTCAAATATGCCATCTAGCTCTAAGACATGTGATTGCGAATCGATTTTGAATGAAAATGTGTTATTAAACACTAAGGTGATAGATTTGCAAACCATACTTAGTAAATTCACATTGGGACATAAAAATTTCAATATGCTAATTGGATCCCAAAAATGTGCATTTAAAAGAGAAGGATTAGGATATAGGCCTTATATAAAAAGAAAATTTTTGAAGAATTATTTTGTTAAGGCATCCTTTCTCATGCTAAAAATGAAATAGATGAAAATGTCACATGCCATGCTTGTAACAAAAAGGGACATAAAATTTTTGAATGCATGTATATGAATGTGATGAAGAATGCATGGATTCCTCAAGGAATCAAAATTAACCCCAATGGACCCAAGAAAGTTTGGGTACCAAAGTGTAATTGATAAATTTGTAGGGGGAGCTTTGGGAATGGATCTTTAAAGAGAATTGCAAAATTGATCCCAAAGGCTCAAGGAAATGAGGAATCGCAACGGTAAAGGTAAAATCCGTACTCACGGAAACATTGGTACCGTTTCCTCTAAATTATGTATGTATGCATATTTCAAATTGATATAAATATTTTGAAGCATACAAAATGATTAGGCAAGTATTCAAACTTCTATTGATATCGATTTTCATTTGATATCACTAAGTGCCTTAATCATATATTTAAACCCCTATTCTATTTCAATTGGTATCACATGAAACTTATTGAGTTAAATTTCATATATGTGATCATTTGATTAATTTTGCATTGAAAATGACTTTGCCATGTAACATAATTATATAATCATGAAAAGCATGGATTTTGATTGTTTAGTAATTGGTAAGATATTCATAAGAAGACAATCATTAATATGCATTGAAGTCATTGATTTTAATTGGTATCATGATATATAATGACTTATTTCATTTGATATCACAATTAGGGAGATACAATGCTTAAAGTGATATGATATTCAATTGGATTCATTGATATAAATTATTAGTTGGTATCATGAGTGCATAATCTTTTGAAACTTGCATTATACATGATCTTTTCATTTTATGACAAAAAGGGGAAATGCCAAAATGTGCATATTTTTTATTTTGGTATCTTTTTATAGCACATATATAATTGGTATCTCATTTAGATTTAAATTTTACTTCTCCACTTTTTGATAATGTCAAAGGGGGAGAAATCATTAGAAATGAGATTAAAACTTGTTTAACCCTCACCCTTGGTTTAAGGGGAGTAAATGTACTAATGTGTTTGTCAAGTTGTTATAGAGCTATTTTGAAGACAATCACACATTGAGGGGGAGCTTATGTTAAGGGGGAGCAAAATGGTCAAATTTGGACTCCAAGAAGCTCACAAGTTGCAACAAGTTTTAAGGGGTTGCCATCATCAAAAAGGGGGAGATTGTTGGCGACTTGGTCGCGTAATTGGATTTTGATGACGTCAACGCAATTGACGACTTCGACGTGCAAACACGAAGCAATACAAAAAGTGTCGAAGCATAAGGAGTGAAGAGCGAGAATGTGAAGACTAGCGGCAAATCGAAGATAATGATTAAGAGCTAAATTTTATTGTAAGTGAGTTTACTCAAGTGATCTAAAGCTCTTAGGAATCATTCATTTTGCATCACTTGCATTTAAAATGGATTAGAATGCTTAAAGAATCATTTGCATTTTATTTGCACAAAAATGAATTTCTATGCACAAGTGCATCGGTAAATGATCTTCCAAAAACTATCAAACGGTTGAATTAAACTTCAAATGATATACCGTTAGATAGATATGTGTCTCTAGTTTGCTACGGTTCAAACGGAACATAATTCCGATGCATAGAACTTTTGCTAGAGCCTTTTTAGTACAACATGTTCAGATGTGCGTTTTCTGCGTACACATCACATTAGAAAACTTCCATAAAATTCATCTTAATGTTTTTGGAGCTGAATTTTTTACAGAAGCTAGATCTATGTGTCTAGTTTATGAAGAAATTTACGGATCATGATTTGGAATTTTCTAGAGAAAGTTACGGCCAAAATACCAAGTGTCGTCAGTCTTGACTGGTCATGCACATACTGAAACCAGGGAGCTCCATGCCGGTCCCCATGCCGGTTTGCTCGCCGGTCTCCATGCCGGTTTTAGCTGAGAAAATCATGCTCTCTGGAACCAGGGAGCTCCTCGCCGGTCTCCTCGCCGGTTTGCTCGCCGGTCCAACGGCTAGTTTTTTGAACGTTATGTTACCGTTGGAGCCCTAGACCGGCATGCCGGTTTCCTCGCCGGTCTCGCTGTGAGTTGGCTAAAAGCTTTGCATTTTATTATAAATAGAACCCCAACTCCTTTGCCTAAAATTAGAGATCTAGAAAACCTTCATATACATTCTCTAAGGCAAACAAAGAGTGTCATACACCTTCATATTCATAAACACTCATCCAAGCTCACACACACATCTTCCACATCATTTAGTGAGCTTAGAACACTTGGGTTTGCTCTCACACAATCTTCTTATTATTTGTGAGTGCCCAAGTATGTTGTAAATCTTTCATATCAAAAACACTTGTGGTTTGTGAAATCCCATTGTTTGGGTAATTTGTAAAGGTTGTGAGTGCTCCTACGTAGAAAACTCAATCTTGTAAAAGGTTCGGAGTGTGCCTTGGCGGAAAACTCTTGGTTACGAGTGAACCACGGAAAACTCGATTCTAGTGGAAATCTTCAAGCGAGGCTTGAGGGAGTGGACGTAGGCACGATTTGCCGAACCACTATATATCGCGGTGTCGTATCTCTCTTTCCCTACTCTTTTATACACTTGCAAGTTTATTTGTATTTACACCAATTGAATAGAAACTTGCATATAGGCCATTTATTTGAATAGAGAAAATTGACCTAAAACTCCCACTTGGTAATAAGAGCTTAAAATCGGCAAAGATTTTATATTTCCGCATTTATAGCGATAACCCAATTCACCCCCCCTCTTGGGTATAGAGATTTCTTGTCGCTACTGCTTGTAGGTACTTTCAGAAACATGTCAGACCCTACAATTAACCAAAAAGACATGAACTTTACATTCAAAAATTAGAGCTGGCAAAATACCTTGGTTCATCGATAATCGTAAAGAAAAGATGGCACGGTCGATGACGACGGTCTGACAGTTGCCGATCACCATTAACGGACCCTTGGAAGGCCAATATTTATCCTGGTTAGGCAAACCTATGAACATGATGGTTGACTTCAAGGCGCAAAAGTGTATCTGTCCACGCCACCGGTGAACCCCGCATTGGTTAGGGAGAAGATGTAGAATAAGTCGTGAATCATGAGACATGATTCTTTGACCAATGAGACGATAATGAAACCTACGACGCATCTAAGACCATTGGGGGTTAACTGCATCAGATGTAGGTTATATAGAACACATATGTAATGGAGTAGGGGTGAATGGGGAACCGAAAAATTTGGAGATGATACTCCCCAGAACAATGCCACCACGAGGGACATCAGTGGGGTTGGTCTCCAAGAGAGATGCACTCTCATGAAGAGGTTGTAAGTAGACGTCCTAAGGAACATCAATGTCTTCCCTCAGGCGCTAAATATTGTCGTCATAAGAAACTGAAGATGCCATGGTAACAAGAGAGTTGAAGAGCTTGGATTTGGAAGAGAGATTGTTGAGAAAAAAAAGGTTTCGCAAGAGGAGAGAGCATAAAGGTTCGAGATTTGAAACTTTGAATCTTTGAAACAATGGAGTTGACATGGACTGTCAAATAGGTATTTAAGGGATGAGACCGTTGAGTTCCCAAGCAGATTATGAAGAAGCCCATAATACCCAAAAAGCCCACTAGAGGCCCAACTTTAAATTTGTTTATTCCCATAAATTCTTCAAAATGATACGAACAAAAGAGAAACTGTTTGAGGAAAAATCAAGCGCATGACATGTGGTCAAACACATTCCAAAAAGGATTCGGATCCCTCGTCAGGGCTTGACAACAGAGTCTGTCATCAGAGTCTGGTACATGATCTGTCATCTGAGCCTGGTAAAGAATCTATCATCAGGGTTTGAGGGCAGAACCTACCATCAGAGTCTGAGGGCCGAATCTATCATCAGAATATGAAGTCGGGACCTTCGTCAAAGTCCGAATTCGGAGCTAGCCGATATGAGTTCCATCTCAGGTTTTGTTCCAACAAAGGCAAGTAAATATCGTGCGAAGATTGAGCCCAAAATATCAGCTCCTTAATGATATGAATCTGTTGAACAAGGAATGAGACAGCCAATTGATTACTTTTCGTTTCTTTAAGCTGGACAATCATCTATAATAAGGAAGTTCAGAGATTCTAGGGAGTGAGCCTGTTAATGGGTGAATGAGATGTAATCGCTGTCAGTTTATTTTCCTTATAACAAAATATTATAAATAGTGTAAAAAATCCTCAAGCAAGAGATAGACCTTTTTCTATTCAAACAATAATAGAGTGCTTTTGATCAACTTCTATATTTTTCTTTTAATTTTATTGTTTGTAGAGTTTACTGCACAAACATGAATCGATATTTTAGTAACACCACTGTCAATATTTACTCCCAAAAACTCTTTCATAAAAGATAAAATAATATTTTTCATTAAAAAAAAAAACTCTACTCTAAAATCTTGTTAAAATATCTTTTTTGGCGGCTAATAGAAAAACCATATCAAATAAGCACTTATAAATATAAAAAAAAGACATGGAGGTTAACGAGGTCAGTTTAGTAGGAACTGTGGACCATTTCAGTAGAAATCGTATACTATGACCTTACTTGAGAAATTATAAATAAATTAGGGAGCTTAATGTAATTGAGCCATAAAATATTAAGAAAAAGATTTTAAAAAAACCAAAACAATTCAGGTCAATTGTCAAAGCACTAAATATTAGAAAAGGTTGATCAAAAAATCAGTAGTCCTTGGAAAGTGGAAGATTTCTGCGCAGAAGCAGACGTCTAGAGATTGGAACAATCCTCACTTAAATTCAATTTTACAAAAAAAAGGTAAAAGGAACAATCCTCACTTTAATTCAATTTTACAAAAAAAGGTAAAAGTAATTTTTATGCATCATCAATATCATCATTCACCAACAAAATAACCAGGTGAGGCTTAGTTCAGACTTTTGCTTTCTTTGAGTGAAATTGTTTCGTTTTCTTAATTATTGTGTCTGTATTTACTATTTACTTCAAGCTCAAAGTAGGTGAAGTTGATTCTGATAAGCTTTGAAGTGGGATTTTGTCTTTCCTTTTTCATAATTTCTGTTTATTGCTGATTTTGGCATGTGGTTATAGCTCGATTGGGGACAAAGCTTTGTGAAAGTGCATGTTAGTAATAATAGAGTGCTGTTTCATATTATGAAGCTTCTGTAATGGGGTTCTTGCAGTGTTTTCCTCTTGATATTGGTTTCTGGGAATTGCTCTGTTGGTGGTGAATGTTAATTTCTTCATGTTAGGATTGGAGAGTTTGATCTCTAAAATCTACTGCAGTTTTAGAATATTTTTTTTAAATGTTTTTCTTCTGTGAATTTAACTTCTGGGTATTGTGGGGTTGGTGCAAATTTTGTGCTATATGTCAGGATTTAAAAGTTTGATCTTTGAAGCTTTTGTATTTAGCGCTCTACTTTTTTTCATTATGCTAGTTTGTTATCTAATTTCTGCAACACATGTTACAGCACGTGACTTTGATGTTTAGAAGCAGTTAAGTGATTCACTGTTGATTCTAGTCACATAGCAGTGTTGGGTTGATGTCAAATTTGTTTACAACATTTTAAGAAGTTTTATATTTGAAGGTTATAGTTGGGGATATTGTGGTGTCTGTTTTGGCTTCTGGTGTTCTTGGGTTTGCTTTACAAGCTTTTATATGAAGGGTTGTTATACAGTCCATGGTTGATTCTGGCCAATGAGTGGCGGGATTGCTTTTAAATTGTAGGGATTTTGTATCGTGGCAAAAATTTGTGAACCACATTTTAGGACAGCTGTGGGCAGTGAGGTTTTCTTGTGTTTCATGGTTGATTTTGGATTCAACATTCTTTGGTTGTTTTTGCAGTGTGTCTAACTTTACAGAGTCTTGAAGGAGTTAAGTTTATCCGTAAGTCTTGTGTTTTGGGTGATATAGCTTGTACTACTGATTTTGACTTTTAAGTACTAGTGGTTGGTGTTAAAATTAAGCATACATTAGCTTAGTGCATAAGGATGGCCCAACACACGAGGCTTCCCACACTGTAGACTTTGGGGAGGATTAGAGCGTGTGAATTTATAATTAGACTCTTATAATCAAGAGCTTTTTGGTCTTATTTATGTTGGATTTTGGGTACTGCCTAATGTGTACTGTACATCTTACGATATATGACTTTGATTTCTGAAAGCTGCTTTATCTTTGGTTATTAACACTCCCCCTCAAGTTGGAGCATACATTTCATATGCACCAACCTTGTTACAAATGAAACCAGTATAAGAATCACAAAGAGACTAGGGTGTTTTAACACTGCTGAAGAATGCACAACAAAAACATATATGGTGACTTGGATGTTTTAACGCCATTGGAGAATGCATAACAGGAACAGATGCAGAGGTTTGGATTGTTTAACATTGTTGGAAAATACACAGTGGGAAAAATTTAAACTATTCTAAAACAACTCAAAACATCTAAAGAAATTTGCCAAATCACCCCATGAAAAAACCCCAAAAAAAGTGTCAGATGTGAAACTTGATGTGGACAAGGGACAAATAACCGATAAGATCTGAGCATTTCGTCGTCATTGGTATTATCATGACTGCTGAAGAAGATGCGGCGCGTAAGGCTTACAAGCATATAGTGGCATGTGTTCCCCACGAGCCGGCTTGAACAATGACTCTAAAAGAGAGAAACCAGAACCCAGAGAAAGATTGACCGTGATACCATGTAAAGAATTAAGACAATTTTATATTTCTGGATACTTAGAATTACAAGAGATATGCCTTTATATAGGCATTACATCAAGTCAAATATAGAAACTAAATATGCTAATAATCATTAAGATTACATAATCATATCTCAATGATTATGAACAATATCTTAAATATAAAATTAAGAATCATAATCATATCTTTGGATGATTATGATTATGATTCTAACAATATCTTAGGGATTCTAATAATATCTTTGGGATTCTAGCAGTTGTCAAATTGGTACATAGTACTTTATAAAACTTATGATCTATCCTCCAATGTTCCCATATAGACACTTTCTGTTTTCCCATATTGTTTATATTTAATTCAAGAGTTAATATCTTGATATTTCCCTAAGGTTTGATAAAATGCCAAGCAGATTCAAGTTGTTTCAAAATTTCCCAAGAAGCTTCCTTGAATTTTTGGACATTTCATAGAAACCTCTATCGAAATTTGTCCGTAACATCCTGTAGTGTACATTGGAAACACCCCTAAGAAGAGGATTCGGAAAAAAATTAGAATTGCCTAATTTTCAACTAGAATATGGAGGGGGTCAATAATATCAACTAATATTTTAATATTTGATATATTTATTTTTTTGGTGTGGATTTAATGCTAACTAGGTGATATTTTATCGTGGCAATTTTTTCTAAAATTGGCATTCTTATGTACCGGTGGCTCCTTGATGTTGTTACCCGTAGTAGGTTAGTTAGATGTTCAAGTAATTTTGTGCCTTTGGTTTTTCTACATGTTATATTTTCCTGTCAATCCCAACAGTAGGGAATATTATGCTTGGCATATTGATTCATCGTTTTGGTAATTAAAATAGTTGTTTTGAGTAGAGTCATTCCATGGTTGTTAGTATTATGGTTTAAATATTGACTGTTTGGTTGGTGTAAGAATGTGAACCAAAATAAGGTAATGTTGATCTTACAATGCTTCTATATAGAGTTGTCTATGTTATTGCATAGGTTTCTACTTATGTGCATTGTCGGGAGAGATTGAGAATTACTGAATTTTATGTTAAAGATCAGCATTGCTTTTTACTAGAAGCTGCTGCCGACATTGGCCATATGAAATATCCAGGCAATTCTAGATTATTTAAAAGCCAACTTTCCAAATATGTATGCACAAATTAGAGAAGTCTAGAAGCTTGTGTCACTGCCTTTTGCAGAAAAATCAAGCACCGCCTATCTATAATAATCTTCACCGACTTTGCAAGATTGCTTTGCACCGACTTCGCTAATTATAAATAGAGGAGCTTGCATTTGTGTGATGTGTGCGAGTGTGAAATAGAGAGTAAGTAAGGTCGCAGGTGTGCAAGCAAGAGTTAGCAGTGTGAGTGAGAGCTTTCAACTTCTGTGTGTGTAAGGTGTGAGTGATCATAGTGTGTAATAATTGTCTTTATAATAGTGCTTGTCTTTGTGTGCTCCTTTGTAGTCATTTGACTTTCAAGCCAACTTTTGTACTATTTGGGTATTAATAAAAGTGTCTTTTTTGCAAGTCTCTCCCAACATTTTATTTTAATTTATTTGAAAGGAGTATTCTGAGAATGTGGTATCTTTGTTTGCATTTTATTTTAATTTATTTGAAAGGAATATTCTGAGGAATTATAATTTATTTGGGGGAGACTAAGGAGGTGATAATGGTGTTGATGCGTGCAAAATAGAACAGTGAGGCCTGCCTGGGGCAGAAATGAGAAGGAAGCAGCCAGCGGAATGCCGAGTTTTGATTCTCAGTTATCCAATTCCAATAAACTGTAAATTTCCCCTATTATATATTCTCCACTTTCTATTTCGTGCACAATCTTTTCCCATTTTGTTTCCTTAAATTCTGTTTTCACATTACTTTTCTGTTTCAAGAGTATGCCATTGTAGCTGCTTCTAATTTGTCAAACTTTTCTTATGACCTGAAGTTAACAGACCTTGTATCTAATTTGCCATTTTAGATGTATGTCTTCTCTCTTAAGGGGAAAAATGGAGGGGCTGATGTCTGGTGAACTGGATAAAATATAGTTGTGTCTTCTCTTGTGCTCAATCTGAATTTACAAATAGAAGGCAAGGATGTGGTGCCTGGACATATTAGTTGGACATGATTAATTTCTTTTAGGAGGCTATTTCATTTTTCTTTTGTAGTAAATGAGTACATATTGAATCCTCCCTAGAGCCCACAGTGTGAGAAGCCTCGTGCGTTGAGCCATCCTAGTATATGAGGTGCATAAGTTAAGCATTTTGTTTCTAGTCTAACACATTTACTGTTGAGTGGTAATAAGATTGAATTGGTTATTTATGTTTTTAATTCTTTCAAACTTGTTTAAAGCATTCTCAGGCTTAGATAAACATAAATTTTCCATTTAGAAAGAATCTCAATATTATGGACTGGGATTTTGTAGCATGATTAAATTTCATTAAAATACTTTTGTCTTTGGGAAGGGAGGAAAGCCAAGACATTCCAGAGGTTCTTTTTTCGGCTCATATATGAGTATTATAGTTGGAAAGAAACGGCCACATTTCTTGTAAAGATAGAAGGCATAGGTGGCTTGTGGGAGAGAGTTCATCCTCCACTTTGCTTTGGGCTTCAGTCTCAAGGGATTTTATTTATTATTTATTTTTGTTTCTTCCTCCACTTTGCTTTGGGCTTCAGTCCGAGGGATTTTATTTTTATTTTTATTTTTATTTTTATTTTTTCTTTTTACATTCAAATTGGGAATTAGTTTTGGGATAATTTTGTATATATTGTTATTTATTTTCCTTCGTGGACATCACCATACGTTTCTCCCATCCTTTAGCTTTTGCTAATGCAATTTTTGCTTGTTTCTTTAGAAAAAAAAAAAGGAAAAGAAAAGAAAAAGAAGGAAAAAAATGCTTTCGCTGAAACATCTCAACGATAGATGTTGTATTTAAAGTGCTATAGCTGGTAGCAACCAAACATTTACATTCTACTAACATTCACTGTAACTTTCTCTTTGGATATGTGCATGGGAGACGACATTTACTTCCTGATAATCTTGTTATTCAACATAAATTTTGTAACAAAATACTATGGGTATAATGTTTTTATTTTGCATTTCTACTTTTTCTATTATTATTTTTTTGATATTTTTTTGTGCCTAATGGATTTTGGGTAGTTTTTGTTAGATTTGAGTCTATGTTTTTAGTCTGCTGTAGAATCGTTGTTAATTCAGTAGTCATTGTACTCTATAACCTAAAGTTTAATGTATGGGTTTCAGTTGCACAGAGAAAAGTCCAATCCAGTCTTATCATGCTTCTAAATTTGGGGCATTTGAGCAATCTGTTAGATTTCGATTAGAGGATGTTGTTGACCTGACTGGAAGTAAGTATTTAGTCAATGAACATTTATAGATCTGTAGTTTTCTATCTTGTATTATTTCATTGAGAGGATTACTGTATATGTTGCATAGTTGCATCCGGAGTTATCATACTTATGTGATCATTCTATTTTATTTTTTACACAATCCATGAAATTGTATTATAATTGACAGAAAAATAATCGATGAGCAAGAAACCAGTTTGCCATTTTTCCAGTGGTATCATCATAACCTCATAAGAAATTCTTGCTCTCAGATCTCTGGACTAAGCGTTAAAGATTAAAAAAAAAAAAAAAATCAGAGTTGTGGTTACTCTTCTGATGCAGAACCAGGGGCCTAAATTACATATTTAGAAAACAAATTACCATTTATTCCTCTTATAGCATTGCAGTTTGATCAAATGGTGTTTTGCCTGAAACAGCCTACCCTTACTCATTCCTAAAACCAGTTCCCCCATTATATATGATTAAATCACAGTAAGATGTGTTTCTGGTTATGGTTGTGTTTGATTCTTGTCATGAGCCATGCTTGTGAGAGTTGAGAAGATCAACAAGATATGCATATGGGCATTTTGTTTCAGTTATAATTCACTTTTTTTCCTCCTATTTCTGAGAAAGATTTATATGTTGTGTTAATGTAGGCACTGTTTTTAAGTGGCCAAGCAATTACTTCTGATCCCTTCCATATTGGCACTTTTGATAAGGTGAAATCTATATTTCCTTTTCAAGCAAGTATTCTTGAAGTTGATCTGATTTGTGGTAGCCTTTCACTTAACTCCTAAATGTCCTTCTTTTCCCTTGACTTGTTATTACTTTTTTTCTTAACTGAAACAGTCACCAACTGCATTTAACATCAACCCTTCTACCATCCAAGGGAGTCTCAGAGGTTGCCGTTGAAAAAGAATCAACAATCAAATCCAGTTTCAATTCTAGTGGTGATACAGAGAACTGGGGAGAATCTAATATGGCTGATGTTAGTCCTAGGACCGATATCTCAACTGATGCAGACACAGATGATAAAGCCCAAAGGGTAATGTCAATGTTCATTTCCGAAGTTTGTGCAAATAATTCTATTTATAAAATATATTTGTGCAAAATTCTTGAATTTCTGTGAACAATGCCTCTCTTTCGTTGAACAGAGACATTTTATTCTCTTATTCATTAGAAAACATATTTAATTTTAAGCGCTCTATATCTGCAGTTTGATAGAGGTCAATCCACTGCTATCATAGCCTCTGATTCAAGCGACAAATTAGATCAGAAGGTGATACAATCATTTTAACTGCATGAGTTTATCTGATCTTTATTTGATTCTGTATGATGCTGATCTTTTGCCTGATTATTCTCTGCAGACTCTTCGTAGGCTTGCTCAGAATCGTGAGGCTGCAAGAAAAAGCCGATTGAGGAAGAAAGTATGTGTTTTTTTTTTGTACAATTAACTTTGTAGGATCAATTTGTTTTGTTAATATTTTGAGGATTCGATTAATGGTAGTAAAGGCCATGCAGAGATACACTCCCAACAAACATTTCAACACCTTAAAGTTGCACAAGAGAAGATGTTATAGTGACGTGCTCTTCTTGTTTTTTTCTGAAATTTTCTTTTGTAAATTTCTTTTCACGAGTAAATTTGGCTTGTTTGGGTTTCACTTGCTATTAGCTGCCAAATCTTCATTTCCCAGTTTTATTTGACATCTTGCATGTTATTTTTATATTGATTCTTTAATCTTACGTATAAGATTTCTTTTGACTTTTCATCTTATTTGATTTGAAATAAAGAATGGGTGTAGTTCTACCTATTGAAAACTGTTTACTTGCTGAGCTATGAATAACTAAATAAGCCAATCATAGCTGACCCTGCTTTGATCTGATCCTAACCAGACATTGGCACATTATCAACTTCAAGAGCCTGTGTTAAGCTAGGAAAAGGTTGGCTATTTTTTCTGATTCTAATTTTTCAGTTGTGTACTTGTCATGGTAGGTGGCCGCTATATTTTGTCTGTCATTGTCAAGCTCATCCTGTAAAATAAAACTACGTTTGTGTTTATCTATGTGATTATTTAGAATGAACTTGGATAATGTCTGTTTAAGCAGGTAATAATGGTAAATCATAAGCTAACATTCATCAAATGCAGAACTAAATTGATTAATACATAGGGCCCATGATGTTTCTCTAATTGGCAACTCTTTTGGCATCAACTGGTTCACCTCCTGCTGCAAGAACCATCACAAGCTGTTTGGCAGCATGTCTTGTTGCAATTATGCCTGACTTTCTACAATCTCCTGTATTGACTTGCATCCCTCCTTGTTCTGCCCTTAGGCATATGTCCAACAGTTGGAGAGTAGTCGTTTGAAGCTGACCCAACTTGAACAAGAGCTTCAGCGAGCACGACAGCAGGTTAGATTTGGTTATTTCTTCACTTCTATTTTATTTCTTCTTGATCATTAGGTTTGTATGGCCTGTAGTTTAACTTTTTCTTCTCCTCTCTTGTTTAGGGAATCTTCATATCAAACTCAGGAGACCAAGCCCATTCAATGAGTGGAAATGGTACTTCTTTGTTCTACCTGAAGAACTGATGCCTTCTCTAAATGTGCTATTCCAAGAGTTCCTTAAACTTAGAGAATTACAGAAGATACAATAATTTCCGAACATGAGTAACCTTAGAGTTTGAAATATGCTACATGCCACATGGAATACCTCTCCTCATTGCATGCCTGTGGTTCATTGTCCACATGCTGACATGCATGATCTACTAGCTGCATGCTTGACCTAAAAATCAGTTCCTCTGAGTGGTTGGTTTACCAAACCATAAGCCATTTCATGCATGCTTGTGGCCTAGACTAAAATTTAGGGTGCTATTGTCCCTTTTTAATTAATCAGGTGACGAGCTTGATGATATTCACTGTTCCTTTTAGGGGCAATGGCATTTGATGTAGAATATGCTAGATGGCTTGAAGAGCAGAACAGACAGATGAATGAGCTTCGATCAGCAGTGAATGCTCATGCAAGTGATACAGAACTTCGTATGATTGTTGACAGTATAATGGCTCATTATGATGAAATTTTTAGGCTGAAGGCCAATGCAGCCAAAGCTGACGTTTTCCATTTGTTGTCGGGCATGTGGAAAACACCTGCTGAGAGATGTTTCCTGTGGCTTGGTGGTTTCCGTTCATCTGAGCTTCTCAAGGTGAGTTCATTGTAAACTTAAAAAATAATCCTATTCCGTGTAACAACCTCTGAAAGATGTTATTGAATAGGAAGAGCAAAACAAATTAAAATTGTTATTTTATCCAAATAAGTGAAAAAGAAAACATTTTCCCTCATTTCTTTAGTATGGTAAAAAAATGTTCTAGTTTTGTCTTCCTTTTATTCACTCTTATTTTAGTAGCATTTAATTGGCACAACCAGCGTGATGTAGAACCTTAAACCACATTCAAGTTTATGTGAAAGAAAATACCGATACTGAAGAAGTCCGTTGTTGAGGCTGGTCACAGGAATGTCCATCATATGTCCGATGACCGCTTCATCTATTATATATTGTTAAAATCACATAATTCTGTTTGCGATTTGACATTTTAAAATTAATAAATTTACTTAGAGAAGAGATGAAGGTAATAGAGAAACCAGCAACTGAAAAGTGTTTATTGGAGCTATGCATTTTGCCTAAGATGATTGCATGTAGCTCCTTTTTCTCTGTTCCCTTATGTAGACACTTGTACCTGTAAATTTGTATTTGCTTAACTTTGGGTTTGCATTGCCCATATTTGTTAGTTAATGTTTCTTTTTATTTTAGAAGGTTTGCATTCTAATATATAATAAATCATCTAAATGGATATTGTCTACATGATCGTTTTTAATGTGATCAAATCAAACGGTTATGGTGGCAGCTTCTTGTGAATCAGTTGGAGCCTTTGACGGAGCAGCAACTCATGGGCATTGACAACTTGCAGCAGTCCTCCCAACAGGCGGAGGATGCATTGTCTCAAGGGATGGATGCATTGCAGCAGTCCCTGGCTGAGGAGCTGTCTAGTGGATCTCTCGGCTCCTCAGGTTCTGGGAATGTGGCAAACTATATGGGGCAAATGGCCATGGCCATGGGGAAGCTAGGGACTTTGGAGGGGTTTATCCGACAGGTCTCTTTTTTTTTTTTTTTGGTTGAATTGTTTCATGTTCATTTATCTAATTTGAAGTTCCTGATCAATCTGGTTTACATGAAATGGAATCTGATATTTTGTCAAACGATAATTTAAATCCTGAGAATTTAATCCATGAAATGTTCTAAAGAAGAATCTTTTTTTTTTTAATTGAGCGGAATTATGTATACCTTGTCATGCATTGTATATGAGAAATCTAGTTACCAAGTGATTGGAACATCGAGTCTTGTTTTTTCTTTTCTTTTGCATTAGCTTTTGGGGTTGGTTTTTATGCTTTCTTGTGTTGGCTTCCTCCTAATACTAGCTCTCCTTATCACTCTTTCCTTACCTAACTGTTTTGGTGGCTTTGTAATGCCAGGCTGACAATCTGCGGCAGCAAACATTACAACAAATGCACCGAATATTCACAACGCGCCAGTCAGCTCGTGCACACCTTGCAATTCATGATTATTTTTCCCGATTACGTGCTCTTAGTTCCCTCTGGTTGGCCCGTCCAAGAGAGTGAAGATGTTTTGTAATTTCTCCTAGGTAGGTTTGTGAAATTATGACAGTCTCTGCTTAGATTCTCACGTCCTAGATTCTTATACTTTTGGTATTGGTACTAGTAGCTTCGCCGTCAATAGATTGTAATGGTAGAATTTGTCCATTATTGTCTGAAAAGGGTATTTATTTCTGTTTATTAATCATCATCTTCACCAGAACTCTTGTAAGTGTTATTCCAACGTCTGTTCTCGTTGTAACGAACGTTTCTGAAATGAATTAATGTTGGTCGACACAAAGCTCCTTTATAAAGTTTTCTTGTTCATAGGTGGATTATGGTTTCATTTTTTTGATTTTAGAGAATGTTTTTCGGTTGATATATATATAAATTATATATAAAATCATAATTATAGTTTTTTATTGCGTGTTTCAGATATTCAATTTTTGCAAAATATGACTCTGGTTTACAAATTTTGCTTGATAAATAGTAGATGAAATGATTTTATATTTCATCCCATTTTCCTTTTTAGTTTTGGTATTTACATATTTAATAAGAAATCTTTTGTCATAAACAGCAAAACATTTTCCACAGTTGGTACACTACTATCATCTCGAGCTTTGAAGATTCGTGTACATGGGTTTATGGCATAAAGCTAGGCTCAACATGATTCTCTTTCCAAGGTCTTATGCGGTATGTTAGGGTCAGATATAATTTTCTATATTCGTTGGTTAGACGGGTTGAGTATACATGTTGATTGAACAGTCAGGTACGGGTAAGGATGACAATATGATCGGTTATTTTGGACATTCGATAATATTTGATCAAAACAAGTATTTGATATATGAAGTTAATGGATAATAGTTAAGTTTTGATTTTAAAATTAAGTATTCAAATTGTTATTGGTCGGTTATGGATATGATCATCGGATATCCGATTTTTTTTTATCGGTTTCGAATATCTGACTAATAACAACACTTGATCAAATCCCTATACTATATAAACAAACTAAACATAACTCTAGTTTCATAATTCTATTTCTCTCTACCTGATAGTCACAGTCTATTCCTAATTCCTAAAACCCAAGATCCCAAATCGCATCATCCTATTATGCTATGTCATCATGTCTAACAGAGGTAGATGACTTAGATTATTGTAAATATTTACTCCTATTTTATGCTCTTAATTCTTAATAATTTGTTCCTACCAGAAAATCAGTTTTAAATACTGAAATGGTGCCTTGTATTTGATAAATTATGTGTTGTGATCTTGTAATAAAAATAGTTACTAGTGGTTTCTAATTACATTTGAGGAAATCTTTTCACTAGTTGGGATCAACTCCAAAATCCAAATGAGATGGATCTCTTTTGAGTATGAAGCAATTAAGCTTGTGTACGTTTTTATATCGGATACATGTATACGTTTTTATACCCGTTAATTAAACGGATCAAATATAAATATTGATATTATCATACCACCCGATCCCTTGCTATCCCTAAATCAATGTTGCCCAAAGTCCGTTTTCCTCGTAGATGATACAAAGAGGGTTTTTCTGAGCTAAGCACCACTAACTATTTCCTTCAACTATAATTCATCATTTATCATAATTGAAAACGAGTGGCACTGGATTTGATGTTTTAAGCTTCAACATCATTATATGCGTACGTTGTAGAATGTGGCACCATGATTTGCTTCGCCTCCATACCATTAAATCTAAATTGTCCATTCACAGTGAAACATAAATTCTCCAGAGGTATGAGTTTATTTGTGTAAATAATTTCTCCAGGTTCACATGGATTGATTTTATTATAGAAACATTTAACACATTTGATTGTGTCCAGAAAATTGTGTCAAGCTTAAAAATGAAAGAGATTGTAATGTTGGCAAAATAGTATGAATTATGAATGATGATGATCATGGAAATGAATTTGAGAATGCTGATTTTTGTAATACACATGGTATCACACATGAATTTTGTGCACATATAACACCTCACTAAAATGGTATTGTGAAAAGAAACGCTGAAACAATAGAACATTTCAGGATATGGCACACGGGACGTTAAGACCATAACCGTGTGTGTCATATGAACTTTGAAAAGGTACAAAGTGTAACCTGACTTTAACTAATTTTATTTTTTTTGAACGTTGGTAACCCCGCCGTCAAATCACCCAACCCGAAATTTAAGCGGAGTAGGTAAAATCCCCGACTGCCCTAAACTCTTACAAGAAATACATCTCATGGACTCGAACCCATGACCTGACAACCAAATCCCAAACCCTTTGCCACCAAACCACACCCTTTGGGAGCAACTAAATTGGTTAATTTAAGTAAAACCGGGACTTATAAAGTGCTTTTTCTATATCTTGATTTCAACTTGTAATTAATTAGAAAGAGATTGAATGAGATACTGTAATTAAATATAAACTTTTAACAACTCGGCATTCCGAATAATCTGGGGTTCAAACACTGTGAGTCTGTGACCATAAGAAACAAAAAGGAACTTTATCCAACTGCCAACAAGAAGATACAAAACCATTGTTTAAGTTCATTATTATTTGGGAAGTTATACCCAAAAGCAAAGCTTCAAGTTTAATCTTAGGCATGTCTATCAAACAATGAAGCTGCTTCAAAAGTAGTTGCTTTTATAGAAATTCTTTAGAAAGTTTGACATACCCTGATCCTTGGGGTCCAAATCCTGCAGAAGCGCTTGAGGACCCAATACATATTGACCAATGATGTGGTGCCGCTGTTTTGCATGCTCCAAAATGTTGTTCAGCTCTTCTGTCCCCTTGAAGAGAAGCATATCAATCACCTGCACATTCACTAGTTTCAGGAAGATGGAGAATAACTAATTTCAAGCCAGAAGAATCCATATTTTCCAATTACATTTGACCACGTTGTCATGTAATGAACAAGGTCTAAAGACTTCGAACAATTCAATGCCCTTAAAAATTTTAAAAGCTAACATCAGGGTTTATTTTTGGATTTTTTCACAAGGTTCCAGTAACCAGTAAAATAAACAGCCCATCAAGTACAAATTTTGGCCTTCTAAAACCAAAAAAAATTCTGTCCTTGTATCTCACTCTTCTCATACAAATGTTGTCATATTTGTGGAAGCCTTTATATATTATTCAGACTGCTACGGGATAAAGTTGATACTACTACAGCACAGGAAGCCACATAGATCATCAGATGGATAACACACAGAGAAAATTCCCCCAATCTGGATAGCGTTGCAGCCTCAAGTTAGATTTATTCAATGCATTTTATTCTGGGTGTGTATCTTCAAGGTATATGTACAATCTAAAGCACACCCAAAAATATCAGGAATCATTTGAGGAGTAAAGAAAGAAGAGATTCAGCTTTGGTATCATCTATACAAACTAGAGGATCGAAATAGCTTCAGAAAAATGGACAGTAAAAGCAACCGAACACCAACAAAATAGTATTCTTTTGAACTACTATATCAAAGCCAATAAATTCACCAACAAGGGAGCATCAATCGACACATTGTTGTAGACACACAATCCTAATCCTTAAACTGCCACATCCCAAGAACACACAATCATCACAACATAAACGTACATCTATTCAAATTTAATCAAGTTTTAATTTTATTTCTTTCTTTTGGTATAAATAATAAACCTAGTCGACACCACAACAACATCAACATCAAGCGTGGAAATTGCTTTGAATTTGTATTTTACTTTAGGCGAACCTCATAGTCATAGGTCAATGAATTCATCTGTTTATTAATAACAAAGAGGGGAAACCAAAACCTTGGGATTGGTGATATTAGAGTTCTTGCGGATCTCGGAAGCGATGATGGAACGGAGCTGCGACTTGGAAACGACGTCGTCTAGGTTGTAGATCTCCATTATTGAAGGAATTGATCGGCTCGCCGTTTTGAAAAATTCGAATACGCGTCTCCGAGCCTCCTCTAAGCTTACCGAGTTCGCCGGCACCTTCACGCTTCTCAGTGTGAAAGACATTTTTCACTCGCTCGCTCACTCCTCTTGCTTTCCTTTTCTATCAAATCGTCAATGGACAGAACAAAAAAGGCACAGAACTGTTGATATTTGGCTAACCTTCGTATTTGTTTTGTGGCTATACGACGACGTTTCTGTGTAAATTGCCGTGTTGGGGAGCACGAGTAATACGACGCCGTTGGATCTCCGAGACTCTCATCTTCTATAAGGGTTAATTTCAATTTTCCCCAAGACAAAATATAGTTTCAATTCTTTTCCCCAAACTATTTAAAGCATCATCTAATCCATATACTACGAGAATAGCCCACTCTAGTCTCTACAACAGATTTTTTTTTTTTTTTTTGAAAAGTTGGAAATTCTACCATCAAATCACCCAATTCGAACTTAAACGAAATAGGTAAAATCTTCAACTGTTTTAGGTTCTTACAAAGAAATACACTTCTTTTACTCGAATTTAGGACCTGATAATTAAGATGAAATATTTTTTTTATAATAATCCTATATTTTGCTGAGATATCTAATTTGCATCTCGAGTTATGTTCATTTCTTGACATATGGATATGGTGGGTTTTTTTTTTAAAAGGTAAGAGGTGGATAAATATTAAATTTAGTTTTTTTATTCCCTACATCCTAAAATTTGAACATAAATAATAAATTAAATAGAATTATTTGAAAACAATCACGTCACATAGGTGTTGGTTGGCTTGGCTTTATTTTTTTATTATTAATTTAATAATATATATCTCCTATCAAATGATATACCTGTTGCACCACTTTATGAGTTATACTATTGGCACCCTCTAATAATACTTTAAAACTCAATATTTTCATATACCTCAATAAAATATTAAAATATGATTAAATTTCTTACAACACATCATTAATGACAAAATAATCTTTATTAAAACTATATTCCTTTAATTCTACAACAGGAAAACTGCAAATAACATAAAAAAAAAAATAGTTGTTGAAACAAAATTGTGTTTAACATGTGGGGTTTAATTCGATATATATTTGTCCCTATCAATTTCATTTTATAGAGTTTTTTTGTAAGTGTCAATAGTCCAACTCAAAATATTCATTTTTTCTTTTAAATGAAATATTTCACTGAAAAAAAAAATACATTTTTTAACTAAACCAGATTCAAAACCAACCTATTACCCAAAATATATTTGCTATAATAACCTCCTCAAAACCCACCATCTACAGAGTCACATTAACTATCAGTATTCTCGAAAGAGTACAATAATTCTATTTATAATTGTTACAGAGATTGTTTTTTTGCTTTGTTAGCAGTTCCGCCATTCTTGATTTTCATGTTTTAGTTTCACATTTCTCCACATTCTGCGATAATGCATGCCAGTTTAGGCCGATTGTTGGGTCCGGTGGCAACGTTCTCGATCTTCCTGACAACCAAAAGACCATCTCCCAGCACCCTCTACAACAAATTTATCAAACAAAATTAGCATTTCAGAGGGACTATTTTGTGTGCAAGGGACTAAAAATCCATAACAATAATAAACTACCAATGAATGAAAAAGGAAGATCAGAGGCAGTAGAATGGCGTTCCGGCAAGATTTTAAGTAAAAGCGCAACCATCCACACATTCATATAAGAGACTGAAAGAGCCTAATTATATTCATGTACTAATGATTATTTTTACTCGATACAAACAATTCAAACCGAACCAACACAAGAAGGCATAAATATGCTTTTGGTTGAGAAAATCAGTTCTTCTATGATGTTTAGATCCTTTTTTTTAGAGATGATTATTCTAGGTAAGTAATAAATTATTAACACAACATTTTAGCGTTGTGTAATTCTTATTCTTGTTAGTGGAAAATATATAAGCACATCAAAATCAAATACATGTGGCACAGTAGATACACTAATGACAAGGACAGCAGACTACTTACCCCGAATACAACGTGCTTATTGTCAAGCCAATCACATTTTGCACAAGTAATAAAGAACTGCAATGGAAAGAAATGCAAGAATGACTTTCTGATATCTACAAGATAATAGATAATTGAAAAATCTTCAAGAAATAATATTCCAGTGATAATGCTCAATCTTTGGGTTATATAAGATATTAAGTGGAAAGAAAATGTAATAACAATTCACAACCACATTTGCAGTTTAAAATTTTTTGGGTGGAGAGCCTTTCTATCTATAGCAAAAAGCAGCAGAAAAGGACCATTGTGGTACAGAGAAGCAAGGAACAACAGCTGCAACTTTGCAAAAATGACTTAAGGTAATCACTTCTTTTGAACAAAGAAAAGCATTGTTAAACTGTTCTTAGGGCTCTTTTGGATAGAGGTGCCATGGCTTTTAATCCACAACTGTTGTGAAATGGAATCACTTGACGCCAAAAGAGTGGGTGGGCATTTGTAAACATTAGCTGTCAAGTATAAGCTATTTTGCTTTCCAAGAAATTAGATTAATTTTATGTCAATAGTAATGGAGCAAAATTAGAGTAATTTTAGAAGCACAGCAGCTGTAAATGGGTCCTTGTCGTGTCTCTCATATAGTTTTAGAGTTTTCTATTCAGTGTATGCCGAGCTATAAGTGTGAATAGGAAAGAGAGAGGGAGGAGCGAATTATGGAGGCTGATGAATTACCTGAGACCCATTAGTATTTGGTCCACTGTTTGCCTGCAAAAAGAGCAATAGTGTTGGAAATAGGACTGTTTAATTAAAATCATTTACAAACATGAAATGCAGCAGAAAATTATGAGGTTTGTGATGCAAATAAAGACATTCAAAGAGATTGATAAGGCGCATTTGAAGTAAATCCAATGTGGTGGAAGTTGCGATCTTTAGTTTCTATTCCATGTCTTGCATTGGAAATCCGTTATTATCAAAAAGGGCAAAGAGAGCTGAACCTCAAACTGGTAAACAAAAAAGCCTCATCTGTTTGCGGTACTGATATTACGAATCACATACTTTCATTGATTGGTTATTCCTCTCCCTTAGTCTCTCTTTTCCCCATTCATTAGAATAGTTGAACACCTCTTTCACTGTATAATTTGTTCAGAACCTCAATTGCACAAATTTCTCACCTCAAAGAAATTCTTAACCCAGTTCCATTTCTCAATCTTTCTGACTTGCTCCTATGGAACCAAGGTCGAAAAGATTGAGAAAAATCAGTCATTCACAACCATTGATGAAGGATTCCTCGAAAAGTTCAGGATTAATAATCCTTTTTAGAAATCGAATGGATTCGTAAAGTAGACCATCTATGTTAGATTAAAAACACACCAACTACACTGAAAAACAAAAGCTTAAGAATATTTCAAGAATTATGCCATCTTCTCTCTCTCACTCTCAAGCCTCCATTTACTTCTGGAACATTGGCTGACATGTCCAATCAAAGATGTGGTAGAACTTAGAAGGCTTCATAAGCACTCTGTCTCATACTATGCCTTTTCTAAATCCATTAACTCAAGACTACATGCGAGACTGAAGAGCAATACAAGTTTAATCAGATGTTATCCAATTGAAGCTCAATCAAGGATGAAAATATAACCACCAGCAGATTTTATTTCATCTGATTCTGATCGAAATTCCCCCTTGCAAACAAGGAGATTTACTGTCCTTTTGTTCATAAATCTACAGTCCTTTCTTGGAACTATTTTTAAAGCTGTCCAAGCATATTTCTATTTAGACCGTCTAGACCAAATGTAATGTAAGGAAGAATGATATTCTCCAAGTACCTAAGCCAACAACTTATGGTCTCACTTAGATAAAATTTCACCAGACCCCTAAATTAAGTCCAACAAAATCAAGCCTTAATCCTTTATTTGAATCAGTTCTTTAACAAACGGATATTGTCACTGAAAATTCATGATATTTCATGTGATAATGGCCAAGAAGAGTTAAAAGGAGTGTAAATGCAGCACATACACATATAAAAGAGTGCAATCAAAGAACCATCTAGAAATTAGATTGAAAAAATAAAATATGATACTGGTCAAGGGGTTATAATATAAAAACAGAAAATTAAATCTTCATATAAAGAAAAAATAGCAACCAAATACTAAAAACAACATGAAATGTAATACCATTGATAATAGACCAGGACCAGTGTGTTTAGCAATAAAATTTTCATCGTCAAACTTATGTCCATAAATTGAAGTGCATCCACTACCATCACCCTGTAAGAAAAATGTGAGAGGTGAGTTTAGCAAAACAACAGCAGCATACAAGTTCAAGGATCATTCTTGCTATTAACGACATTGTTCGTTCAGAGAAAATTATCAGAGCTAATGAATAATCTGCCATGTGACACAATAATCTCAGACATATAGCACATAATATCTTCGGGCATAGGACATGTAATGGTATTATTGGTGGTTAATTGCCGAGGATAATTCAGAACTAATGAATTTTGAAAAAAAATAGTTCCAAGAAAGATTTGAATCATAAAGCGTACATCAATTTTCTAATTAAATGTCCCCATCACTTATGCTTAGAAATTGTAATATTAGATTTATCTATGACTACTCAGTATCTCTTTGAGAAGGTATTCTTTAGATATATCTTCCAACACTCTGATGAAATATTAGTCAATCATCCCAACTATAAGAATAGGGGTAGAATTGAAAAAAAATTAAGAGAAACAAAAGAGAATGATTATGTACAATTATTATTGATTCATAAATGAAAGTCATCTATAACAAGTATTTGTTGGTATATATGATTGTATTCTCTTTACAAATACTGTGAAAAAATGATTTCTAAGAACTATTAATTATTGAGGTTAAGAAATATCATTTATGAAATGTGGAACAAAGTCGCTCACTCAAAGAATAACTAATTCTATGGGAGTATTATACTATTAAATGGAGAAAGGTGTTGATTCGCTAATTTGTTTTACTAGTGCTATGCTCTTACAGTCCTCAGCCGTTAACACGGCAGACCTTCCAAGCACTTGGCCCGTGCATCTTTCATGTCCACTAGGTGGAGAAACCAAAGCTGGTAGAATGTGAGACAATCTTAAATGTAAACTAAGAATTTGAACTTGTTTATTCATGGCTGAATCAGCACTAAAATACATGAAATAAAATAAACTTAAATAACCGTAAGTATCAGCTAAAGGTACCAACCTTCAAAAAATCACCAGCTTGAATCATAAAGTCCCTGATCACCCTATGGAACTGGCATCCCTTGTAACCAACAGGCAATCCTGCCTTTCTGTAATGAGGTAGGAAAACAATAAACATCCCACTAAAAATAGAACTCATGTAATATGAATATGAAATACCATTTATTGAATACAATAATAAGAAGTAACAAGCAGCAAAAAGAAAAAGAAAAAGCCATCCAAAAAAAATATGTCCAACAGGACAACACTATTTTTCATGTGAAAATGGAATCAACTAGCCAATAAGATAAGACAATGATGTGGTAACAATTAACAACAACAAAGAAAATACGACAAACAAGATTGACCGCATAGTAATAATTATCAACACTAAAAACACTGACAGTAGCATAACAAAAATAATATGCCAACTTATTTGAACCACCAGTGACCCACAAACCCAACCAGCCAGCCCATTAATGAAGAGAGGTCAACTCAAACAGAGTCAAGCCAATGACTTTTTCGAAGAAGTGTGTGTATAAAATAAATAAAAGTACTTCATAAAGACACTTAAACATAGCTACTTAAATGACTCTTAATTTCTCAAACTCAACGGTGCCAAAACTTAATTAGGTTAGAGCCGATAAGGAGATAACATCACTGACTAAGTCAGCTTCCTTGGAAATCTTCAAATATGATAGTACATACCTGTACTCACCGGTGCAGAACTGCCTGCCACATAAGAAGAAAAACGATTAATTTAGGAAATTCACTAAAAAAAAAAGGAAAGAAAATTGAGAATCTTGAAATCAGAAAGAAAGAAACAAAAATTCAAAAAGAAAACAGGGAGGGTGTATTAAAAATATAGAAAAGGAATGGCAAAGTGCAGCAGAGATACAGTCATGGTATATGAGATTATGAGTCATGAGATGGGCTCATGGACACAAATAAATAGCCGAGTTTCGGCAAAAGCACAAATCTAACAGACCACATGCCACACCTTAAGGAGATGAATGCAACCATACACTTCTATTTGCTACCATCAACTCAAATATATTCACCATGTAAAATCACACCTTTTACCGTAATTTGAATACAATGTCCTTTTAATCATCTTGGTCACATAATACTTTAAAAATATAAATTTTCCGTGTTGGTTTAGAAACTCACAGTATATAATGTTTTCAGGACTGCTTTTGATACCAATAAAAATAACGAATTGTTTGACTAAACCAAACAACTTTTTCCCCCATGGAAAAGTACTCTTTCAAATGCACTTACTAAATAAGAAGAGCACTTCATATATAATTATTGCAGTAAGTGTTTTCGATAGAAAGCAATCAAATCGCTTTATACAAATGCACTGTCAGTTGCTTTCCTACAGAAACAGGAACAAATAATAATTTTTTTTGTTTAAATAGAAGTGAAAAATGTAAAAATAAAAACCTAAAATTTTCGGCGGATTTAGGGGCAATGTCGGCGAAGAGCTCCATCTTGATACGACCAGCGGGGATGGTACCGATTGTAATATCGAAAAATACGATTGGGTTTTTAGGGTTAGGAGGTCGCACGTGCCACTCCACACCTCCTCCTCCTCCTGCTGCAGTAGCAGTATTATTATTATTCGCCATGAGTTTCTCCCGCACTGATTCTGTGTATCTTCCGCAGGGTTCTGCTTCAGTAACTGTAAGCTCACCTGTCGATTCTATAGGGTTAATTATAAATGCGTTGTATTTTTCTAATAAGCGGTTAAAAAAAACAAAACGAAAACGAAACGAAAGAAAATACAAATAAAAATTCATTGTTTACTTATTTGGGATGGGTCCCGATTGTTTTAGGGTTTCTCAATAAGAGAGAATTTGTTTATTAGCATCAAATAGGTGACTAACCTCAACTTGAGTAACCTTGACACGAGCTTATCCCTATAAAATTTTATATATGTGATTGGTAGTTGGTAAATATAAGTATATAAAAAATTTAAATCCCAATCATACAATATAACATGTGGCATAAGATTATTAAACTTTCAAGAAAGCCCATATCTTGAGATCATTAGAGGTAGGGGTGGCAATTTGGGTCAGGATTCGTTTATTCGTTCGATTCGATTCGCTTTAAAGCGAATACGGGTTTGAAAAAATGGATTCGTTTAATAAATGGGTCAATTCGATTCGATTCGTTTATTAAACGAATCGAATACGAATTTAAGCTCATTGATTCGTTTAGGATTCGTTTAATTATTTTTATTTACTAGTTCTTGTTAATTTTCAATTAAGATTCGAGAAATTATAACTAATTATCATAGAAAAAGTAATATTTTCAATATTTGGTGAAGTATTTTTAGTAAATATATTAATTACATATTTCATATGTATATATTTATGAAGAATTAATGTAAATCAAGTGTGGTAAATTATTTTATTAAATAATATCATTGACTAAACGAATAAACAAATATTCGTATTCGATTCGTTTAATAAACGAATCGAATACGAATCCTGATATTAGGATTCGTTTAATAAACGAATCGAATACGAATCCATCACATTTTGATTCGATTCGTTTAAGATTCGATACGAATTCGATTCGTTGATTCGTTTTGACACCCCTAATTAGAGGCATGTTTAGTACATGTACACAATTCATATTTGTTCTCTCCCTAGATTTGAGTGGGCCGGTAATGATATTTATTATTATATTTTTTTGTTTAATTCTTTTATTTATTCTTATATTTTATTAAGTAAATTAGTTATAAATGATGTCGACCACCGTATGTGCTTGCTTTTTTTTTTTTTTTTAATATTTGGTATATTTCGTTAAAGGTTGAACCGTAATTTTTTTTTTATAAAATAAAATAATTTAAAGTGTTATAAAATAATAAAAAAAAATTAAAGATTTATTAAAATTATGATTTTACCCCTAAACTTTTCAAATTTATAATTTAACCTCAATACTCTCCAACATTATTAATTTAGTCCTATAACTCTCAGTTATCACTTATTACTCCCTAAAAATCAGAATTTACAGATTTTTGTCATTAATCATGCCAATTTACGAATAAGTCCAAAACTCTCAAAATGTTATATTTACGCCCCTAAAACTGTAAAATATAACGTATCGAGCTCCAACGACTTTAGAATTCCACAATGAGATGATCAACAGACAATACACGTCACCAGGATCACAACGACGATGGTGGTAGTGATGGCGGATTCTCGAGGGTCACCGATGAACGATCGAACGGTGTTAAATCTAGTTTTTGGCTCGTTTCACGACAATCGAAGGTTCGATTTGGGCAACCGAGGTGTCCAACCCGCGTATCTCGATGATGGAGAGATTCTGGTCTGGGAGATGTTGTGCACGCGTGGGGCGCATGGGGCAGCGATGCGGCGGCTCGTGGGTGGCGCGTGCGGGCGCGTGCGGAGGCTTCAGGTGGTCAGACCGATGGCGTTGGCTTCATCTCGTCGATGGGATTCTCCTGGAGTGGTCACTCGCGGAAAAGGTGGCCGGACAACGTCGAACAACCTCTTTCTCTCTTCTACCCTACTTTCTCTCTCTTCTGTATTTTCTCTCTCTACTGGTTCGACTCTCTCTCTGTCATTGGTCCCTGAAAATTTTCTATTCCCTTTTTCTTCTGATCAATCACACTCTTACGCTCTCTTTTTGCTTTCAAGATAAACACACATCACAAATAAGCCTAGAGTTTTGTTTAATATGGATATATATATGGTATTAGAGTTAGTTTTAGTTAGTTGTTGTAAGGCAAAGAATGTGGAATAGTGGAGAATAGATAATTTCAAATAATAACAACCCAATAGATATGGTCTCACAATCTACACACCTTACAAAAATTTCATCCTCGAAATTTCTCAATCCTCAAATAGCTCTGGATATTTCTCCCTTATTTCTTGTTCCACTTCCCAAGTCGCCTCATGTATGTGATGATTAGTCCACATGACCTTTACAAGAGGGATATGTCTGAATCTCAACTCTTGGACCTTCCGCTCTACGATATTCACGAGCTTTTCTTCATAAGTCATATTCCCACTCAATTCTACCGGTTGGCTCTCCAGGATGTGAGTAAGATCTGGTACATATTTCTTCAGCACTGATACATGAAATACGTTGTGAATCCTTTTTAATTCTGGTGGTAATGCCAAATGATATGCTACTTTGCCTACTCTCTCCAATATCTCATAAGGACCAATATAGTGCGGTGCTAACTTTCCCTTCCAACCAAATCTCAATACCTCTTTCCAATATGAGACTTTCAGGAAGACTTTATCTCTCACTTGGAACTCAAGGTCATTTCTTCTTTTGTCAGCATAACTATTCTATCGACTCTGCACCTCCAACAGTCTATCTCGGATAAGTCTGATCCTCTCATATGTCATATCTACCAGGTCTGAACCATGAATCTGTCTATCTCTAACCTCGCCCCAACAAATAGGAGTCCTACACCTCCTCTCCTACAAGGCCTCAAACGGAGCCATACTGATACTCGACTGGAAGCTGTTGTTGTAGGCAAACTCTATCAGATGTAGATGATCATCCCATCCTCCAACAAAAGTCAATACACACTATCTCAGCAGATCCTCCAATGTCTGAATAGTCTGCTCTAACTGCCCGTCATTATGAGGGTGAAATGATGTGCTTATAGTAACCTTCGACCTCATAGACTTCTGGAAACCCTGCCAAAAACGAGAAGTAAATCTGGCATCTCTATCTGATACAATCGATGTCGGTACTTCATGTAATCGTACAATCTGCTCCACATACAGTTTTGCTAGCCTCTCTGGTCCCCACGTAACTCGAATCGGTAAAAATAAGCAGATTTAGACAATCAGTCCACTATCACCTAAATTACATCATAGTCCTTCTGTGTCATCGGTAACCCTACTACAAAATCCATCGCAATGTTTTCCCATGGCCACTCAGGTATAGATAGAGGCTGGAGTAATCCAGCTGGGTGCTGATGTTCCGCCTTGACCTACTGACAAACCAGACAACGAGATACAAACTCTGAAATCGCTCTCTTCATTCCCGACCACCAATATATTTTCTTCAGATTCTGATACATCTTGGTGCTCCCATGATGCATATTATACGGAGCATCGTGAGCTTTATCCAAGATCTCCTGCTTAAGCGCTCCGGTAGATGGTACTACAACTCTGTCACCAAAAAGTAATACATCATTTGCACTCAATCTGAATGTAGTAATCTCACCCTCTGCAACATCTGTTTTCCACTTTCTACATTGTTCATCTTCGTTTTGTGTTATTTTGAGTCTATCGAGCAGTGTATGTCGAACTTTCATATGAGCGAGAAGCCTTCCTCTGTCAGATACCTCGAAGGTCAAACGTAATGTTGCCATCTCCTCAAAAATCTTTTGTCTAGCTCTCAAAAATTGCAGTTTACCCAGGTTCTTCATACTTAGTGCGTCAGCAACTACATTGGCCTTTCCTGTATGGTAATTAATAGTACAATCATAGTCACTTAGAAACTCCATCCAACGCCTCTGCCTCAAATTCAACTCTCTCTGAGTGGGAAGATATTTCAGGCTCTTATGGTCTGTGTAAATCTCACACTTGACACCATATAAATAATACCTCCAAGCCTTAAGAGCATGTACAATCACTGTCAACTATAGGTCATGAGTAGAATAATACTTCTCATGGGTCTTTAACTATCTCGAGGCATACGTAATCACTCTCTCATGTTGCATCAGCACATATTTTAACCCTTAATGTGATGCATCCGTATAAACCACATATTCATCAAGTCCAGACGGTAGAGTGAGTACCGGTGCAGTAGTTAATTTCTCCTTCAAAATCTGAAAGCTCCTCTCACAATCGTCAGTCCATATAAACGGTACTTCTTTTCTCGTCAGCTGAGTCATCGGAGCAGCAATAATAGAGAAATCTCGGATAAAGCGACGGTAGTAACCTGCTAATCGCAAAAAGCTCCAAACCTCTATCGTCGTTCTCAGTCTCTTCCATTTTAGAACTGCTTCAACCTTCTGCAGATCTACATAGATACCCTCTTATGAGATGATGTGTCCCAAAAATACCACCATGTCCAGCCAAAACTCACATTTAGATAACTTGGCATATAATTGCTCCATCCTCAAAATATCAAATACCAATCAAATGTGTTGTTCGTGATCGATTCGAGAGGACAAATACACAAGGATATCGTCAATAAACACTATAACGAACTTATCTAAGTACGGCTGAAACACTCTATTCATCAAACCCATGAATGATGCATGTGCATTAGTAAGTCTGAATGACATCACTAGGAACTCATAATGTTTGTATCTAGTGCGAAATACAATCTTCAAAATATCCCCATCTTTAATCTTCATCCAATGATATCCCGATCGAAGATTGATTTTTGAGAACATCGAGGTTCCCTGAAGTTGATCGAACAAATCATCGATACGAGGCAACGGGTACCAGTTCTTAACCGTTACCTTATTGAGCTGACGATAATCGATACATAATCTTAAGGTCTCATCCTTCTTTTTCACAAACAATATTGGTGCTCCCCAAGGTGATACATTGGGTCTAATAAATCTTTAATCCAACAGTTCTTGCAATTCTTCTTTCAGCTCCTTCATTTCTGCTGAGGCCATAGGAAACACATCATAGTACTCTCTCACAACTGGAATATCTGCTATCTGCGTTGATTCATCCTCCTCCATTGTAGCAATACTCGCTAAAAAGCCTTTACGCCCCTATCTGATCATTCTACAAGCCGACATGGCAGAAATGATAGGTGCCACAACCCGACTACGATCACTGACTACCTTGAACTCCCCGTCATCTGACCTAAACCTCACTTCTTTGCCACTGGAATCAATAACGGCTCCATGAGCTGTCAGCCAATCCATCCCTAAAATCAGACTAAAGTCCTACATCACTAACAGGTAAAGTATAACCGGTAACTATCTCCCCTCAATCTCCACACTCAATCCCCTATATACTGTATCTATCATGATGTCCTTCCCTGAAGGAAGACTCACGATCAAAGGGATTTTGTTGCACTCTGTTACACTACCCAAACAAGAAATACAAGCAGTGGAAATAAAAGAATGTGTAGAACCTGTATCAAAAATAGCTCTGACAAGTATACATGATACTTGAACTGTACCAGATACAGCATCACCACCATCATGTATCTCATGCTCTGTCATGGTAAAGATTCATCCTCTGTCAGCATCGGGTGCAGTATATGCTGAGATGTCTGTCCTCAACCACCATATGCTCCACTCGGAGTCCCTTTACCTCTGTCTTGTGTGAAACCCGAGCCTCACCCATGACTACCACCAAAATTTGTCCCTCTACCACGTCCTGCTGTCACTGCTACTAGTTGCTTAACTCCTCGAGATCCATCACCAGCGGAACAATCTATAGCCAAATGTCCAAAATGCTGACATTTGAAACATCTCTTTGCTATGTTGTATTGTGTGTTGATATGACCATCTTGACCATAATATAGTATCAGCGTGTGCTCGTCGGGCGAGATGCTATACTCGCTGCACTCTGATCAACAGATGATACGATGCCTCTACTATGGACCTGCTCAGTCCGACCCCCACGGAACTGTCCTCTATGAGGTGCAAACTGTGTGCCTCTGAGTGATACCATATTATGTCTCGGTTGTGGAGAATATTGTCGACTATTTGATTTGCCTCATCTCCCCTCAGAAACCTCATCTCGCTCTCTTTTCTTGCTCTCTCGAAATGTTGTTATGTTCTCTCTCTCGATCTTGATGTCACACTCTGCAATCATAGCCTTGTCAACTAGTACTGTATATGACAGATTCCCCAAAATCAAGATTCGTGACCTAATCTCTTGTCTCAGTCCGCCCTTGAACTTCTCACATTTGTCTTCCTCTCGTCGAATTAACTTTGGGTAATACCGGGATAGGGAAATCATCTGCCTCTCATACTCCATCATTGTCTCTGATGGTCCCTGAACCATATGCTCAAACTGACCACGCTGCTCACTACGATAAGCATAAGGAAAGTACTTCTTATTGAAGGCTTCTTCGAATATATCCCAGGTGATATACTGAGGTCTTCTAAGTCCATCAGCTCTCCAGTAATATAGTGTTCTCAATCTATCTGTCAGTACAGTCTCAGTGTGCTTCCACCAGGTCTCCGCCTCACCTCTCATAATAAAGGCATCAAACTTAACATTCTCTTGATCTGTCAGGTCTAACACATTGAATATGTGTTCGATGTCATTCTTCCATTTCTCTGCAACAAGGGGATCAGCTGTATCATAAAATTGAGGAGGCCTCAAATTAAGAAACGGGTCTAGCTTGATCGTACTACCACCATAGCTCGAAGGTACATTAGTTGTTGGTCCTCTGGAAACCATATGTGCAACTACATTAATAAACCTCCCCAAAACATCTTTTAGATTTGTGGCTGTCGGGGGAACTAAAGAAGTGACATAGGTTATATTAGATACAGTCAGATAAACCGTGTCAAGTGCAGTTGCAGGATAGCGGTGGAGGCAATTGTCGAAACTACTGGAGGTATATTCGCCAACCTTAACAATCAGCGGAACATCAGATGAAGCTACATCTGGTTCAGGAACTACATGATCTCTGAGGTCTCTCAATATTAAGCCCTGACACTATTACGTATCGTCGAGCCTTCCCTCTCCCATGTTGAGTACCAGTACCACAGCCACGTCCAGATATTTTCCTACAAACAGAAAACTATTATTTAATACTCTCATATAATGTAAGGTGTCTACGAAATCTATAACCTCCTATCTGATACAAAAATTTATCATGACCCCCTCCCTAGAGCGGGCCCAACCCTAGAAAGGGGTCCGCGAATCACTTCAGCTCGAGCATCTATATGTCATGCAACTGAACTAAATTTGCAAAGAAAAATAATGTTCCCCCAAAGTGTAATTCAGTAAACCCCAAATAAATGTTTACAGCAAAAGTATGTGAAAAGTATGAAATTGTCATAAATCTCCTATCTCAAAAGCCAAAAGAAATGTCTGGACCAATATGACTGGTGGCTATGGTAAACGAGTCAAATCCTTGTACTGATACTGCTATTGATGCGCTGGTGAACTACCTGGGATGTTTGGGAAATGAGGGATGAGCTTAAAGAGCTCAGTAAGTAAAAACATTCACACTCTCAACATGATCTCACCGATGAATACTAAAAAGTGCATATTTATTATACGATAAGTTAATTATTTTACACTTATAGTTTCACTAATCCCTTTAAATTGACACATTTGTGTAAATATTTTAAAGTTATGCTTTGAGTGATTTTACTGTGTTATTTTATGTTTTTGTCAGGAAAAATACTGTTCGGAAGCTCGACGGGACAAATCAGACGTGAAAAAAATATTCTGCAAGCACGTCGTAAAATCGACAAGCACGTCGTAAAATCTGCAAGCACGTCGTAAATCAGCAAGCACATCGTAAAATCGGTAAGCATGTCGTAAAATCTGCAAGCACGTCGTGACACGTGGAACCTTTACGTCGCGACACGTGTCCCCAATGTGGCTTCACCATTCTTTGACACGTGTCCACAACATGCATTCGCTGGTCTGGGCGGCGAATTTGCCTATAAAAAGGAGCGTCCGTCATTAGAAATTTTCATACTTTCTTTCCTGATTCCTCTGTAATTCTTGGAGAGAGAGTGTCTTGTTTGTTTATTTACTTAAAGCTTTTTGTAATGTCTTTTTCTTTCAATAATAAAAGTACGAATATATTTTATTACAAAATGAGTAGCTAATTTCTTTTCTGCTGGAGTAAGGGTGAAGCTTTTATAATGAGAACATAGATTAAACTCGCTTTTATTATAATAAATAAATTGAAATCTAATGATTAAAACTTGATTTAAATCTAGATTAATTATTGACAATCTTTATACCGCCTTTATGGCTGGTTTTATCTGTCTACCGCCTTTATGGCTGGTTTTATCTTTATACCGCCTTTATGGCTGGTTTTATCTTTATACCGCCTTTATGGCTGGTTTTATCTGTCTATCGCCTTTATGGCTGGTTTTATCTTTATACCGCCTTTATGGCCGGTTTTATACGATTTTGGCATAATTAAGTACATTGGTAGGACTTGTTATAGACAAACGGTATCACCGCCTTTATGGCTGGTTTTATGTTTTTGGCATGTTTAGTACCTTGGTAGGACTAAGTATTGACAGAAATGACTACCGCTTTTATGGCTGGTTCTTTTTATTGGCATAATTAATTCCTGTAATAAATTAAATGGGTAAAAATGACAATTTATAAATTATGATAAAGTGAGATTTCTAAATGTTTAAAAGACTAAAAGTGGATCCCAAAACTCCAGCATTTCTTTCTATTATTTTATTTCAACCTAAAATCCTCCAACTACTTCAACAAAGCAAACTTTTCATTCCCGCACTGGTCATTATTCTATTTTGCTAAATCTATTCTCTGTGGATCGACCACGGACTCACCGGGTTATTTATTACTTCGACACTCTTATACTTGGGAGTAAAAGACCATTTTTCGAGCGTGTCAAGTTTTTTGCGCCGTTGCCGGGGAAGTATTATTTAGTAGATAGAATATTTATTAATTTCTTCTTTCTCTACTTTTCTTTTCTTTATTTTTGTAGATCCAAACTGTCCTGATTAATACTTGATGAACCCTGAACCCAGAAATCCCACATATAGGGAGACCTTATGCTTAATTTTTCTTGGTTACAGGAAACATAAAAATCAACTTAAAAGATGTTTTTTGTTCATAAAAGAATTTTTTGA
This sequence comes from Zanthoxylum bungeanum, assembly GCA_019454045.1. Classification (NCBI taxonomy): domain Eukaryota; kingdom Viridiplantae; phylum Streptophyta; class Magnoliopsida; order Sapindales; family Rutaceae; genus Zanthoxylum; species Zanthoxylum bungeanum. Next base: position 59,266 of record SKCR01037498.1, on the reverse strand, counting down.
ACCATCCCCACGTAAAGATGCTCTCATAAAGCTTCATGAAAACATAATTCAAGACATTGAGAAAAATGAGCAAGAGATTCAATTGAGATCGGAATTAACAAGGGTTAGAAGATGTTTTTAGATCTAAATAACTGCATTTGTATTTTCCTTATTTAGTTCTTTTCTTTTTTTTTTAGTTTAATTTCATTTTTCAAGTTTTGTATTTGCAATTTCATATTTTTACATATAGTTTTTTTTTTAAGTTGCATGAAACACTGGTCTCGAACATCTAGTGGCAGATTAAAAAGAGAGTCCTTATCACCTTCATTGTTAGTCAGAATGGCTGAAAAACAAATTGAAAATCCACATGCCCAAGTTGAAAACCCAGTTAATCAGGAAGAAAATGAGTCTCAGCATGGAGGTCCTAATCACCCTAGGACACTCAGACAATTCATGAATCCCACTAGGTCAGGATCACCATCTTGTATTTTTTTTCCTCCAGAAGCAGCACGTTTCAATTTTAAATCAAGTGTCATCAATCTTTTACCCACATTCCATGGTCTAGAATCAGAAAACCCTTATCAGCACCTAAGAGAGTTCGAAGAATTATGTAACACTTGCACAACCCAAAATTGTAGCATGAATATAATTCGGTTAAAGTTTTTTCCCTTTTCTTTAAAGGATAAAGCTAAAATTTGGCTACAAAACCTTAGGTCAGGATCTATTAGAACATGAGATGATTTACAAAAGCAATTTCTTAAAAAGTTCTTTCCCCCTCATAGGACAAATTCCTTTAAAAGAAGAATCACAACATTCACACAAGAGTCGGGGGAAACACTTTACCATTGTTGGGAGAGGTATAAAGAAATGTTAAATATTTATCCACATCACGGGTTTGAAACATGGAGGTTAGTTGCCCAATTCTACGAGGGTTTAACACCTCAAGGTAGACAAGTAGTGGAGATGATGTGCAATGGTGAGTTTAGGGACAAAGATCCCGAAGATGCACTAGATTACCTAGAGCACATAGCAGAGAATACACAACAATGGGATACAATTGGTACATATGAGTCATCTGTTAAAACACATTCATCTGGTAGAGGTATGTTTAACCTTAGGGAAGACCATGACCTTGCTGCAAAGTATGCATTTCTGTCTAAAAAAATTGAGGCTTTAGAAACAGGGAAGAAGGATCATGTCAAGTCAGTTCAGGAAATCATATGTCAAATTTGTAGATCAAATGAACATGTCACAGAAGTTTTCCCATCCATACCAGCCCTGAAAGACTGTCTCCATGACCAAGTCAGTTCCATAAACACATTCAATAGACCAAATCCAAACCCATACTCACAGACCTATAACCTTGGTTGGAGAAACCATCCAAATTTCAATTGGAAGAATGATAACCAAGCACAACCTTCACACCAACCTCCCCAGTTTCACCAGAATTTCCAAAACTCCCAGAATTATGCACCATATATCCCACCACCTAAGAAAACCATTGAAGATAACTTGAGTGCATTCATGGAAAAACAAGAAACCATCAATAACCAAAATGCAAAAATGATGAATGATTTGAAAGAAACTTTTGATAAAATCACATCTGCTTGGGCCATTAAAGAGAAAGGTAAGTTTCCCGCACAACCTCAGTCAAATCCCAAAAGCCATCAAAACCCTCATGAGGGTAGTTCTGGAAGTCAACACTTAGACCAAGTCAAATCTATTATTACTCTTCGTAGTGGTAAGACCATCCACAGACCTATTCTTGAACCTCGTGAAACTGAGGAAAAATCAGAATTAGAGGGTAAGGAAAGGGTTGATGAACCATTACCCGTCGTTGATAATAACAGTTTTTCTCATACACCTCCATTTCCTCAGGCATTAAAAACAAAGAAATTAAACCATTCCCCAGAGATTTATGAAATATTCAAACAGGTAAAGGTCAATATCCCTTTGTTAGATGCCATTCAACAGATACCATCTTATGCCAAATTTCTGAAAGATCTGTGCACCGTTAAAAGAAAACACCAGGTAAGAAAGAAAGCTTTTCTAGCTGAACAGGTAAGTTCCATTCTCTCAACTAATAATGCATTAAAATACAAAGACCCTGGTTGTCCAACTATTTCTTGTATTTTTGGAAATCAAAACATTGAACATGTTTTGCTTGATCTTGGAGCTAGTGTAAATTTACTGTCATTTTCGGTTTACCAGCAACTTAATATCGGTGAGATGAAACCAACCTCAACTACCCTTTTACTTGCTGATGGATCAGTTAAGGTACCAAAAGGAATTGTGGAAGATGTGTTATTGCAAATCGATAATTTCGTATATCCTGTGGATTTTATTGTTTTAGAAACATAACCCGTGGCAGAGAGTTATAAGCCAATCCCTGTAATACTTGGTCGGCCATTTTTAGCAACAGCTAACGCTTTAATAAATTGCAGGAATGGAATCATGAATCTTTCTTTTGGCAACATGACATTAGAGTTAAATATTTTTAACATGTGCAAACAGCCATATGATGAAGATAATGAAAATGAAAGTGCAGAATCAATTGAACATATTATGGATGAGCATATTCAGGGGACTTTATCTGATCCCATGAAATTTTTTACTGCTAATTATGTTGAGTCAAGTGCACAAACTGATTCGGATATTACTAATGATTTTATACTTGACTCTATTCAGGTATTGGAAGACGATGAAGAACTGGGAACACTAGAAGAAGAAAAACATGAAGAAGCATCCAATTTGGAGTTAAAAGCTTTGCCAGAAGGACTGAAATATGCATTTCTAGAAGATAATCAAACTTACCATGTGGTAATTTCTTCTTCTCTCACAAGCGATCAAGAAGGTAAACTTTTAAATGTGTTGAAAGAACATAAACTGGCAATTGGATGGACTTTAAAAGACATAAAATATATTAATCCATTAATTTGCACACATCGAATACATCTAGAAGATAATGCTAGGACATATCGTCAACCCCAAAGAAGATTAAACTCTCACATGAAAGAAGTAGTAAAAACTGAGGTCCTTAAACTTCTTGATGCATGCATTATCTATCATATTTCTGATAGTAAGGGGGTAAGTCCTACACAGGTTGTACCTAAAAAGTCTGGAATCACTGTTGTAAAAAATGATAAAGGGGAATTAATCTCAACTCGCATTTCATCTAGTTGGCGTACGTGCATTGATTATAGAAAATTGAATGACACAACTAGAAAAGATCATTTCCTTTGCCATTTCTTGACCAAATTTTAGAAAGAGTAGCTGGACACCCTTATTATTGTTTTCTTGATGGTTACTCAGGTTATTATCAGATTCCCATTGCTTTAGAAGACCAGGAAAAGACCACATTCACATGCCCCTTTGGAAAATTTGCATTTAGAAAAATACCATTTGGACTCTGTAATGCACCTGCAACATTCCAACGATGCATGTTGAGCATATTTAGTGACATGGTTGAACACTATTTAGAGGTCTTTATGGATGATATAACTGTCTTTGGAAATACATTTGATAATTGCTTGACTAATCTGGAAAATATTTTGAAAAGATGTAAAGAAAAATGACTTGTGTTAAATTGGGAAAAATGCCATTTCATGACTGATTCAGGAATTTTTTTAGGACACGTTGTGTCGTCTAAAGGTATTGAGGTTGACAAAGCAAAAATAGAGGTCATTTCTAAATTACAATCACCAAAAACAGTCTGGGACATTCGTTCTTTTTTAAGACATGCATGATTTTATAGGAGGTTCATTAAAGACTTCAGTACCATATCCAGACCCTTATGTAACCTCATATTAAAAGATGCAACATTTGAATGGACAGAAGAATGTCAAAAATCATTCCAAAAATTATCAGTCTTTTGACTTCTGCTCCTATTATGCAATCCCCTGATTGGTCATTGCCCTTTGAGCTAATGTGTGATGCTGGTGATTATGCAGTTGGTGCAGTTCTATGGCAGAGAAAGGAAGGTAAACCGCATGTGATATATTACGCTAGTAGAACATTAAACAGTGCACAAATGAATTACACTACCACAGAAAAATAACTACTTGATGTAATATTTGCATTGGATAAATTTCGATCATATTTAATCGGTTCTTCAACTGTTGTTTACTCTGATCATTTTGCTGTTAGATATTTGATGTCTAAACAGGATGCCAAGCCAAGATTAATACGGTGGATTTTGTTGCTTCAAGAATTTAATATCACAATCAAAGATAAAAAGGGGCAGAGAACGTGGTTGCATATCACTTATCGAGACTCACAAACGAGTCACTAATCGATACCACTCCTATCAATGACTCTTTCCCCGATAAATTTTTATTTTCGGTAAATGTTATGCCTTAGTATGCTAATATTGTCAATTTTCTTGCGACAGGAAAGATACCCCCAGACTGGAGCCAACAAGATAAGAGGAAATTTTTGACCGAAATCAAAAGATTCTACTGAGATGATCCTTATCTATTTAAATGCTGCCCTGATCAGATTTTCAGACGATGCATACCTGACAGTGAGATAAGTGGTGTTATTCAATTATGTCATTCAAAAGCATGTGGAGGTCATTTCTCATCTAAGAAAACCGCTACAAAAATCTTGCAGTGTGGATTTTATTGGCCCACCATTTTTAAAGATACATACACTTTCTGCAAAACTTGCGAAAATTGTCAAAAGTTGGGATCTATTTCAAAAAGAAACATGATGCCTTTAAATCCCATCATTGTCATCGAAATCTTTGATTGTTGGGGGATAGATTTTATGGGCCCATTTCCACCATCCTTTGGATTTTTATATATTTTAGTTGCAGTCGATTATGTTTCAAAATGGGTCGAGGCAATTCCTTGTCGGAACAATGATCACAGAATTGTGATCAAATTTTTAAAAGAAAACTTGTTGAGTCGATTTGGAATTCCTCGGGCCATAATAAGTGATGGAGGTAAACACTTTTGTAATAGACCTTTTGAATCCTTAATGAAAAAGTATGGAGTCACACACAAAATTTCCACCTCTTATCACCCTCAGACAAATGGACAAGTAGAATTAGCAAATAGGGAAATTAAACAAATTCTAGAAAAAATGGTTAACCCAAATCGCAAAGATTGGTCTCTTCGACTAACTGATGCACTCTGGGCATATCGAACAACTTTTAAAACATCCTTAGGTATGTCTCCTTATCGTCTAGTTTATGGAAAACCTTGTCATTTGCCTGTAGAACTTGAGCATAAAGCATTTTGGGCCATTAAAGCATTTAATTCAAACCTTGAAAATGCTGGTCATGAACGTAAATTGCAACTAAATGAAATTGAAGAGTTAAGGAATGGTTCATATGAAAATAAAAAAATTCTTAAAGCCAAAACTAAAGCCTTTCATGATAGTCGAATTTCACGAAAAAATATTTGAAGTTGGTCAAAAGGTTTTGCTTTATAATTCTCGTCTTCATTTATTTCCTGGAAAGTTAAAATCCAAATGGAGTGGCCCATTTATTGTGAAACACGTTTACCCATACGGGGCTATTAACATTGAGAATCATAGGGACAGTGATATATTTAAAGTAAATAGACAGCGTCTGAAACCCTTTTTGGAGTACTCAAAATTTCAAGAAACTTTTTCCGTGTCAGACCCAATATACCTTGATTGATGTAGTTTTTTCATGTTCTGTTTAATATTTCTATAATTTCCATTGTTCTTAGTTTTGTAGTGTTCTTGTTGTTTTATTTTATCTCACACCCCGGTAAAGCAGCGGATAACGGTACTCCGTGACTCAAGTCGGTTATTTCAGTTTCCTAAAAACACTGATACCCTACAAACTAAGGCATGGAAGAAACTCTCGCAACACTCCATAAATATTTTCCTGCACTTCCCCGAAATGCTCTGATTAAAATTTACAAAGCCCGCACAGAAAGATTGAGAATTCTTATGATTCATGGTATTCCTAATGATATTCGTTGGGTAATCGAAGCAAGGGTTCGTTTGGCAGGTGAGTCACATGACTCCTTCATTCCTTACATGTCTGGTTTAGGGAAAAGCACCTATTCTAAAAAATGAAGAGCTAAACAAATGGGTGTTTGTTATAAGTGTGCATGTTGTACGTGCAACACTCGTTGTCGTTCTTTAGGAATGGTGTCTGATAATCGTGAGGATAAAATACAATTCATTAGGGATGGACTGAGTAAGGAGCCTTTTGATGATATATCATTGACTCTTGAGACGCATCCTAGTAGATATGTTCATCGTGAAATTCTCAGATTACGCACACAATTTCATAAAGAAAGACAACCATACAGTCTCGAGAATCTGACTTTAAAAGACCTTGTTTGCCAATTTATAAGAAAATTGGATGGGAAGCCTATCCCCGACCCATAGAGGGCGTTCAAGCCGTTACTGGACGTAAAACCAGAGGAAGATGTGAGCCACAATCACAACTACCAGTATATATTATTGCATCGATTTTCTTTACTTTAAATTATTGTTTTCCTTTACTTTTTGCCGACAGTATCTAACATTTTTTGTTCACGGTCTATTTTTCTGATAGTTGTCATTTTGCAGATATTAGTGCATTTCTCACTCACCCTTTTCAGGATCTATAAATTCAGCTCGTCATTTACATTTCCTCAACACATCTAGCTAAGAGAGGCAGCACAAATGGAGACAACTTCAAAACGATGATTCACTAATATCTGTGTATTTTGTGGAACTAGCTCCGGAACTAAACCAGAATTTATTGAGGGAGCACGGGAATTGGGTCGAGTTATGGCAAACAGAAATATGCACTTAGTATATGGCGGTGGCAATCTTGGATTGATGGGGTGTATTTCAAAAGCTGTACAAGAAGGTGGAAGTCAAGTTTTGGGGATCATCCCAAAACCTTTAACAGAAAGCCACATCATCGGAAAATCAAATGGAGAAGAATGTATTGTCCCAGGTATGTCTGAAAGACTCACTGAAATGATCAATCATGCTGATGTTTTCATTGCTTTACCAGGTGGGCTCGGAACGTTGGAAGAAATATTCACTGTTGCGTCATGGGCAAACTTGAATATTCACCAAAAACCTATTGGGCTATTTAATGTTAATGGATTTTTCAATTTTCTTTTTGTATTTCTTGAAGATGCTAAAAGAAATGGGTTTATTTCAAAACCGATAAGAGATATCTTCCTAACTGCACGAACATCTGATGATTTAATTGACCAACTTTTAGCTTATGAACCAAAAATCGACCCTATTCTTTCCAAGTTGAACTGGTCTGGTAACGATTGTGGCAAAAAGTGCAAAGTAAACCTGGACCTTAATCTGTAATCTTTAGTTATTCCACAATAATCAGGTGATATCTTCTAAACTCTTTCTTTCTTTCTTTAAACATTGGGGACAATGTTTCATTTTGGTTGGAGGGAGATGATAGTTTAGGAAATAAATAATTTTCATGTTTATGTCTGTTTCATTGATGTTAGTTTTTACTGTGTTGTTATTTTGTGTGTAAAAATATATATCCATATATATACACACAAAATAACAACAAATTTGTTTCTCTAAACCAAGTGGAATTGTTGTTCAGAGGTGGCTGTGTAAGAAGTTTTCACTCCTGAGACGCATCTCAATATAATTCGTAACAAGTTATTTATCGTTCCTTTATTTTTTGAAAATTTTAAATTTGTGAATTCTCCATAACATTGATTAAATTTGATATTTATATGCTCATCTGGCTGATATTATCAACAATATGGTAACATATGACCATGAGTGGTAAGTGAAAATTTTGTAATATTCAGTTCTCTAATTTGTTGGAGGTAACACCTAAAAGCAGTGAAATTTATTATTTTGCAAAACTGAAAAAGAAAAAAAAAGAAGTTTGAATAAAGTTCGTTTCGTAGTCTTTCTAACCCGAGCAATTAAGTCCGAATGAGTGTTTTAACACTTAGTACCATAAGACCAAGTGGTCTGGGAATTGCTGGCCCAAAGCTCGTTACAAGGGTTAAAAAGAAAGCTTAAGGAAATCAGACACTGTTTATCTGAGATCCGAGCAATTAAGCCCGTAGGGGTGTCTTAACACCTAGTGCCCTAAAACCAACTGGTTTGGGAGTCACTGGCCCAAAGATCGATATATAGATTGAAGATATATTTTAGACAATGCTTATCTGAGATCAGAGCAATTAAGCTCGTAGGGGTGTCTTAACACCTAGTGCCCTAAAATCAACTGGTTTGGGAGTCACTGGCCCAAAGTTCGATACATGGATTGAAGATATGTTTATAAATAAACTTTCACTGCCAAAAAAAGTGTAAACTCTAATATAATCTTAGGACAAAAATATTACTCTCTTTTCAATAAATACATGTGATATTGTGGGCACAATATATTGATTAATACCTTGTTTTATGAGTATATTGAAGAATGGTAAAAAAAGTACAAGAGAAGTCATTTATTTGATTATTCAGAAAAAAAGAAAACAATTGTTGACTTAGATAAGAATTTTTCTTCCGCTTGAATTACTAGGGACTAGTAATAAGCTGGTTGGGGGTGTGATGAATATTAAAAAGTGCATATTTATTAGACGATAAGTTAATCTTACACTTATAGTTTCACTAATCCCCTTAAATTGACACATTTGTGTAAATATTTTAAAGTTATGCTTTGAGTGATTTACTGTGTTATTTTATGTTTTTGTCAGGAAAAATACTGATCGGAAGCTCGACGGGACAAATCAGACGTGAAAAAAATATTATGCAAGCACGTTGTAAAATCGACAAGCACGTCGTAAAATCTGCAAGCACGTCGTAAAATCGGCAAGCGCAAGCACGTCGTAAAATTGGCAAGCATGTCGTAAAATCTGCAAGCACGTCGTGACACGTGGAACCTTTACGTCGCGACACGTGTCCCCAACGTGGCTTCACCATTCTCTGACACGTGTCCCCAACGTGGCTTCACCATTCTTTGACACGTGTCCACAACATGCATTCGCTGGTCTGGGCGGCGAATTTGCCTATAAAAAGGAGCGTCCGGCATTAGAAATTTTCATACTTTCTTTCATGATTCCTCTGTAATTCTTGGAGAGAGAGTGTCTTGTTTGTTTATTTACTTAAAGCTTTTTGTAATGTCTTTTTCTTTCAATAATAAAAGTACGAATATATTTTATTACAAAATGAGTAGCTAATTTCTTTTCTGCTGGAGTAAGGGTAAAGCTTTTATAATGAGAACATAGATTAAACTCGCTTTTATTTTAATAAATAAATTGAAATCTAATGATTAAAACTTGGTTTAAATCTAGATTAATTATTGACAATCTTTATACCGCCTTTATGGCTGGTTTTATCTGTCTACCGCCTTTATGGCTGGTTTTATCTTTATACCGCCTTTATGACATGTTTTATCTTTATACCGCCTTTATAGCTGGTTTTATCTGTCTACCGCCTTTATGGCTGGTTTTATCTTTATACCGCCTTTATGGCCGGTTTTATACGTTTTTGGCATAATTAAGTACCTTGGTAGTACTTATTATAGACAAACGGTATCACCGCCTTCATGGCTGGTTTTATGTTTTTGGCATGTTTAGTACCATGGTAGGACTAAGTATTGACAGAAATGACTACCGCTTTTATGGCTGGTTCTTTTTATTGGCATAATTAATTCATGTAATAAATTAAGTGGGTAAAAATGACAATTTATAAATTATGATAAAGCGAGATTTCTAAATGTTTAAAAGACTAAAAGTGGATCCCAAAACTCCAGCATTTCTTTCTATTATTGTATTTCAACCTAAAATCCTCCAACTACTTCAACAAAGCAAACTTTTCATTCCCGCACTGGTCATTATTCTATTTTGCTAAATCTCTTCTCTGTGGATCGACCCCGGACTCACCGGGTTATTTATTACTTCGACACTCTTATACTTGGGAGTAAAAGACCACTTTTCGAGCGTGTAACTCACCAACAAAAATATGTATATATAATAATTAATATTTGAAAACAGTAATTGTTATATAAAGACTATCTCAGACAAAATATACTCACAACAAAACACCTTAATCAAACAAGGTTTGCTAGCCGGATTTGGTATAATATTTGATTGAAACCATTGAGAGAGTATCAACATCTCACCTCTCAAGGATTCTCACCATATAACCTCGCATAAATGTGCAAGAGAGGGATTGAACCGCACGCCTCAGCTAAACTCGCATTACCTCTGATGAGTGGTAAATGTATCACTATTTCCCACTCATTTGACCTAATATTTTGTATATTTTCTTGAGTTTTGTGAATATTTTGATGTGTTTTGTGTAATTTTATAGATAAATAAAGTTCCAGGACTCTCTGGAGGTGATTCGGGGCCAAAACAGTGAAAAACGGACAAAAAATGGCAAAACTATCATTTGGGCGTCACGACTCCCAGCCTCCGTCGCGATTGCTAACGTGCGCCGAGACACGGGGACCAATCAGAGAAGTTTTGCTAAAATACGCCGGCTGTAAACGTGAGTCGAATATGCTAACGTGCGCCTGCCACGTGTCAACATCACAGTAAATCATACTAACGTGCGTCTGCCACATGTCACCATCACATGCTGCCGACAATCCATATTGCCATGTCATCACCACGTCAGCACAATCATTCAACTACCGCGCCGCCAGGACACGTGTCACCGGATCTGGTTTTTACGCCACAAATCACGACGTGTCGCGACACGCGAGCCATTTTTTGCCTATAAATAGAAGGCTGAATTTTCCATTTCATTTCATACCTTCTTCTATGTAATTCCTTAAGAATACTAAGAAAATTGTATCTTGTTTGTTTATTTACAGCTTTCAGTAATTAATTTTCGCATTTGCACTTTCTTTTCTTTACTTTTCAGTCTTTACTTTTTAGCAATTTACTTTTACGCAATAATACTTTCTTTTTTTTACTTTTCAGTTTTTACTTTTCATTAATGAGGAGGTAACTTCCCCCTGCTGGGGTAAAAGGTAAAACTTTTATTAATAATATTTAGATTAATCTCCCATAATTATAATATATAAACTATTTAAAATCTGACTTAATGAGGATACCGCTTTAAGGTCTGTTGGACTTAATTTATAAATTGGTCTTAACCTGACTAAGTTTGGATATCGTCTATATAGCAAGTTGGTAATTAATTATAAATTTAACTTAATCAGGTTACCGCCTATATGGATGATTGGTAAAATCACACAAAGTCAATATATTATAATAAGTGAGATATCTAAAATAGTAGTAATAAAAGTGGATCTTTTAACCTCAACATTTTCTTTTATTGTATTTTTACATTTTTAATTTCCAGCATTTACTTTTCTGCATTTACTTTTCGTCGTTTACTTTCCAGCATTTACTTTATATCTTTTATTTTATTTAAGCTTTTACTAGCCGTAAATATGTGTCGTAGCTAAACCTGTTATTTGGGGTTGTGATGAATTCCAATATCACCGGTTTATAAGGGGTTATTTTATAGTTTGGGTAATATAAATGTTTACTTATTAAGTCTTAAACTTAATGCTTCTTGTTTACTGGCCACTAATAAGATTGATTTGGTAAACTTAAAATAAACTTGACAAATGAATTTTAGGTTTCAGCCTTAGACTTAATAGCCCACGATCTTCCTTGAGGATAGATAAACCTTTAATAGATTTCCTTACAGGATAGACATATACCTGTCAGGCGGGGGTAGCCACAATTGGAACTTAATCTTAATGAATTCAGGTAACTTGGTTGACATAGACATATGATTAATTGGGTTACACTGAGTATTTGCATCCGACCATCGACATAGGCTTTTGCAGAATTTTGTGTTCCAGGTTAGTAAACTAATATATTACACAATCGTAAAATAACCACTTCATCTTTAAAAAGATATTGGAATAATTCACAACCCTGTATTGTTTATATTGAATTTTCCTTAATATACTTTCGCGTTATTTCTTTTACTTGTTTTAATTTTAAAGTCACCACTCAATCAAAAAAATCAATCCATTAGATACTTTTAAAAATTTGGCTTCATAAATTAATAGCTTAGGTTTTAAGTCCTCATGTGATCGATATTTTTTATACTACTTGAACGATACGTGCGCTTGCGTTATACGCGTGTGATTGCACTGGTCAAGTTTTTGGCGCCGTTGCCGGGGACTTATTTATCTTTCACTATTAGTTTTGAGGTTAGATACATTTACTTGTATCTAATTTCTTTTTACTTATTATTTATGTTTTCTTGTGTTTCAGATTCTCAGACACTACATGAGACGAACCAGAAGCGTTGAAATCCGTCTGCTTTACCCAGAAATTGAAAGAACCATCAGACATTTGAGAAGGGAAAGACGAGAATGCCAAGAATCATTTATCAACATGGAACCTGAACCTTTGGAAGTTGCACCACCAATTTCCATTCGAGATAGAACCATTCCGGTGGTTGACGGCTTTATTTTCTGTATTGTACTTCCTCTCTTACCAGCAAATGCGTGTGACATCAAAACATGCATTCAGATGATACAACAGTCACTGCAGTTTGGGGGGAATGCAACTGAAGATCCTAATGCCCATATCAGCAACTTCCTGGAAGTTTGCGGCACTTTCAACTACAACCGAGCAGCTGAAGAAACAATGAGACTGCGTGTTTTTCCATATTCATTGAAAGACATAGCTAAGGCTTGGCTACCTTCACTACCAGCAGGTTCCATCACAACTTGGAACACTCTAGTCACCAAATTCCTTGCAAAGTGACCGGCGTAAACAACACGTATAACGCAAGCGCACGTATCGTTCAAGTAGTATAAAATATCGATCCCACGAGGACTTAATTCCTACTGTTGTTATTAATTATTGAATCTATTTAATTACAAATATCTAATTAAAAGGGAGAATGAAATTGATTGCTTGATTGATTTGGTTGATTGAAGATTTGCTAAATAAATAAATAAAAAGATAAAAAGAAATACTAAGGAAAATAAAAGATAAAATATAAGGTTGTGAATTCTTTTAATATCATTTAAAAGATGAAGTGATTATTTTATGTTTGTGTAATAAATCAGTTTACTAACCTGGAACACTAAATTATGTAAAAGCCTCTTCCGATGGTCATTACAAATACCCAATATAACCCAATTGAACCATATTCCTATGTCAACCACATTACCTGGATTCATTAAGTCTAAGTTCCATTATGGCTACCCCCGCCTTACAGGTATATTCCTATCCTGTAAGGAAATCTATTAAAGGGTTATCTATCCTCAAGGAAGATCGTGGGCTATTAAGTCTAAGGCTGAAACCTAAAATCCCTATGTCTAGTTCATTTTAGATTTACCATATCAATCTTATTGGTGATCAGACAATAAGAAGCATTAAGCTTAAGACTTAATAAGTAAACTTATTAATTATCCAAACTATAAAATAATCCCTTATAAACTATTGATATTAAAAGTCATCACAACCCCTAGTTAACTAACACATAACTAGGACTAATAAAACTAAAAAATAAAAGACATAAAATAAAAATACTGAAAAGTAAAATAAAATAAAATGTTAGGGTAAAAGGAATTATTTCTACTACTACTTATTTAGATATCTCCCATTAAAATAATATATAAACTTGTGATTATTACCAGCCATAAAGGCGGAACCAAAATAACCAGCCATAAAGGCGGAACCAAAAAACCAGCCATAAAGGCGGAATATATGTTTTATTACCACCGACCAATCTGGCGGTATCCTGATTAAGTCCAATTTAAATAGTAAATATATTATTTTTAAGGGAGATTAATCTAAATAGTAATAGTAAAAGAAATTACCTTTCACCCGAACATAAGGAAATTACCTCATCACGGTAAAGTAAAAACTGTAAAAAGTAAATAGTAAATAGTAAAAACTGTAAAAGAAAGTAAAAAGTAAAAATTAAATTACTATTATTACAAAAAGTAATTAAAATTATTTACAAAACTAAAAAAAAGTAAAAACTAAAGACTTTTAGAGAGAGAAACTCTCTCTTTAGAAGGAATTGAAGAGAGAGGATGGGATACTGAATTCTGAAATCTCGAGCTCAATTTATAGGCGTCGATGGGTCTGGGAGTCGCGACGCGCAAGGGTTCAGCGTCGCGACGCCAGCTACAGTGACACGTGTCACTTGCTGGTTTGTCGGCTGAGATCTCTATCCGATACGTGCACTGTTCATGACGTCATGCTTACGTCAGACTGATGATGTGGCACTGTTCATGACGTCATTGATGACGTCACGCTGACGTCACTGTCGGCAACTGTCGGCACCATTGGATGGTGACACGTGGCAGCCGGCGCACGTTAGCAAGTCCGTTGTGATGTTAACACGTGGCACGGCGCACGTTAGCAAAGTCAAACTTTTCAAATTGTTGACCCGTTGACCACGGCGCATTTTTGCAACTTCGGCGCAGGCTGGGCGTCGCGACTCCAAGGCTAAGCGCGGCGCGACGCGCAGAAAACAAAATTATTCCAGTTGACGCATTTTTTGTCCGGATTTGCCCCAAATTGCCTCCAGTGCTGTCCAAACTTTATTTATCTGTAAAATATAACAACAACAAAACACAAAAACAAACGTTCATAAAACTCGAGAAACAATACAAAACATTAGGTCAAATGAGTGAGAAATAGTGGTATAAATACCACTCATCACACCCCCCAAACCTAACATTTTGCTAGTCCTCGAGCAAAACAGAAAATAAAATAACATGAAAATAAACTTTAACTAAGCCACTTTCGTAGGGATCACGGTTGCATTTAGCGTATGCAACAAGCCTTTAAACCCCTAGGTGTCCCTAGTGGACGAGTTGTAGTCTCGTGAGGGTTTACAGCAATGATAACCACAAACATTTTACAAAAGTAAAAAGTTAGTTAAAACTAATGCACACAAAAGCAAAAAGACAAGCGAAAAGAGAATAAAGAAAGTTAGTGACTAATCAGGTGAAACTTCTACTCCAAGTTACTAGTTTATGTTTTGTTTCTTTCTAAATTACCGAATAAGTAAATTCTCCGATTATTTTTACCATTCTTCATATACACAGCCAACAAAATATTAATCAACTCATTTTTGCCCACAACAGTCATAAGTGCAGTTGATAAGAGAGTAATATTTTTGTCCTAAAGTTCTATCAGATTTCACACCTTTTTGTAGCAAAGGAATAATTTTCTGATTTTTCTGATTTTTTTCTTTGATTTTTCTCCATTTTTTATTTATATACAATACCTTCCGTCTATGTAGCGAGCTTTGGGTCGGTGACTCCCAAACCAGTTGGTTTTAGGGCACCAGGTGTTAAGACACCCCTACGAACTTAATTACTCAGACTTCAGATATTTATATTTTTGCAGCATCTTTGATCCATGTAGCGAGCTTTGGGCCAGTGACTCCCAAACCAGTTGGTTTTAGGGCACTAGGTGTTAAAACACCCTTACAGACTTAATAACTCGGATCTCGGACGTTTTTTTTTTTTTTTTTTTTTTTTTTTTTTTTTACTCCATCACTATTTAGAGATGCTTCCTCCAATTAAACTATAGTACGGAATATTACAAACTTTTCAATTTTAGCTCATGACTGTATGTTTCCATGTAAGTTCATAATACCTGTCAACGGAGCATATGAAGATTCATTTTAGTCCATTTTAAGGAGAATTTACGAATTAAATAATTTAAAAGGAAATAAACAAAAATTAACTTGTTTTGAAATAAATGGTTTGAGATACGTATCAGGAGTGAAAACTCCTTACTCAGCTACTCTCTCACCAATTCCACCTTTTAGTCAAACAAAAATACAAAAATGCAAATTATTTTTGTAATTTTTGAAAATTTTTCAATTTTTTTGTATTTTTCGAAAAATTTTGGACTAAAAATAAAAACAACATACAACTAAAAACAAGGTACTGATCAACTAAATCCCTCCCCCAAACCTAAATGAGACATTGTCCCCAATGTCTTAAACAGTAAAAGGAGAGTTAGAAGGTTGTACCTGGTTAGCTGAAATCTACAGGAAATTAAAGGTTAAGATCCAGATTAATTCGACGCCTCTTACCACGATCGTCCTCAGACCAATTTATCTTTGATAGGATAGGATCAACTTGTGGTTCATAGGCTATGAGTTGGTCTATTAGATCCGGAGCAAGTCTGGCAGTGAACAGGAGGTCTTTCATAGGTTTTGACACGAACCCATTTCTCCGAGCATCATCAAGAAACACACAAAGAAAATCATAAAATCCATCAACGTTGAGCAAACCAATTGGTTTCTGGTGTATGTTCAGGTTCGCCCAAGATAGAACAATAAAAATTTCCTCCAATGTACCTAAACCACCTGGCAAAGCAATAAAAGCATCAGCACGGTTAATCATTTCTACCAGTCGTTCAGACATACCTGACACGATCAGTTCCTCTCCGTTTGATGATCCAATAAGATTTGCCTCTGCCAAGGGTTTTGGGACGATTCCCAAAACGTGACTGCCTCCTTCCTGTACGGCCTTTGAAACGATCCCCATAAGTCCGAGATTTCCTCCGCCATATATTAAGTGCATATTTCTTGCAGCTAATACTCGACCCAACTCCTGTGCTGCTTCTATGTATTGTGGTTTAGTACCAACAGTACTACCACAAAACACACAAATGTTTTCAACTCGTCTTCTTGAGGTGGCTTCCATTTTTTATGTATTTCTTTTTCAAATCAGGATGCCTTCAAAAGTGCAATGACGGGCTGAATTTATAGTACCTGAAAAAGGGTGAGTAATAATAGCAGAAATATCTTCCAGAGGACGTTTGTTTGCTAAACAACAAAAGAAATCGTGAAAGGTCAAAAAGTCTGGATCCTGTCTACGAAAATAAAGATAATTACAACAGAAAAACGAATCAAAGCAATAATTAAGGCAACGGAATTGTGTACGCAATACGCCACTTGCTTAGTATAAATTCATTAGGATGTGTCTCAAGATTTCATTCTTTAATCAGCCATTGCTAATGAATTGTTTCTCATCTTTGATTTCCAAACACAATTCCTTCTGTCTTAAAATGCTTCGTTTGTGCCTTTCCCTACAAAAATAACACACAAAATTAAAAAGTTCACAGAATATGAAAAATAAATTACAACAAATTGCATGGGTTGCCTCCCTGCTAGCGCTGAATTTTTCGTCTTCAGCCAGACGTGACTGAAATCATCTGTTAAGGAGGTTTCAATGTGGTTTTGGATGTCCGATTAAAGACAATCCCGTGAGCGTTGCTTTTGAAGGGTCTCTTCCAACGGTAAAGTGGCAAAAAGAGTTTTGTCTCATTCAGTGCTCGTACCACCTTTTTACTCCTTGTTGTTCCAGTGGTTCCTGTAAAGACAGAAAGAAAATCAGGAGGTCTCGTATGGTGCTTGACTTGGAATGGAAATTCCATTCTGTAAAGCTTCTGGGTGATATCTTTGATTTGTACTCCCCAAAACAGCGATGTTTTTCCTGAATGCTCTAGATCTTTATTAAGGTCAGACATTTGCTCCTTTATTTGTTCTGCTTCTTGTTCCACCTTTTCTTCACAGATGTATTTGAAAATTTCCATATTCAGCTCTTCATTTGTCATCTGTGAAATACATGCATCAAAATTGTCAACCTGAGGATGAAAAAAAATGTCAGATTTTAGGTCTTCATCCTCTGATCTGGGTGAAATGATTGGCTCAGGTAGATCTTCATCAAACATTTGTGCAATAGAATCTCCAAGATCTTCATTTTGAGGCTTGAAAGTTTGATCCTCCGTTGTTGGTGCAGTTGGAATAAATGAATCAGCTTCCTCCTCGTCAGAGTCAGAATAATAAAAATCAAATCGAGACTTTGCCGGTTCGAGTTCCTGAACTGATACCTCTGGTTGTTGATACTGCTCAGCCTCCTCCTCTGTTGAAATGCCATTGTGAAATGATTGGTACTTGAAGGCTTCATCAGTGTCATCTGGAACTGGTTCTTGAGGTATATAGTTCTGGTTTTCTGTTAATTGTCTGATCTGATCTGTCATTCTCTGTATGGATTCTGTGTTACTCTGAACTTATGCATCAAATCGAGCTGCTTGTTCTTTGAACATGTGAATCAATTGATCTTCCTCTGATGGTTCTGGTTGTTGATGAAGATCAAAGATAGATGGTGGATAAGATGGAAAATGTGGTTCTGTTGAGCAAATGTAGTGTTGCTTGGTTCTGGTATCCAGTGATAATTGTTGGGCTCAACAACAGGCCTCAGAAAACCGGACTGTTGCTCCCAGATTTGGGGTGTATCTTCTTGTAAAGCACGTAGTCTTTCAATCTCCCAGTAATGTTCCATTTTTAAGTCACCTGAAATCAAAAGAAAGAAATAAAAATTAAAAATAAAGAAAATTAGATACAAGTAAATTAGATAGCTTCAAAATTAATAACTCAAGAAATATAAGACCCCGGCAACGGCGCCAAAAACTTGACCGGCGTAAACACACACGTATAACGCAAGCGCACGTATCGTTCAAGTAGTATAAAAATATCGATCCCACGAGGACTTAATTCCTACTGTTGTTATTAATTATTGAATCTATTTAATTACAAATATCTAATTAAAAGGGAGAATGAAATTGATTGCTTGATTGATTTGGTTGATTGAAGATTTGCTAAATAAATAAATAAAAAGATAAAAGAAAATACTAAGGAAAATAAAAGATAAAAAGATATAAGGTTGTGAATTCTTTTAATATCATTTAAAAGATGAAGTGATTATTTTATGTTTGTGTAATAAATCAGTTTACTAACCTGGAACACTAAATTATGTAAAAGCATCTTCCGATGGTCAATTACAAATACCCAATATAACCCAATTGAACCATATTCCTATGTCAACCACATTACCTGGATTCATTAAGTCTAAGTTCCAATTATGGCTACCCCCGCCTTACAGGTATATTCCTATCCTGTAAGGAAATCTATTAAAGGGTTATCTATCCTCAAGGAAGATCGTGGGCTATTAAGTCTAAGGCTGAAACCTAAAATCCCTATGTCTAGTTCATTTTAGATTTACCATATCAATCTTATTGGTGATCAGACAATAAGAAGCATTAAGCTTAAGACTTAATAAGTAAACTTATTAATTATCCAAACTATAAAATAATCCCTTATAAACTATTGATATTAAAAGTCATCACAACCCCTAGTTAACTAACACATAACTAGGACTAATAAAAACATAAAAATAAAAGACATAAAATAAAAATACTGAAAAGTAAAATAAAATAAAATGTTAGGGTAAAAGGAATTATTTCTACTACTACTTATTTAGATATCTCCCATTAAAATAATATATAAACTTGTGATTATTACCAGCCATAAAGGCGGAACCAAAATAACCAGCCATAAAGGCGGAACCAAAATAACCAGCCATAAAGGCGGAATATATGTTTTATTACCAACCGACCAATCTGGCGGTATCCTGATTAAGTCCAATTTAAATAGTAAATATATTATTTTTAAGGGAGATTAATCTAAATAGTAATAGTAAAAGAAATTACCTTTCACCCGAACATAAGGAAATTACCTCATCACGGTAAATAGTAAAAACTGTAAAAAGTAAATAGTAAATAGTAAAAACTGTAAAAGAAAGTAAAAAGTAAAAATTAAATTACTATTATTACAAAAAGTAATTAAAATTATTTACAAAACTAAAAAAAAGTAAAAACTAAAGACTTTTAGAGAGAGAAACTCTCTCTTTAGAAGGAATTGAAGAGAGAGGATGGGATACTGAATTCTGAAATCTCGAGCTCAATTTATAGGCGTCGATAGGGTCTGGGAGTCGCGACGCGCAAGGGTTCAGCGTCGCGACGCCAGCTACAGTGACACGTGTCACTTGCTGGTTTGTCGGCTGAGATCTTATCCGATGACGTGGCACTGTTCATGACGTCATTGCTTACGTCAGACTGATGATGTGGCACTGTTCATGACGTCATTGATGACGTCACGCTGACGTCACTGTCGGCAACTGTCGGCACCATTGGATGGGTGACACGTGGCAGCCGGCGCACGTTAGCAAGTCCGTTGTGATGTTAACACGTGGCACGGCGCACGTTAGCAAAGTCAAACTTTTCAAATTGTTGACCCGTTGACCACGGCGCATTTTTGCAACTTCGGCGCAGGCTGGGCGTCGCGACTCCAAGGCTAAGCGCGGCGCGACGCGCAGAAAACAAAATTATTCCAGTTGACGCATTTTTGTCCGGATTTGCCCCAAATTGCCTCCAGTGCTGTCCAAACTTTATTTATCTGTAAAATAACAACAAAACACATCAAAACGTTCATAAAACTCGAGAAACAATACAAAACATTAAGTCAAATGAGTGAGAAATAGTGGTATAAATACCACTCATCACAAAGTACTTTCCATCAGCCATAACTGCAAAGCTGAGAAATGACATCACATCCTTTGTGCAAGAAGACTCAGAATCTCTCTGCGAAGCTTGGGAAATGTACAAGGATTTATTTAGAAAATGTCGTCATCGTGAGATTGCAAAGTGGCTACAAGTCCAAACCTTCTACAATGGACTTTCTGGAATAATGAGAACCACAATTGATGCTACTGCAGGAGGAGCTTTAATGGCAAAATGAGAAGATCAAGCTTGGGACCTAATTGAAGAAATGGCCAACAATAATTCCTTGTGGCCAACAGAAATGAGCATTATCCAAAGAATTGCTGGAATTTATGAAGTTGGAGCCAACACAGCAGTAAATGCCAAGCTAGATCAGATATGCAAATTCATGGAAACTCTCAGGACGCAAGGCAATATTGGATCCACAAGTTCACCATATGGAGGAATACCATAGCCAAACCAACAAGAAGAGACGGTGAATTATGTCAATAATTTCAACAGACAGAGGAACAATCCATATTCCAACACCTACAACCCAGGGTGGTGGAATCATCCCAATTTCGCATGGAGCAACAACTCGGGGCAAAAGAACTATCCACCACTTGGATTCCAACAACAGAACAAAGGCCATGAGCATGAAAATGAACCAGGAATAGCAGAAGTGCTATCTCAGTTAAAAAAATATAATGCTATATTTCAAAGCCAATCTGCTTCCATAAAAGCACTGGAGAATCAAATTGGACAACTGGCCAATGCTCAGAGTTACAGACCGTCAGGTAACCTTCCTAGCAACACAGAACCAAATCCATGGAACCGAGGGAAGGAGCAATGTCAAGTCATTACTTTAAAAAGCGGTACTGAAATCAACAAAGATGGTGGAATCAAGGCATCCATTGAGGAAGTTTCAAAAGAAAGCAGTGAAGCAGTTGTTGGACAATTATGACCCATAGCATCACTATTTATACAGAACATGGTGTTGTTGTACAAATTAACTATGTGACAAAGGAAATTGCTCTTTTATCATTTGTAATTGGATTACCAAGATATATAAATGATAAAAGGTCCTTATGATTAGTTCCGGATTGAGATGATATGAGACAGTATCAATCCACGAAGGTTTAATCATTAAAATATCCCTAGTCGTAGTATTATCGAGATTGGACATCGATAATGCAGAATAGACTAATATTACACTTGTGCGCGTTGTGGGAGCATAACAACATAGTTCTCATATATTTGGGTATATGATACTCATGCAAGTGTAATAGGAGGTTGTGTTTACCGATGGTACGGAAACAGCTTCGCTCTGGATAGACCCCTCGGAATCCCATTGGTAGTATGACTGTGTGTCTATGGGAGTCCGAATCAGGATAGGTGTATTTGGTCTTAACCTGAGACTTGCACCGCTAATACTTGCGACAATCAATATACTTTGGTTTTGGTCGTCCAGGGCTTTAACCGGTTCTGTGTACGCCTCTTCTAGGTATATTGAGAATCGTAGTGTATTGGGTGTGATGTCAAAATGGAAGTATCACTCCAGTCATAGTGGAGATGATGATCACGTAGGATACGAAACTGGTGCTCTTATATGCTGCAGCTATCAGGATAATATAACTAGGTCATGCTTATTCGATTATAGAGACTAGTTACCAGAGATCCGATATGTGCTTCGTACAGGGCAGACACAATTCCAGACTCAGGCCTAGCACGTGACATCTGATACCGGATCGCAATACGCAATACCACATATACTACGCCTGATATAGATTACATATTCATTTAAGAATATTTCTGGAGAATTGGGTAGGCACGGTGCTTTGCTAGAAGCCAACCATGTCTTGTAAATCGGTAAAAACGTAGTACTAGGTACGTACGTATTCGGATAGTCCGACGACCGGATTTACTGCCAACATATCCGGGGATCTCATGGGTCGCTTCTCGAAGATTCACCGATGACGTATGACTCGCACATTATTAATCTGTGATTAATTAGTAGAGAGAGAAAATTAATCTAGAATTAATTACAGAGATATTTTATCTGGGATAAAATATTATTTAAAGAGAGAGAGCGATTAATTTGGAATTAATCGATAAAATAATATATTTGATATATTATACGAAATTAGATTTCGACGCGGAATTAAAACTGGATTTTAATTCGGGCGAATGAGTTAATTTAGAATTAATTCGTTAGCGACGTGAATAGTAATTTTGCTATGCATAATTATTTAATTAAATTTGATTTTATTACGTCGCAACGGAAAATTCGTTAATTCGGAATTAGCGAACCCGAGCCCGGGAGTGTTTGCGGGCCCACTCGCATTTCGAATCGAGTGGGGCCCACAAGTCACATCAAGCGTCACATCACTATTCAACTTTATCACTTTAATGTGATGGAAGTTGTTGGTTGATGGTTGAGTGTGGAACACACTAAAGTGATGGCTTGAAAGACATTTACCATTTTTAATTAGTTTGGTATTTGACTTTCATTTTTGTGTATTAGATTACACAACACACACAACTCATCACTTCTCTCTTCTCTCCTTCTACATTCGGCCAAGGGCTAAATTTCTCTCTAAAATTTTCCTTCAATGCCGTGAGCAACACAAGGGAAAATGTGAAGATTTGTTGCAAATTTTCACAAGTGCTAGCACACATAAAGGGTCATCCAAAGGTGATAGGGAAACAAACCTTTGAGCATGGAATCACCATTTACAAAGCTTGGAGCTTGGAGCTTGGAGATCATTTCCATGGAGGCTTGGCCGAATACACAAAGAGGAAAAGCTTGAAGAATTTTTTTTTTGTGTTCGTCGCATCCAAAAGCCGATCAATGTAAGTATGATTCCACCATACTTCTTTATCGTATTCACATATTTTCATTGCTTGAATGATCTTGGGACTATTGTAGAAACCCAACAGCAGTTCCACAGATGGAGGAAAAAGAAGCAAAGGAAAAAGATCAAGAAACAATCACTTTACCTCCACCGTTTCCACAGCGTCTCCAGAAAAGTAAATTGGACAAGCAGTTTGCTCGATTCTTGGAGGTGTTCAAAAAGCTGCATATCAACATCTTATTTGCAGAAGCGTTGGAAGAAATGCCCAGCTATGTCAAATTCATGAAATACATTCTTTCACGAAAATGAAGATTGGGAGACTACGAGACAGTAGCATTGATAGAAGAATGCAGCGCCATCATTCAGAGGAAACTTCCCCGAAAGTTGAAAGATCCTGGCAGTTTCACTGTTCTTTGCACCATTAAAGAACATTACATCGGTAATGCTTTATGTGATCTAGGTGCCAGTGTTAATTTAATGTCTTTTTCGATTTACAGGAAATTGTAAATTGGAGAAGCAATACCCACCTCAGTCTCGCTGCAACTTGCTGATAGAACGCTCGCATTCCCAAGAGGTATAGTTGAAGATGTGCTGGTCAAAGTCGACAAACTCATTCTCCCAGCAGATTTCATTATCTTTGACATAGAAGAAGATAAAAATGTACCTATCATCCTGGGGAGACCATTCTTGGCTACAGGTCGAACTGTTATTGATGTGCAAAAATGAGAATTAACCATGAAAGTGCAGGACCAAGAAGTTACCTTCAATGTTTTCAAAGCCATGAAATTCCCGGGTGATGAAAAGAGAGTGGAATGTTTCAGAATTGATGTTGTTGATAGTATCATCCAGGATACTGATACAATTCCCATGGATAAACTTAAAGCTTGCATTACCAACATGACTGACAGCGAGCTAGATGCTGAAATTCTGGAATGTATCAACTATCTTGACAAGCCATTTCGCTTCAAATCGACACCACATGTGGAAAGTCTAGAACTACCGAAAAAGAAGCGAATCAAGCCTTCGATTGAAGAACCACCACAACTGGAGCTAAAGTTACTTCCGAACCATCTCCGGTATGCTTTCTTAGGAAAATCTTATGAATTACATGTCATTATTTCTTCTTAGCTAACATTGGAGCATGAAGAAAAGTTGTTGAGAGTGTTACGAGAACAAAAGAAAGCCATTGGTTGGACTATAGCAGACATTCGAGGCATTAGTCCATCATTTTGCATGCACAAGATTCTGATGAACGATGAGTACAAACCCACAGTGGAGCATCAACGAAGACTAAATCCAATCATGAAAGAGGTCGTGAAGAAAGAAATCATCAAATGGTTGGATGACGGTATTATCTACCCCATCTCTGACAGCACATGGGTGAGTCCTATGCAATGTGTGCCAAAGAAAAGAGGAATTATTGTAGTCATAAATGAAAAGAACGAACTGATTCCAACAAGAAAATTTACTGGATGGAGAGTATGCATGGACTACAGGAAGCTGAATAAAGCAACAAGGAAAGATCATTTTCCGCTGCCATTCATTGACCAAATGCTATACAGTCTGGCAGGACATGAGTTCTATTATTTTCTAGATGGATACTCGGGGTACAATCAGATTGACATAGCCCTGGAAGATCATGAGAAAACCATTTTTACATGTCTGTATGGTACTTTTGCTTTCCGCAGGATGCCATTTGGACTATATAATGCTCCTGCCATATTTCAACGTTGCATGATGGCCATATTCTCAGACATGCTGGAACAAAATATGGAGGTTTTCATGGATGATTTCTCTATGTTTGGAGATTCTTTCGACCACTGCTTGCAAAATCTGGAACAAGTGTTACAAAGATGCGAAGATACTAACTTGGTACTCAACTGGGAGAAATGCCACTTCATGGTGCAAGAAGACATCTTTCTGGGACATCGAATTTCACAAAATGGAATCGAGGTAGACAAAGCAAAGATCGAGACAATTGAAAAACTACCTCCACCAACAACTGTCAAATGGATTCAGAGTTTTCTCGGACATGCAGGCTTTTACAGGAGATTTATCAAAGACTTCTCAAAGATTGCTAAACCTTTATGTAATCTTCTGGAGAAAGATGTGTCTTTCAACTTCACCAAGGAATTCCAAGAAGCTTTTGAGATCTTAAAACAGAAGCCGGTTTCTGCCCTTATAATTGTAGCACCAGACTGGACCCTTCCATTTGAGTTGATGTGCGATGCTAGTGATTTTGCTGTAGGTGCAGTTTTGGGACAACGCAAAGCAAAAAATTTACATACCATTTACTACTCCATCAGAACTCTGAATGAAGCTCAACACAACTACACAACTGACACGCTCGAAATGTGGTCTTTTACTCCCAAGTATAAGAGTGTCGAAGTAATAAAATAACCCAGTGAGTCCGGGGTCGATCCATATAGAAGAGATTTAGCAAAATAGAATAATGAACAATGCGGAAATGAAAGGTTTGCTTTGTTGAAATAGTTGGGGGATTTTAGGTTGGAATACAATAATAGAAGGAAATGCTGGAGTTAGGGGTGGGCGTGGTTCGGTTTGGTTCGGTTTTTGAACCAAACCATATTTTACGGTTCAGATTTTTTACCTCTCAAACCAAACCATTAAATAAC
Organism: Zanthoxylum bungeanum; assembly: GCA_019454045.1. Taxonomy (NCBI): domain Eukaryota; kingdom Viridiplantae; phylum Streptophyta; class Magnoliopsida; order Sapindales; family Rutaceae; genus Zanthoxylum; species Zanthoxylum bungeanum. The sequence continues at coordinate 33,475 of SKCR01037498.1, read as the reverse complement.
AGTTGGTTCGGATTGAAAAATTTTTAAACCAGCGGTTTACGGATTGGTTCGGTTCGGTTTACGGATTATTATATTTTAAAACAAATTTTTTCATTCACTTAAGTGAAAAAAAAAAAACTAGTCTATCCAACAAATAGTATGAAGTGCTAGGATGTAAGATGTGACTCCAGGGAACACATGCACTCCATAAAGGATTTTAAAATGCGGCACAATTAATTCTTGTATTTTTTAAAAAATTACCTTGAATAATGATGCTACCATAGTACCATCATTCTAATTAAAGACAAATACAACACCTTACTTTTAAGAATAATGATGTTACTATAAAACAAAAAATTTAAAAATAAAAGTATTAACAAATAAATGAAGAAAAAAATATTAACAAATAAATATATTAACAAAAAATTTAAGAATAAAAAGTATTACATATTATTAAAAAGAATACATAGAATAAAATTAAAAGAAAAATACAAATTTTTTTATAAAAATATATAATTTTAATTATAACGGTTCGGTTCAGTTTAACAGGTGCGGTTCGGATTAGCTCCCGAACCGAACCATAAACCGTTTGGGGTGGTCCAATCCGAACCGCAAATCGAACCGTTAGAAAAAAAAACCGTAAATTCGGTACGGGTTTGGTTCGGTTTACGGTTTGGTTCGGTTCGGTCGGTTTTTTTGCCCACCCCTAGCTGGAGTTAGGGGATCCACTTTTAGTCTTTTAAACATTTAGAAATCTCGCTTTATCATAATTTATAAGTTGCCATTTTTACCCACTTAATCTATTACATGAATTAATTATGCCAATAAAAAGAACCAGCCATAAAAACGGTAGTCATTTCTGTCAATAATTAGTCTTACCAAGGTACTAAGCATGCCAATAACATAAAACCAGCCATAAAGGCGGTGATACCGTTTGTCTATAACAAGTCCTACCAAGGTACTTAATTATGCCAAAATCGTATAAACCCAGCCATATAGGTGGTGGAAAAATAAAACCAGCCATAAAGGCGGTGGTAGATAGAGGCGGTAGGGTAGAAAGATAAAACCGGCCATAAAAGGCGGGTAGAAAGATAAAACCAGTCATAAAAGGCGGTAGAAAGATAAAACCAGCCATAAAGCCGGTCGGTAGAAGATAAAAACCAGCCATAAAGGCGGTAGAAAGAGTATCAATAATTAATTTAGCATTAAATCAAGTCTTAATTATTAGATTTCAATTTATTTATTATAATAGAAGCAAATTTAATCTATGTTTCCATTATAAAAGCTTCACCCTTACCCCAACAGAAAAGAAATTAGCTACTCATTTTGTAATAAAACATACTCGTACTTTTATTATTGAAAGAAAATGACATTACAAAAAGCTTTAAGTAAATAAACAAACAAGACTCTCTCCAAGATTTACAAAGGAATCAGGAAAGAAAGTATGAAAATTTCTATGTCGGATGCTCCTATATTATAGGCAACTTGGCCAACCAGACCAGCGAATGCATGTTGTGGACACGTGTCAGAGAATGGTGAAGCCACGTCGGGGACACGTGTCAGAGAATGGTGAAGCCATATTGGGGACACGTGTCAGAGAATGGCGAAGCCACGTTGTATGACACGTGTCGCGACGCAAAGGTTCCACGTGTCACGATGTGCTTGCAGAATTTATGACGTGCTTGCAGAATTTACGATGTGCTTGCAGAATTTCCATTTTTTATTAATATTTTTTTCACGTCTGATTTGTCCCGTCGAGCTTTCGAGCAGTATTTTTCCTGACAAAAACATAAAATAACAAGGTAAAAGCACTCAAAGCATAACTTTAAAATATTATTTCACAAATGTGTCAATTTAAGGGGATTAGTGAAACTATAAGTGTAAAATGATTAACTTATCGTCTAATAAATATGCACTATTTAGTCTTTATCAACAACCACTGAAAAGCAATTGCTCGAAGTTGTGTTCGCTTTTGATAAATTATGCTCCTATCTGCTGGGTCCCAAAGTGGTGGTCTACATAGATCATTCAGCAATCAAATGCCTGAATGCGAAGAAAGATGCCAAACCCAGATTGATCCGTTGGATACTTCTACTGCAAGAATTTGACTTGGAGATACGAGACAGGAAAGGGATAAAAAACCAAGTGGCAGATCACTTATGGAGACTCGAGAATGGAGAAATAGCTGGCAATGAACTGACAATCAAAGAAAATTTTCCAGATGAATAGTTGTTTGCCATGAAACAGCATGATGTCCCTTGGTATGCTGACTATGTCAACTACATAGTATCGGGAAAATGGCCGTTGGAATGGATAACTCAGTAACGGAAGAAATTCTTCAAAGAAGTCAAACATTATATCTGGGAAGAGTCGTACATGTTCAAACGCTGTGCTGATCAATTACTAAGATGTTGTGTTCCACAAGAGGAGGTCAATAGTGTCCTGCAGTATTGTCATTCATCACAATACGGTGGACACTTCAGCGGGAATAAAATTGCAGCCAAAGTCCTACAGTCAGGTTTGTTCTGGCCCACTCTATTTAAAGATGCTTACTTATTTGCTATTCAATGTGACAAGTGCCAGAGAACGGGAAATATTTCGATGAGAAATGAAGGACATCTGCAAAATATTTTGGAAGTGGAGATATTTGATGTATGGGGAATTGATTTTATGAGACCATTTGTTCTATCATTCGGAAACTTGTACATACTGGTTGCAGTAGGCTATGTCTCCAAATGAGTTGAAGCAATTGCGCTGCCATCAAACGATTCAAAAGTGGTGATAAAATTCCTTAAAAATAATATTTTCACCCGTCTTGGAACACCTCGGGCGATTATCAGTGATGGTGGCACACATTTCTACAACAAATACTTTGATGCACTCATATCCAAATATGGAGTTACTCATAAAGTTGCCACAGCCTACCATCCACAGTCAAATGGACAAGTTTAAGTCTCAAACAGATAGATTAAAAGAATCTTGGAGAGAACCGTTGGATCAACAAGGGGGGACTGGTCTATAAAACTGGATGATACATTATGGGCCTACCGGACAGCTTACAAGACACCCATTGGTATTTCCCCATATCGAATGGTGTTTGGGAAAGCGTGTCATCTACCAGTGGAGCTTGAACACAAGGCGTACTGGGCACTGAAGAAGTTAAATCTTGATCCACAAGAAGCAGGAGAAAATCAACTCCACCAACTCAATGAATTGGAGGAATTTCGCCTACAGGCTTATGAGAATGCCAGATTATACAAAAGAAAAGACCAAGAAATGGCATGATCAAAAAATAGAACGTAGACAATTGGAACCAAGGCAGCAGTGTTGTTATATAATTCATGGTTGAAACTTTTCCCTGTAAAGTTGAAATCAAGATGGTCAGGTCCATTTGTGATCACTCAGGTTTTATCATATGGAGCTGTTGAGTTACTCGATCCCAACACCAATGAAACATTCAAAGTTAACAGTCAGCGTGTCAAGCACTACTATGGAGAATCATTTGAGCGACAAAAAGAAAGTGTCACACTTTCAGATCCAGCCTAACGTTCGGGCAGTCATGTCTATCTGATGACTTTAAACTTAGCGCTAGCAGGGAGGCAACCCATGCAATTTGTGTATATATTTAGATTTGGTGTGTTTTATTTTTGTGTGTTTCATTTGTGTAGGTAAATTCATTTCACGATGGAAGACGTTCTCGCAAATCTTCACAAATAATTTCCTTCTCTCCCTCAAAACTCTATGATGAAAGTCTACAAAGCTCGCTTGGAACGGATGAGACTGCTAATGATAAAAGGTATTCCTAACGACATTCGTTGGATTATTGAAGCACGGGTCCGATTGACAGGTGAGTCTTCTGACTATTTTGTTTCACATCTCCCTGGTTTAGGAAGAAGCACCTATGCTAAAAAGAGAAGAGCTAAAAGAATGGGTGTTTGTTATAAATGTGCTCGCATGACATGTAATACTCGTTGTCATTCTTTAGGAATGATGTCTGATAACCGTGAAGATAAAATTAAATTCATTAGGGATGGATTGAGTAATGAGTCTTTGGATGACATATCTAAGACTCTTGAGACACGTTCCAGTTGATATGTACATCATGCAATTCACATGTTATATACATAATTCCGAAAATAAAGACAACAGTACAGTCTCAGGAATCTGACTCTAAAAGACCATTTTTGTCTTTAACTAATAATTGTGATTTGTTTTGTTATTTTCTTTTATTTTTCTCCGATAGGATCCATATCTTTTGACTTTCACGATTTATTTTACTGTTTAACTAATAATTGTCATCTGGCAGGTACTAGTGTTATTATTACTCACCCTTTTTTAGGTGTTTTAAATTCAACTCATCATTGCACTCTTGAAGACATCCAAAGTTGATAAATAAAAATGGAAGCTACTTAAAGAAGACGAGTTGTAAACATCTGTGTGTTTTGCGGTACTAGTGTTAGTTTTAAGCGAGAATACATTGGAGCAGCACATGAATTGGGTAGAGTCATAGCTGAGATGAATATGCACTTAGTATATGGCGGTGTCAATCTTGGACTAATTGGGATCGTTTCAAGGGCTGTACAAGAGGGAGGCAGTCAAGTCTTGGGAATCGTCCCAAAACCTTTGGCGGAGGCAAATTTTATAGGGCCATCAAACAGAGAAGAACTGATCGTGCCAGGTATGTCTAAACGACTGGTGGAAATGATTAATCGTGCTAATGCTTTTATTGCTTTGCTAGGTGGCTTGGGTACGATGGAGGAAATTTTTATAGTGCTATCTTGGGCGAACTTGAACATACACCAGAAACCACTTGGATTGTTCAATGTTGATGGATTTTATGATTTTCTTTGTGTATTTCTTGATGATGCCCGTAGAAATGGATTTGTGTCAAAACATGTAAAAGATCTCCTCTTTACTGCCAGAACTGCCCCGGATTTAATTGACCAAATCTTAGCATTTGAACCACAAATTGACCCTATCATTTCTTAGATAAACTGGTCCGATAATGATCGTGGTAAGAAGCGTCGGATAAATCTGGATCTTAACATTTAATTTTTCATTTAGATGTAGAATTTCAGCTAACCATGTATTGTTTCTAAACTTTTCTTCTACTTTTTAAGACATTGAGGACAATGTCTCATTTAGGTTTGGGGGAGGGGAATAGTTAATTAGTATCTTGTTTTTATTGTGTTATTTTTAGTCTAAATTTTCAAAAAAAAAAAAACTCAAAAAAATTGAAAATTTTTACAAAATTAATAATATTTTTTTTGTTTTTGTGTTTTTAATTTGATTAATCATGGGAAATTGGTGTGAGATAGCTGTGTAAGGAATTTCCACTCCTGAGACGTATCTCAACCTATTTCGTAACAAGTTAATTTTTGTTTATTTCCATTTTAATTATTTAATTTGTGAATTCTCCATAAAACTGACTAAAATGGATCTTCATATGCTCAGTTGACAGGTATTATCAACATACATGGTAACATATGGACATTGTACGGGCCAAATTTGGACCCAAGGGTTAAATTGACTTTTCGCTTCAGGCCCTACACCAGTGGTAGCCCAATCCCTCCAGATAGTACCCAGAATAAATTTGGGCCAAAGACCAGACTACATCCCTCAGGCCCACGTACAAAGAGAGCCATACCCAGCAAGCCTTTGGCTGATCAGTACTTCAATCTGAAACGTCCAGACTCATGAAATCTTACATAATTCGACAGTTTCCAACATCCAATGGACGAGTAATAAAGGTGATAAATACACACGTTTCCCAAGGGTGTATATAAGAGAGGAAAGTCTACGAGAAAAGGGGGCTCTGAGAGCTCAACCATATCCAACTTCTAGCTCTCCTACTCATAGCTCTGGGACTTTCACAAAAGTCACCATACCTGCTATCTACCGCCCTCACGGCAACCTACGAAGCTCAATGTAGTATCTTACTTTGACCTTCCTCTTACTACTTCCTCAGTTCCATCACTGACTTGAGCGTCGGAGTGCCCCCGGCACCCACCACACCGGTGGGCAGTAATTTCCACGCTCATTCTACCTTTGTTTTGCAGGATCGCTAGCGCCCCAAACTACAAATTCTCGATTGTGGACCTCGGGCGAAAACCAGCATCCATAATTTGGCGCCCACCGTGGGGCCCTAGCGGTTCATAGCATGCAAAGATCTTTCCATCTACAATCATTTCAAACTCTCATACTTAAGCTCTCAATAATGGGAAAAGCGAAAACCCACCATCATATGACCATCTACTCAAGAGAGCCACCATATTCATCATACGACTAAGATGAATCACAATCACCTTTGTACGATATAAAGGCTGTGTCATCTTCTTCAAACAACATGAGAAGATTGTCATCTCCTCCAGGTGTCATGAAAAGATATATAAAAATGAGTGTAATCAATTCTAGACCCCACTCGACCATGGTCTCATGGACCTATTTCAAGATCAAGGCGATTCCTTTCAATAGAGCTATATTTGCTACCATTTACCTCGCATGATGAAGTAATGTGTCTGACATGAGGAGGATATCCCAGTCCACGGAACTCAAATGAAGTCTTGGCATGGACATCCGAGTCAACAATACCAGGTTTGTCCTGTACTTTTTAAAATCTCTCAGACGACATTAATAAAACGTGGGACTTATAATATGTATCATAATTTGGGACTTGTTATGGCTGTCCCAGTCCATATTACACCATATAATTTGAAAATTGTTATGGGTGTCCCAGTCGACATTCAATATATAGCTTGGGATTTATAATAGTTGTCATAGTAAGCATTACCATTTATGGTACGAAACTTGCAATGGTGTCCCAGTTGACACTAAAGTTTACAACCTGGAAATTGATAAAGATATCTCAGTCGACATCTACAATGTAGCGCATGACTTGTTAGGGATGCCACACTCAACATTATTGTGGTCATGAATATATATATATATATATATATATATCTATATATATATATATAGTTAGCCAAAATTAACATGGTACGATTGTTAAGTATTTAGTGAAAATCCCACTCGACATTCTACGCACGAGGCTTGACACTTGTTTAAGTCATGTTCGACATAAGATGGAATAAAACTTAGCTTGAATGAGGTATTATTTGATACGACAAAGTCAAATTACCTAGATGATAAACTGCATTGCCAACAACTTTATACTACGTCAGATAATTGTTATCTCCCTTAAAGGGTATAAGAGGATAGTCATTTTTCTCCATACTACAAGGTGGCCATCAACTCCCCACCACACTAAAAAACCGACATCTTCTCCAAACAACGAAGAACGTTGCTATTCCTCTGGATGAAATGTATGATTTATCATCCCTTCTAGACGACATAGAAATAATGTCAACTCCACCAAACTACATTGATTAAAATATCATCCGCTCCGTACGACGTGGAAGAATGTCATCTCGCCCAGACTACATGAGTAGAGGGATCGTATTCTTCCCTATTTGACATGAAAAGGTCAGGTGGGGAAAAGAACCTTCTTTGACCTCCATCATGTTTGGTAGATAATAGCTTTCATCGACACTCCTTGGGACCAGTCTATCATGGTTCTATTTACCTTCAGCAGGTCTAGGGGATATATAAGATAAAAAAGAATGGGGCTTTAAAATTAAAAAAGGGCCAAAACTTAACCCATTCTACCAAAAGCCCAACGAGCACAAGTAAACAACCCGTTCATATGAAACTTGTAAGAGCCCATTATGAGAGACAAAAAAATGGCCGTGCAGAGGGATTCATCACGGTTCCAAGCATTTAGGACGCACGCAAGTTGGTATCTCCACGACCGAATTGACAAGAGAATACCCTCATAATCCCCAGCCATCCTCCAATCAACCAATAAACTATGTAGGAGGATTGCCATCACAGTCCAGACTGCATGAAAGAAGTGTTATCTTCTTCAGACAACGTTAAGAGGATTCTCATCTCCTCCAGAAGACATTAATAGATTGTCAATAATTTTAGACTCAATACAACCAGTCTCATGGACCTACATCAGGAACAAGGCACGTCCCTTCAATGGAACCGACATAAGGAGATTGTCCCATTTGACAATACCCAAATGAAGATTTGGCGAGGACATCCTGATCAACATTACCAGGTATGGCTTACACTTTTAAAGAATCTCTCAGTCGACATTAGTAAGACATTAGATTTATAATTGGTGTTATAACTTGTCATGGGTGTCCCAGTCGACACTATAATTTAAAACTAGATAATTTATGGATGGCACAATCGACATTTGAATGTCTGATATAAGACTAGTTAGGGATTTATCACTATAAATATGGCTTGTCACTTGCTTAAGATTCCATTTGACACTACATTCGACATGTATGACTCCCTTGGTCTTTTGACCCATGGTATGGGTATGATCCGGACTTTCTATCATGTCTAATGAAATAAAAAGTATAAAAGTATAAGAGACATACCTCAGGAAGGGTACAACTTGCAAGGCTCAAGAAAAAAAATCAAAGTAAAAAAAAAAGCCCACACAGAATATATGAAAACCACATGATTCTGCGAGCATATGAGCCTTCAGCCTTCTGGCCAGTGCACCGGCCCAGTCCAGTAACGAGGGCACCTGATCAGCCCACGGATGCAAGATAAGCAAGCTGTCAGATGCAAAACAACGAGCCCACAAAATGAGACACGTGATCAGCCTACATGCATAAGCCCTCATTATGTCGACCCAACTGACAGCCCTCATGCAAACACTTACAGTCCACATGCTAACCCATCAATGCGAAGTGCCCATTTAAGCTAAGACGCTTGATCCAATCGCACGCCTGCCCCACCATTCACACGACAAACATTTCACACGACACATTTCACACGACAATCATTCACAGCCCAAGTGCACGTGAAAGTCAAAAACCAGTCGGCCCAATGGTTATTTGTATAACCAATGAGCCCAGCCAACCAAATTAGACCTAGGGAAATTTCCCTCAGTCCCACATCACACATTTCAAGAGCCAATATCAAAACTGTCGAATGACCTATTATCCCACATCGATCATTGTAAGCCAAAATCAAGAAATCTCACAAAGACTTTTGCCCCACATCGCCCATTGCAACAATCACGAACAATCTGAGAATAAGGATTTGATCTCATACCACCCATCAAAATATGCGGATCATGTCCAATCAAGGCACCCTCCATCAAGCTGGTAGGTGGATAGAAGTCGACTCAATAAAAGGGAACCTCAGAAACAACCAAAAGTTGACATAATATAAGGCCATTTGCCTCGAGTCGCCTACCCACAATGCAAATGAACCTCATACTTCTTTTAGTGCAAGTGGAATTTACGTAGCTTTTTGGGCCTCTTTCATGGCCCAATTATTGCCAACAATACATGAACCTTGATCTTACAATGCATTTAGGCTGCTTCGATGAGTGTAAAAGTAACAGCAAGGTGTCGCATTATTGGGTCTCCTAGACTCCTTTTGGCTTTCAAGTCCAGTAGACAATTATTAACCTTCATCAGGTATGAAAGGAACCGTCGAGTGTTTAATCAGAGTTCTTGTTCTGAAGGCCCATGTCACGAAGGAAATCTGTGATACTATCAGATGCAGATTGTCCTGGTCGAGTAGCTCATGTACTTTCCCTGTCGAGGTTCGCTACCTATGGGGTCTGTAATGGTTCATGGGCCTCGCTGTTGGTAGCTGCTGGGAGGTTATCAGTTGGAGGTTTCTTGTTTTGTTTGTGCTTGATGGTTGGCTCTTGGTGTCCTCTGGGCATGTTCCGTTTGTTTGAGTTTTTGGCTTTCGCCTGTTTGTTTTTTCTGCTCTGTCTGATTCGTTTTTCGGTTTATACCTCTCGCCTCACTAATCGATGTGGGATTTGGAGGGAGTTTTCTTTGTTTGGCTTTTGTTTTGGAGAGAGTTGTCATTTTCTTGATGGGCTCTAATCTTGGGCTCGAAGGGGCTTGCTTTGGTGAGGGGGCATGTTTTCGTTTGATGCATGTTCTCTGTTTTTCTTTGGTGTATGCTTTTCATGGGCTGGGCTTGCGTTTGGGGATTTGCTCATGATGGTGGGCCTGCGATTGTGCATGACCGTGAGCTGCTGTTGTTTTGGTCAATTGTGATCTGCAGTATGCACGTGTATGATGGGCGCATAATGTGTGGTTTTCGTCTGACTGCTTGATGCTTTTAGCTTTTTGTAGCATTTTGGGCTGCTTGGTTTTGTCTTGATCTTGTTTTGGTGTAGTTTCACTATTGCCGGTTTGTTGCTTGATTAAGCATTTGTACTTAGCCTTGTTTTCGGTATTGAGCTTTGATTCTTTGTTAGTGCTTTTGCACTCTCCTGGGGGATGCCCCTTGTACACTTATATAAATTATACTTTTGGAATATACTTGTAACCTTTTCCAAAAAAAAAAAAAAAAAAAAAAAAAAGAGTTAAAATGGGGACTGGTTTAAAGGCTTGGCAAAATCCAGTAGACTTGGAGCGATCTGGAAGATAAAAAATTCTTCCTCAAATATTAGTAAGACCATTTACCCCATCCGACATGATCGCCATATGAAAGCTTAAGATCTGGATATTTAAAAAGTCTAAGCAACATGGAAGCTCCCCTGGTTCCTCTTCAGGACCAATAGGCTGGAGATCATCCTGGACTTCATCAGGTCCAATCGACGGGAACACTCCCCAATTGGCTTGTGATGGAGTCAAGAGTAAGTTCTTTGACCTTCTTCTGGTCCAGTAGACATGGACTACACATGTCTTATGATTTATATCCTAAACCTTCGTCTGGATTAGTCGACCGGGGACATCCCTCACGGACTCACATCGAGTCAAGTTGAAAACATGGATTACACATGTCGTGTGACTTATAACTTTCTGGACTCATCAAGTTCAGTCGACCGGGGACATCCCCCAGATGACTCATGTCGAGTCGAGTTATAGACATGAATTACACATGTCGTATGCTTCATATCTTCATTGACTCATGTCGAGTCAAGTTGTAGACATGGAATACACATGTCGTATGACTTATATCTTCCTGGACTCATCAAGTCCAGTCGATCGGGGACATCCCCCATAGACTCATGTCGAGTCAAGTTGTAGACATGGAATACGCATGTCGTATGACTTATATCTTCCTGGACTCATCAAAGTCCAGTCGACCGGGGACATCCCCCATAGACTCATGTCGAGTCAAGTTGAAGACATGGATTACACATGTCGTGTGACTTATAACTTCCTGGACTCATCAAGTTCAGTCGACCGGGGACATCCCCCAGATGACTCATGTCGAGTCGAGTTATAGACATGAATTACACATGTCGTATGCTTCATATCTTCATTGACTCATGTCGAGTCAAGTTGTAGACATGGAATACACATGTCGTATGACTTATATCTTCTGGACTCATCAAGTCCAGTCGACCGGGGACATCCCCCATAGACTCATGTCGAGTCAAGTTGTAGACATGGAATACGCATGTCGTATGACTTATATCTTCCTGGACTCATCAAAGTCCAGTCGACCGGGGACATCCCCCATAGACTCATGTCGAGTCAAGTTGAAGACATGGATTACACATGTCGTGTGACTTATAACTTCCTGGACTCATCAAGTTCAGTCGACCGGGGACATCCCCCAGATGACTCATGTCGAGTCGAGTTATAGACATGAATTACACATGTCGTATGCCTCATATCTTCATTGACTCATGTCGAGTCAAGTTGTAGACATGGAATACACATGTCGTATGACTTATATCTTCCTGGACTCATCAAGTCCAGTCGACCGGGGACATCCCCCATAGACTCATGTCGAGTCAAGTTGTAGACATGGAATACACATGTCGTATGACTTATATCTCCTGGACTCATCAAGTCCAGTCGATCGGGGACATCCCCCATAGACTCATGTCGAGTCAAGTTGTAGACATGGAATACGCATGTCGTATGACTTATATCTTCCTGGACTCATCAAAGTCCAGTCGACCGGGGACATCCCCCATAGACTCATGTCGAGTCAAGTTGAAGACATGGATTACACATGTCGTGTGACTTATAACTTCCTGGACTCATCAAGTTCAGTCGACCGGGGACATCCCCCAGATGACTCATGTCGAGTCGAGTTATAGACATGAATTACACATGTCGTATGCTTCATATCTTCATTGACTCATGTCGAGTCAAGTTGTAGACATGGAATACACATGTCGTATGACTTATATCTTCCTGGACTCATCAAGTCCAGTCGACCGGGGACATCCCCCATAGACTCATGTCGAGTCAAGTTGTAGACATGGAATACGCATGTCGTATGACTTATATCTTCCTGGACTCATCAAAGTCCAGTCGACCGGGGACATCCCCCATAGACTCATGTCGAGTCAAGTTGAAGACATGGATTACACATGTCGTGTGACTTATAACTTCCTGGACTCATCAAGTTCAGTCGACCGGGGACATCCCCCAGATGACTCATGTCGAGTCGAGTTATAGACATGAATTACACATGTCGTATGCCTCATATCTTCATTGACTCATGTCGAGTCAAGTTGTAGACATGGAATACACATGTCGTATGACTTATATCTTCCTGGACTCATCAAGTCCAGTCGACCGGGGACATCCCCCATAGACTCATGTCGAGTCAAGTTGTAGACATGGAATACGCATGTCGTATGACTTATATCTTCCTGGACTCATCAAAGTCCAGTCGACCGGGGACATCCCCCATAGACTCATGTCGAGTCAAGTTGTAGACATGGAATACGCATGTCGTATGACTTATATCTTCCTGGACTCATCAAAGTCCAGTCGACCGGGGACATCCCCCATTGACTCATGTCGAGTCAAGTTGTAGACATGGAATACACATGTCGTAAGACTTATATCTTCCTGGACTCATCAAGTCCAGTCGACCGGGGACATCCCCCATAGACACATTTCGAGTCAACTTGTAGACATGGAGGGCACATGTCGTATGACTGATATACTGACCTTCATCGGGTCCAAACGATTGGGTACTTCCCCAATGGCTCTTGTAGACTCAAGTTGATCACTTGACATTCGTTTGGTTCATTTAGTAGGCAACATCAACGCTCGAGTACAGCTACATAATATGGCCTCGTCCCAGGCGACACATGCATCAAGTACTCTCCAAGCCAATGACTATTGACTTAGAGAGTATGGGACAAACTGTACGGGCCAAATTTGGACCCAAGGGTAAAATTGACTTTTCGCTTCAGGCCCTACACCAGTGGTAGCCCAATCCCTCCAGATAGTACCCAGAATAAATTTGGGCCAAAGACCAGACTACATCCTCAGGCCCACGTACAAAGAGAGCCATACCCAGCAAGCCTTTGGCTGATCAGTTACTTCAATCTGAAACGTCCAGACTCATGAATATCTTACATAATTCGACAGTTTCCAACATCCAATGGACGAGTAATTAAAGGTGATAAATACACACGTTTCCCAAGGGTGTATATAAGAGAGGAAAGTCTACGAGAAAAGGGGGCTCTGAGAGCTCAACCATATCCAACTTCTAGCTCTCCTACTCATAGCTCTGGGACTTTCACAAAAGTCACCATACCTGCTATCTACCGCCCTCACGGCAACCTACGAAGCTCAAGGTAGTATCTTACTTTGACCTTCCTCTTACTACTTCCTCAGTTCCATCACTGACTTGAGCGTCGGAGTGCCCCCGGCACCCACCACACCGGTGGGCAGTAATTTCCACGCTCATTCTACCTTTGTTTTGCAGGATCGCTAGCGCCCCAAACTACAAATTCTCGATTGTGGACCTCGGGCGAAAACCAGCATCCACAGACATGAGTTGTAATTAACGAGTTTTTAATATTCAGTGCTCTAGTTTAATTGGAGGAAGCATCTAAAAAAGCGATGGGATAAAAAAAACCTTCTGAGATCCGAGTTATTAAGTCCGTAGGGGTGTTTTAACACCTAGTGCCTTAAAACCAACTAGTTTGGGAGTCACTAGCCCAAAGCTCGCTACATGGATCAAAGATGTTAGAAAATATATATATATATCTGAAATCTGAGTTATTAAGTCCGTAGGGGTGTCTTAACACCTGGTGCCCTAAAGCCAACTGGTTTAGGAGTCACTGGCCCAAAGCTCGTTACATGGATGGAAGATATTGCATATAAATAAAAAAAAAATCAGAAAAATCAGAAAAATATTTCATTGCTTAAAAAAGTGTGAATTCTGATATAACTTTAGGACAAAAATATTACTCTCTTCTCAACTACACTTGTGACTATTGTGGGAAAAAAATGAGTTGATTAATATTTTGCTGGCTGTGTATATGGAGAATAGTAAAAATAATCGGAAAATTTACTTATTCGGTAATTTAGAAAGAAAGAAAACAATTATTAACTTGGGATAAGAAGTTTCACATGTTTAGTCACTAACTTGTTTATTCTATTTTCTCTTGTCTTTTTACTTTTGTGTGCATTAGTTTTATATTGACGTTTGTGGGTATCGTTGCTGTAAACCCTCACGAGACTACAACTCGTCCACTAGGGATACCTAGGGATTTAAAGGCTTGTTGCATACGCTAAATGCAATCGTGATCCCTACGAAAGTGGCTTAGTTTAATTTTTATCTTAAAGATGTTTATGTTATTTTATTTTGTTGTTTTGCTCGAGGACTAGCAAAATGTTAGGTTTGAGGGTGTGATGAGTGGTAAATGTATCACTATTTTCCACTCATTTGACATAATATTTTGCATAGTTTCTTAAGTTTTGTGAATATTTTGATGTGTTTTGTGTTATTTTGTAAATAAATAAGTTTCAGGACTCTCTGGAGGTGATTTGGGGCCAAAACAGTGAAAAATGGACAAAAAAGGCAAAACTGTCATTTGGGCATCGCAACCGCCAACGTGCGCTGGAATCTGCTAACGTACGCTGGGACACGTGGACCAATCAGAGAATTTTTGCTAAAATGCGCCGGCTGTAAACGTGCACCGAATATGATAACGTGTGTCTGCCACGTGTCAACATCACAATAAATCATGTTAACGTGCGTCTGCCACGTGTCACCATCACATGCTACCGACAATCCACATCGCCATGTCATCGCCACGTCAACATAATCATTCAGCTGCTGCACCGCCAGGACACGTGTCACCAGATCCGGTTTTTGCGCCGCAAATCATGGCGCGTCGCGACCCGCGAGCCATTTTTTACTTATAAATTGAAGGCCGAATTTTCCATTTCATTTCATACATTCTTCTATGTAATTCCATAAGAATACTAAGAAGATTGTATATTGTTTGTTTATTTACAGCTTTCAGTAATTAATTTTTGCATTTGCACTTTCTTTTCTTTTCTTTTCAGTCTTTACTTTTCAGCAATTTACTTTTACGCAATAGCACTTTCTTTTCTTTACTTTCAGTTCTTACTTTTCAGTAATGAGGAGGTAACTTCCCCCTGCTGGGGTAAAAGGTACAACTTTTATTACTAATATTTAGATTAATCTCCCTTAATTATAATATATAAACTATTTAAAACCTGACTGTTAGTATCCTAGACATGCCACGGGATCTCTAAGCGTGATTATTGTGTGAATTAATCAAGAAAGTTGCGGAATACTTACATTGATTTGGATGAGAAGTTTCAAAAATTTCTTTGAAGATGGAAGCTCAAAGCCCTCTTTTAGTGTTTCCAACACTTGGGTGAGTCTCCATATCACCTTGATCAACTCCAAAAGTGCTAGCTTTTACAAATTTTGAGGAACAAATTTTGCCCTCCACGGTAGAGAGAGTTTCGGCCATAGCAAGAAGAAGGAGAATGAGATAGATTGGTTGCTGTGAATAGTAACCTTATTCCACTTCCAAAGTCAACAAGATAATTTATACTCAGGTTGTGTGTTGAATTTGGTTTGAGTGTAGTATAAGCAAAGTCAAGCCTTACTTGTCAACAAATCAAACCCAAAATCAAGCATAACCACTTCCATCAAATGTCCAAATTTGATGTAAGTGAAGTGAGTCCCACCACTTTTAAATTCCAAATTTAAGTCGGCTAATCCAACACGCAACTTCGCTCGGGCCCGGGTTCATTTAATTCTGAATAAACGAATTTATCATTGCGACATAATTAAATCCAATTTAATTAAATAATATTGCCTAGCAAAATTATTACGAAAGTCGCTTACGAATTAATTCTAAATTAATTCGTTCGCCCGAATTAAAATCCAATTTTAATTCCACTTTGAAATCTAATTTCAATTAATATATCTAATATATTATTTAATCGATTAATTCCAAATTAATTGTTCTCTCTCTTCTATCCGAATTTTATCCGAGATAAATTCTTGCTGCAATTAATCCTAGATTAATTTTCTCTCTCTCATAATAATTATGTTCGAGTCAATTGTCATCGGTGAATCTTTAGGAGGCGACCCAAGAGATCCCTGGATATGTTGGCAGTAAATGCGGTCATCGGACTATCCGACCACGTGCGTACCCGGTACCACGTTCTTACCAATTTACAAGACATGGTTGGCTTCTAGCAAAGCATTGTGCCTACCCAATTCTCCAGAAATATTCTTTTAAGGAATACAAAATCTTTATCAAGCGTAGTATACTAAGTATTGTGTATTATGATCCAGTATCGGATATCACATGCTAGGTCTGGGGCTGGAGTTGTGTCTGCCCCGTACGAAACATATATCGGATCACTAGCAACCAGTCTCTTTATAATCGAAAAGTCATGACCTAGTCATACTTTCCCGATGGCTATAGCACTATAGAGTACCAGTTCTGTAGATGATCATCTCCATATGACTGAAGTGATACTTTCATTTTGACATCACACCCAATACACTACGATTCTCAGTATACCCAGAAGAGGCGTACACAGAACTTGTTAAAGCTCCGGATGACCAAAACCAAAGTGCAATGATTGCCGCAAGAATTAGCGATGCAAGTCTCAGGTTAAGACCATATACACCTACCCTGATTCGAATTCCCATAGACACATAGTCATACTACCAATGAGATTCTGATGGGTCTATCCAGAGCGAAGCTGTTCCCGTACCATCGGCAAACAGAACCTCCTATCACACTTGCATGAGTATCCAATACCCAAATATATGAGAACTATGTCGTTAAGCTTCCATAACGCGCACAAGTGTAATACTAGCCTATTCCGCACTATCGATGTCCAGTCTCGACAATACTACGACTAGGGATATTTAATGATTAAACCTTACGTGGATTAATATTGTCTCATATCTTATTAATCTGGTACTAATCATATGGACTTTTATCATTTATATATCCAGGTAATCCAATTACAAATGATAAAAGAGCAATTTCTTTGTCACATAGTTAATTTTGTACAAGAACACCATGTTCTTGACAAAATAGTGATGTTATGGTCATAATTATCCAACAATCTCCCACTTGGCCTATAGCCGGTCGTTCAAACTTCTGCTGAGAAATAGCTTTCGTCGGCGGATTTGCAAGGTTATCATCTGATGCGATTTATTCGATCATCACATCGCCACGATGTATGATCTAACGAATCAGATGAAACCATTGAAGTACATACTTGGATCGTTGATGCGACCGCGGTTTCTTAGCCTGTGCTGTAGCCCAGCTCAGCTGCTAACAGAACTACTCCTAATCCAATTAGGAATTTATAGATCCAAAATACTTCTTTTGATGCCTCAGCTGCAGCAATATTATGCTTTTATTGTTTAATCGGCAACAGTATTTTGCTTAGAATATTTCCAACTCACTGTTCCGTTATTCAAACTAAATATGTACCCTTATTACTACTTACAGTCGTCTTTATCGGTTTTGAAACTTGCAGCGGTGAACCTAGTCACCTCAAGTTCTACTTTCCCCATATTCTCAGAAAGCATCCTTAGTTCATCCAAGATACTCAAGGATGTTCTTTATATCAATCCAGTGACCATCACTTGGATTGGCCTGATTGCGTTTACATATGCTCAAAGCATATGAGACATCAGGTCGCGTACATTTTCATAACATACGAGCTATGGGAGAGTGTCAGAAGCTTTCTAGATATATCCCAGTAGATCTTTATTCCTAGAATAAAGCCTGCTTCTCCCACGCTTTTCATGGAGAATTTTATGAAAGCCAAGTTTTCACCGATTATAGCATGGGAATGTCATTGCCGAGAAGCAATACATCATCAATATTTAGGACAATGATTGTCAGTGCGCTCCCACTAACCCTCTTATATACACAAGAATCATCTTCGTTTTGAATTAAATCATATACCATTATGATTATATCAAAACGATGGTTCCAAGAATTCAATGCTTGCTTCAATCCATAAATTGATCAATTTAACTTGCAAGCCTTGTTTGCATATTTTGGCACGACAAAACCGTCAGAATGTTGCATACAAACATCCTCCAAAAGGTTTCCGTTAAAGAAAGCGGTTTCTGAGTAGATTGTCTCCGCACCTTTAAACGCCGGAACTCCGACTACCAATCTTCCTCCTAAAGAACTCTGAAGGCTTAGAAAATTGGATTTGGTTGTGTTGATGGTAAATCAAAGAAAGGTTTCTGATGTGATAAGAAATATAAAGACTTCATAAAACGATAAAAATAGAGAAAATCTTGACCTTGGAACCCTGAGATCTGATACCAAATTATAGAAACATATCTGGAACAAAGCCAAGCAAACACCTCCATGTGTTCTAAGCCCCAAGAACCGCAAATCTTGATTTTGTAAGAACAAAATCATTCCAAGATCAAGTCCAGCCCTTAAGGAACATTGCCTTTAAGAACATTTCTTTATTTCTTTGGAGAATCCTGAACAGCGATACAGCGCCACAACGCTTGCCACGCATTGATAAGCTTTTGTTCCGTAAAACCAAGGAAGAATCCACTCCCTTAAGATGACACAAGTCAATTTGTTTTGTAAAAAGATATATTCTTAGTTAATTCTCAATTACAATAAATAATGGCCCTTTAAATAGGTGGCTAACCCTAATTCTACCCAAATATAATAAAACCTTAATAAAATAAACCCAATAAAATATAAAATACTTGAAAATTTCGTGCATGGACTTTGTAATATAATTAAAGTTCAGCCCAACACTTAAACAACACATAACTTTAAAAATTATAAAATATAAAAACTATGTCGTTGGATATCAAGTATTATCCGAATGGATTTAATCATGGCAACAGGTGAAAAAGTTTCGTCGTAATCGACACTATATCGTTAACGATACCCTTTCTGTACAAGCCTAGCTGCGTACATTTGTATATTTCCATCCATGTCTGTCTTCCTTGAAGACCATTTGCAACCAATAGGTTTAACGCCTTCTGGTGCATCAACCAGTATCCAAACATGGTTCGTATACATGGAATCCATTTCGGACTTCATGACATTTTGCCATAAAATGAGTCGATACCTTGTATCACTTCCTCATACGTAGTCGGTCCATCTTCCTCAATAAGATTAATATCTACATGAGGTGAGATCAGAAACCCATACCTCCCAGGTTATTTTCTGACTCTCTCCGACATATGCGGTTCTTGTGTATTCGAAAATTGTGGTACAGTTTCATCCCTGATGAACTGTTCATGTTCCGTAAGGGATCGGTGCCTGAAATAGTATCACTTCAATTTTCATCGAGTTCTACTTTCCTCCCACTTACCACTGCATTTAGGAATTCCTTTTCGAGGAAAACCACATGGAGAGCAACAAATACATTGTTCTCTTGTAAGTTGTATAAGTACTATACTTTGGTTTCCCTATGATAACCTACAAATAGGCACTTATCCTATTTGGGTTCTAGTTTGGTATCATCCAAACGTTTAGAGTATGCCCAGCATTCCCAAATCTTCAGGAATGAGAAACCCGGTTTCTTTCCTGTTCATATCTAATATGAAGTCTGTCTAACAGATTTTCATGGAACCTTATTCAAAATAAGTATTGCATTGTTTAATGTGTATCCTCAGAAGGAAATTGGTAGCTCAGAGCGACTCATCATTAACATTACCATATCCAACTAAGTTCGGTTTCTCTGTTTGGTCACACCATCCAACTGAGGTGTTCCGGAAGGAGTCCACCGTGAAAGAATACCATACTCTTTCAAGTAATCTTGAAACTCATATGTTTAAGTATTATCCACCATGGTCCAACCGTAATGTTTTAATACTTTTACCGGTCTGTTTTTCTACTTCGTGTCGAAACTTTTTCTATTTCTCAAAAGTTTTCGACTTGTGTTTCATAAGATACACATAACCATAACGTGATGCCACATCCATAAAGGTTACGAAGTATTCATATCCACCTCTAGACTAGCTAGACATGGGCCCACTTACGTCACTATGAACGAGGGCTAACAGATCGGTGGCTCGTGCACCTTTACCGCTAAAAGGTGTTTTAGGCACTTTGCCTAATAAACAAGATTCGCAGACATCATTTGAATTAGGATCAAATCCGTCCTAGTATCCACTCTTCGAAAGTGTGGATATACAAGTCTTGTTAATGTGTCCCAGACAATAATGCCACAAATAAGTCTCATCTGATTTACTCAGTTTGAGCCTTTTGTTTGTCATGTTATATGTTTGAGATTCATTTATATTCAAAATATAAATACTGTTATTCACATCTAATGTGTATATCTCAATATCATCTTTATAAATAAAACACAGTGTTCTGGAACATAAAGGTATACCCGCAACGGGGTAAACTAGATATAGAGATAATGTTTCTAGTCAAACTAGGTACATTATAATAGTCTCCTAATTTAAGTACATGCCCCAAGGGCAGTTCCAAAACTTAGGTTTCTACGGCCAAAACAGTGATTATCGTCCCGTTTCCGACTTGTAGGTCGATCTCATCTGAAGCCAGTATCCTGCTAATCAGCAGATCATGCACATCAGTACATATGTACGTTCCACATCCAGTATCAAAATCCAATTTTAAAACTGGTAGTGGATATATTTATAACAAACATATCTGAAGCCGTAACCTTGCCCCACCTTCACTTCCTTCATGTCTGCCTTATCCATATGGCAGTCACGCTTCCAGTGACCCCATTTGCCACAGCTTAGGCAGACATCTTGAGATATGTCCTTTGTCTTCCAAGAAGACTGTGACGATTTAGCCTTGCCCTTTTCTTCACACCCCCCAGAAGCCTTCGGCCAAGCCTTGGCCTTCTGGGATGTCGAAGTAAAATACGTCTTGCGCTTCCTGCCATTTTAGAAACTCTGGCTCTTCCTCCTTGAGTATAGCCATTAACTCTCCAAGAGTTTTCTCTCGGTTCATCATGTTGAAGTTCATGAAGAACCCGCCCCAGCATTCAGGTAGAGACTGTAAGATCAAATCTGTGGAAGTCTCGGCCTCGTAGGTAATGCCCAGCTAACCTAGCTGTTCGATGTCAGCAATCATCTACGACACCTAGTGCTCGACAGATGTACCATCTGACATGCGCGAGTGAAAAAGCTTCTTTTGCAATTCGTACTTCTAAGATCTAAGGTTAGATCTATGAAGATCCTTTAATTTCAACATCATGGTATAATGATCCAATCCTTAGTTCTGACGACGAAATTAAAGAGTCATTGCAGCAAGCATAACGGATTAAGCACTAAAGTTATCATCACGATGAGTCTTCCAAAGCTCATGCTCTACTATTTGCTCAACTCCGGGCTCAGGCCCGAGAGGTTTCTCTATCAAATAGAGTAACTTCTCAGCTCCCAGGACTATCCTGAGATTCTTTTCTCAATCTTAAAAATTAAAGTTGTTAAAGACATTTTCACCCAGGATTATGTCCTTTGACGCTAATCTTTCAGGTCATCTTGATTGTTATAGTCCAACTATCCAATCAATGATTTCGGGTACAATCAAATGTAATGATTACTATAGTCTAACTATATAACCAACTATAAATGATTGGTTAAATTCAAATGTATTGATTACTATAGTCCAACTATATAACCAACTACAAATGAAGCAGTTTGAATACAGTCCAACTGTTCAATTAAAACAACAATTGAATATTAGTCCAACTAATATATATAAATTTAATGACTGAAAATAAAGATCGCGTATTTGCCAGTATTAAACGAATATTGCAAATTTAATACTAACCTCCCACTATTTTTCGGCGAGCCTCTAACCCTTTGTGGAGTACTCGGGAAACCTAGTTTCCTAGTGGGCTAGAATCCCGTTAAATAGCACACAACCTTGACTTTGGCCAACAAGCTGTATGAAACTTAACTAGGTAGATCTCTAATATCAATTGGATCTCATCCAATTCCTAGATCCAGTAGGTGGACCCCCAAGTCCGAAACATATATCCAATATATGTAAATATATCCAATAAATTTCCTAACCTTTTCCTCTAAATCAACTAAGCCTTGGCTTTGGCTCAACAAGCTTAATGATTCTAGTTAAGCGTGACCCATTGACAGTGGGAAAGCTTCGTAATCGAAGTCGATGAACAAGAAGTGACCTCGACTTTGGCCAACAAGACATACGATATGGAACAAAGTTTACGCGGTTCAAACACATCCGCAATGGACAAAGGTCTTGACTTTGACTAACAAACCAATGCCAATCTTGGATCTTGAGAGAGAACCACTAAATGGAAGGAAAAACGCTTAATATTGTATTGAGGGTTTTTTCGCGTAAATTGGCAACCAATTTATTATCTTTGATTAGGTCTCATCATACACCCTTAAACATGCATTCTAAAAGCATAATAAGGCGATAAAATTTAATAATGATATGCGGATGGATATATAATAAATTATTCCTAGAACAAATCTCTCACTTTCCTCTCTTCCGCTAGCACTATTCTTACTTCTTCCCAATTACATAACACTAAAATAAACCTCATTTACATTGAGGGGAATTTGTGAGAAGAGAAATACAATGAGAAAATAGATAATAGGCTGGACACGCAGGTCCAATTTAATAAATTCTAAATTTATTACAACAATTTCCAAAATTACCCTCACCCTTTTAATATTCATCCGATATACATTATTCATACAAATACATCCAAGTATTCACACAAAGCATGTTATTCAATCAATCTAATTCAATTAATTAATATTTGAATTAATGACCATCCAATGTTTAAACAACGATTTGATTTGCGCGAGTCCAACTCGTTTAAGAATAAATTCTCAAAGTACGTATTCTTGAATTATATCGAACTACAATTTCAAATCCAATTTAAATTGTATCCAATATTAATTCATGTTTAATTTCAAATTAAACAATTACACTTTCAATAATGTCTTTAAGGACTTGGATTCCAAATCCAATCCAATTGGGTCTCAAATGCCCAATTAGCATTCAATACTATTCAATTAAAGTCCAATGAGCTTTCAACTGATTCTTTAGGCATGGGTTTTGGCCATTATGGATCAAACCCAAAATACCAAGGCCCAAGTTAAGAATCACCATATGCCATAAAATCAATTTAGGCCCATTAGGCCCAATTAAATTATTAAAGGCCCAATGTCATATTTGTGGACTTTATGGAAATGGTTTAGGCCCAAATATGATCCAAGACCAAAATTTGGCCCAATCAAGCCCATTAGCCCAAATACAACAAATTAGATTAATATATCATTCCAAATTACATATTAATCCATTTCATGTGTAATTAACACAATTAATTAATTAATCTAGTATTTCCAAAATGCTAATTAATCTAATTAATCATGCTTAACATCTAATTTATGTCCAACACAAATTAATCAAAATCAATCTTTCCAACAAGCTTCATATCTCACGGCAATGGCAACAAAATAACATCCAATTTGATTTCAATCCAATTAAATCAACATTCAACATCTAAGATTCATTTCATGTCATTAACATATCCAATTGTTAAAATTCAAAAAATCACCATGAGCTACATCTAGGGTACTATTCGGCCAAGCTAACAAATTTGAGAATTTTGATCCAATCAATTTTTCACAATCCAATGATACACAACTTTAAGTCATCATCATCCAAGCATAACCAAACATCAAATTTTGCATTTTCATGCTCCAAGTAAAAAAGCCCAAATTAAAGTCATGAACCCTAGAATCAAATCAAGCTTAGATCTCGCTCTGATACCATTGTTAGTGTCCTAGACATGCCACGGGATCTCTAAGTGTGATTATTGTGTGAATTAATCAAGAAATTTGCGGAATACTTACATTGATTTGGATGAGAAGTTTCAAAAATTTCTTTGAAGATGGAAGCTCCAAGCCCTCTTTTAGTGTTTCCAACAGTTGAGTGAGTCTCCCTATCACCTTGATCAACTCCAAAAGTGATAGCTTTTACAAATTTTGAGGAACAAAATTTGCCCTCCAAGGTAGAGAGAGTTTCGGCCATAGCAAGAAGAATGAGAAAGAGAGAGTTTGGTTGATGTGAATAGTAACCTTATTCCACTTCCAAAGTCAACAAGTTAATTTATACTTAGGTTGTGTGTTGAATTTGGTTTGAGTATAGTATAAGCAAAGTCAAGCCTTACTTGTCAACAAATCAAACCCAAAATCAAGCCTAACCACTTCCATCAAATGTCCAAATTTGATGTAAGTGAAGTGGGTCTCACCACTTTTAAATTCCAAATTTAAGTCGGCTAATCCAACACGCAACTTCGCTCGGGCCCGGGTTCGTTTAATTCCGAATAAAAGAATTTATCGTTGCGACATAATTAAATCCAATTTAATTAAATAATAATGCCTAGCAAAATTATTACGAAAGTCGCTTACGAATTAATTCTAAATTAATTTGTTCACCCGAATTAAAATCCAATTTTAATTCCACTTTGAAATCTAATTTCAATTAATATATCTAATATATTATTTAATCGATTAATTCCAAATTAATTGTTCTATCTCTTCTATCCAATTTTATCCGAGATAAATTCTTGCTGCAATTAATCCTATATTAATTTTCTCTCTTTCATAATTAATCCCAGATTAATTATGTTCGAGTCAATTGTCATCGGTGAATCTTTGGGAGGCGACCCATGAGATCATTGGATATGTTGGCAGTAAATGCGGTCATCGGACTATCCGAACACGTGCGTACCTGATACCACGTTCTTACTAATTTACAAGACATGGTTGGCTTCTAGCAAAGCACCGTGCCTACCCAATTCTCCAGAAATATTCTTTTAAGGAATATAAGATCTTTATCAAGCGTAGTATACTAAGTATTGCGTATTACGATCCAGTATCATATATCACATGCTAGGCCTGGGGCTAGAGTTGTGTCTGCCCCGTACAAAGCATATATCGGATCACTAGCAACCAGTCTCTTTATAATCGGAAAGTCATGACCTAGTCATACTTTCCTGATGGCTATAGCACTATAAAGTACCAGTTCTGTATTCCTGCGTGATCATCATCTCCATATGACTGAAGTGATACTTTCATCTTGACATCACACCAAATACACTACGATTCTCAGTATACCCAGAAGAGGTGTACACAGAACCTGTTAAAGCTCTGGACGACCAAAACCAAAGCGCACTGATTATCGCAAGTGTTAGCGATGCAAGTCTCAAGTTAAGACCATATACACCTACCCTGATTCGGATTCCCATAGACACATAGTCATACTACCAATGAGATTCTGAGGGTCTATCCAGAGCGAAGCTGTTCCCATACCATCAGCAAACAGAACCTCCTATCACACTTGCATGAGTATCCAATACCCAAATATATGAGAACTATGCCGTTAAACTTCCATAACGCGCACAAGTGTAATACTAGCTTATTCCGCACTATCGATGTCCAGTCTCGAAAATACTACGACTAGAGATATTTAATGATTAAACCTTACGTGGATTAATATTGTCTCATATCTTATTAATCTGGTACTAATCATATGGACTTTTATCATTTATATATCCTGGTAATCCAATTACAAATGATAAAAGAGCAATGTTCTTTGTCACATAGTTAATTTTGTACAAGAACACCATGTTCTTTACAAAATAGTGATGTTATGGGTCATAATTATCCAACACTGACTTAATGAGGAT
The DNA here is from genome assembly GCA_019454045.1 of Zanthoxylum bungeanum. NCBI lineage: Eukaryota > Viridiplantae > Streptophyta > Magnoliopsida > Sapindales > Rutaceae > Zanthoxylum > Zanthoxylum bungeanum. The sequence continues at coordinate 7,499 of SKCR01037498.1, read as the reverse complement.
ACCGCCTTATGGTCGGTTGGACTTAATTTATAAATTGGTCTTAACCTGACTAAGTTTGGATACCGCTTATATGGCAGGTTGGTAATTAATTATAAATTTGACTTAATCAGGTTCCTGCCTATATGGTTGGTTGGTAAAATCACGCAAAGTTAATATATTATGATAAATGAGATATCTAAAATAGTAGTAATAAAAATGGATCTCTTAACCTCAGCATTTTCTTTTATTGTATTTTTACATTTTAAATTTACAGCATTTACTTTTCCGCATTTACTTTCCGTCATTTACTTTCCAGCATTTACTTTATGTCTTTTATTTTATTTAAACTTTTACTAGCCGTAAATATGTGTCGTAGCTAAACCTGTTATCCGGGGTTGTGATGAATTCCAATATCACTGGTTTATAAGGGGTTATTTTATAGTTTGGGTAATATAAAGGTTTACTTATTAAGTCTTAAGTTTAATGCTTCTTGTTAACTGGCCACTAATAAGATTGATTTGGTAAACTTAAAATAAACTTGATAAAGGAATTTTAGGTTTCAGCCTTATACTTAATAGCCCACGATCTTCATTGAGGATAAATAACCCTTTAATAGATTTCCTTACAGGATAGACATATAACTGTCGGGCGGGGATAGCCACAATTGGAACTTAATCTTAATGCATTCAGGTAACTTGGTTGACATAGACATATGATTAATTGGGTTACACTGGGTATTTGCATCCGACCATCAACAGAGGCTTTTACAGAATTCCGTGTTCCAGGTTAGTAAACTAATATATTACACAATCGTAAAATAATCACTTCATCTTTAAAAAGATATTGGAATAATTCACAACCCTGGATTGTTTATATTGAATTTTCCTCAATCTACTTTCGCGCTATTTCTTTTACTTGTTTTAATTTTAAATTCACCACCCAATCAAACAATCAATCCATTAGATACTTGAAAAAATTTGGCTTCATAAATTAATAGTTTAGGTTTTAAATCCTCGTGGGATCGATACTTTTTATACTACTTGAAAGATACGTGCGCTTGCGTTATACGCGTGTGATTGCACCGGTCAACCTCGCATCTCCGACCACTATTATACTAAATCCGAAAGCATAACAATAATAACACACAACATCCAATACAACACACATCATCTCACTTCATCCATCATTCTCATCTCAAAGTCGCAGAATATTCAAATATTTCGATTCATAGTGCAAATATATAGATATACCCAAAGTTTGTATTCGTAATTTATGTTCTCATGCCATTAATTTCTCAATATAATTTCCAAACATATATGTGTAAATATGTTTTAATATATTACATAAACTCATATATCAAACATGAGCCACAAATATTTATGTTAAGGGAATCATCGTGCATTGTACTTACCTCAATCCACGCAAAACTCTATATATATATATATATATATGTCCTTGCTAAAATCTGGAAAAAAAATGTAAAATTACGATCAGATCCCTATATTTTACTAAAATTATGATTTTACTCCTAAACTTTCCAAATTTATAATTTAACCCCAATACTCTTCAACATTATCAATTTAGTCCTATAACTCTCAGTTATCACCTATTACTCCCTAAAAATCAGAATTTATAGATTTGTGTCCCTAATCATACCAATTTACGAATAAGTCTAAAACTCTCAAAATATTACATTTACACCCCTAAAACTGTAAAATATAACGTAGCGAGCTCCAACGACTTCATAATTCCACAATGAGATTATCAAAAGACTGTACACGTCACCGGGATCACAACGACGGTGGTGGTGGTGATGGTAGATGCTCGGTGGTCACCGACGAACGATCGAACATCGTTAACTCTCATTTTTGGCTCATTTCACAACAACCGAAGGTCTGATTTGGGCAACCGAGGTGTACAACCCGCGTATCTCGATGAGGGGAAGATTCTGGTCAATGAGTTGTTGTGCACGGCGACGCGTGGGGCAGCGATGCTTCGGCGCGTGGGTGGCGCATGCGGGCGCGTGCAGAGACTTCATGTGGTTGGACTGGCGGCGTTGGCTTCGTCTCGTCGAGGGGATTCTACTGGAGTGGTCACTCGCCGGAAAAGGTGTTCGGACGACATCGAACAACCTATTTCTCTCTCATATCCCACTTTATCTCTCTTCTGTATTTTCTCTCTCTACTGGTTCGACTATTTCTCTTTGTCACTGGTCCCTGAAAATTTTCTATTCCCTTTTTTCTACTGATCAATCATACTCTTACCCTCTCCTTTTGCTTTCAAGATAAACACACATCACAAATAAGCCTAGAGTTTTGTTTAATATGGATATCTATAGTATTAGAGTTAGTTTTAGTTAGTTGTTGTAGGGCAAAAAATGTGGAGTAGTGGAGATTAATGCAGCAAGAGAATAAGAAAAAAATAAATGGATAATTTCAAATAATAACAACCTAAAAGATATGGTTTCACTGTAATAAATGAACATGATAGAAAATTGTGGTTTCTATTGGCTTTAACTTTTGAGATTAATGGTTTCCCAACAGATATCAGAATCTTGATAAATTCCCTATGTCGTTAATTGGTACAGACCCACGTGTGTTTGTATTTGGATACACATGTATTTGTGTGTGTGTGGATTTACATGACAAGTATTTGGTCACACTTATGAAGATATCAGTTGGGTTCAAATAATTTTGTTCAAAATTTTTCTATTAGCTTAAGATTTTGGAATTAATATGATGTTTCAACATCTAAATCTCCTTTAATTTAGCACCAACAGCGCTAACCGGTAGATTGACAACAATAATACTCTTGTCCAATTGTAAAAAACATATCAGTCAAAAAAACAAGCTAAACACTATCCAAATTACCACCCACAGTATGAATACTATATTTTTTGCTGTAAAAGATGTTACACAAGGCACAAGCATAACACAACATAAATATCATAACTTTTGCTGCGAAAGATGTTACACAAGCATATTTTAACTTCATTAGTATTTAAGCAAACGACTACAAAATTGTGAATTTATGAGAAAGTCACATGAGAGGGACCTAACAATAATTTTGTGGGGGGGTTAGAATATAATTTTCAGAAACTTTTCTATAAATACCCTATAATTTATTATAATTGCAGAAAACACATAACTATCCAAACCTCAACACTCGAACCCCCCGTCCCCAAATTTCATCCTTGGAACCGATGGTCGCGACGGCGACCTGCGGGCCATCACCAGTTGGCGCGACTGCCCAGAGGGTGTGCCGGCCACCCCTCCGTCTTATGGTGGCCAGTGGTAGCCCCAAGACGCCGACGAAAGGCGAGAAAGAGAGGAAATGCGTGCGGGCATGGGTTTCCCGATCCCGGCCAGTCGCTTCATTTCACAGCCCTGGTCACCCGTCAGATCGAAGCCCTCAAAGAGTAATACAAGTTGGCGGTGATGATTCTCACATTCTGTGCACGGTTGCACGTAAAACGAGGAAGAAAACTATTGTGCATAGTGACCCATGAATGAACAGTATCTTCGATCAAAATTCCGTCGATTCCAACACATTTATGGGATCGTTTGGAGTCTGTATATGCCCTCGAAATCTCGGTAAGACCTCCCGGTAAAATCCATAAATTTCAAGTTTATCATTAAATGTTTGATAAAGTAGCGTAATGATATAAATTGAATTATTTGAGTATGAGTATATTAAATATGTGTATATGTCAGAATCTGAGTGAAAACGTAATGAATTGGATCGATCAGATAGATTATGCTAGTTTCCGATAAAAGTAGGTTTTGCGTATATTGATGTGTTTTTTATTGTAATGATAGATATGAGATATATATGATGATACGATAATGAATAGATGAATTCGGGTAGGTTCGGAGGGTTTATGACCAATCCGTAGCGTTTGCGGAAACTTTTTCGGAAGATTTTTCAAAAACGCGTAAATGGATGATTTAAGTTAACTGATGACTTGGATTAGTTTGTAATGATGTTTTAAGATTATTGAAATTGAAAACATTGAAATCAGACTTGATTTGATTGTCCCAGAAAGATCCAAAATTTTGTCAAAGTTAAGTCGAGAATTCTGTAAAGTTGCGATTCTGACGGCATTTCACCATTTATTTTGGCAGACTTGACTAGGACCTGGAGTGCTCACGAAGTCGGGTAAGTAACCCATGCGATGAGTACTTGAATTATTGATTTGTGTTTAAATATATATAGAGATAATTGAAATGTTTATATTATAACAATGATAGTTGAGAAGTGGTTTTGAGAACAGAGTTCGAGATTATGTGTAGTTAAGTTAATCGACCACCACATGTATGGATGTTTATGTTATTGCTATGATATGAGGTAAGGTGTTAGATGAGGTTAATGTCTATATGTATGTATTCATGTACGTCAGTGTATGAACCTGTAATGGTATGCATATACATATGCATATGTGAATGAATATGTATATGTATAAGTATATGAACACGTATTTGTGTATGTATGCGATGATAAGATAAGTACGATTTGAGTGTATAAGATCGGTAAAGAGAACAAGTTATGATTTCTAAATTTGTATTAGCACGTGTAGATATGCGTTGGAATCAGTTTGTTATTGACTAATGCATACAATTTAGTTGTATAGAGGTTGGGTTAGTATAATCTAAGCCTTTCCTGAGTGATAGAAGTACGTGATAGTTAGGATACGTATATGAATGGAAACATATATTTGGTAAGATACTGTATTAATGTTTTCAGATAAGAAATTTGAAACGGATTATGTTTGATTGATAAGTAAATGATATGAAGATTGTTAAAGGCTATGGTATCTGAATTCGAAGTAATGTGTGCATTCGTATGTTTGATGTATATACATATGTGTATGACTATTCTGATGATAAAATAATATTTGTCATGTATGTGCTTGTGTATGAGAAATCGTGCGATGAGATTGTGTTACGAGATATGTGTGCATGTGTGTATGTTTAATTGGTTGATGATTTCGTGATGTAGTAGTTGAGCTGGTTAGGAATCCGTTCAGACGACATTCATCTCATACCTATTCTAAAATAGGTAATGAGTTCCGTACGAGCATTGTATGTGTAAGCCAGCCATATGTATGTATTTTTTGGTTGTGTTCTGATGTATTGACTATTTTGAATGCTTCGTTAATGGTTACAAGATGTTTGTATATATGTTTGAGTGTATATGTGTGTATGATACATCATGTGATATGTATGGATTGTGTGTGTTTGAGTGGAATGAAAGAGTGACCTGAAAACCGATGTGAGTATAAAATGTTGTAAAGTGTGTTTGCTAAGTTTGTTATTGTACATAAGTATATTGTGAAGGAGATTGAATGTGTTTGTAAGCTTCTGGTGCTTGACATGTCCCCAAGTAAGAATTCTGAAATTATATTTGCGTGAATATAAGAGAAGTGAGCTATGATACATGTATATGAATCACGAATGTTCAACTATTGTAAGGCTATTGGAATTGAAGAAAGATTGATTCGAATTGAAGAAAGTTTGATTGATTTACCGATTTGATGATATTCCAAAGATGTTTATTTGTGATAAAGTATAAAAGTGTAACTTCACGTTTTATATGATTGAAATGAACTCTATGTTAAATGACGTACTCTGTTGATATTCGAATTTGTGTTTTATGCTTTGGATGTTTGACCATGCATATATTATATAATATATATAAAAGTTAAATATTTTTAAACTTTTCACATGACATTTAATCTCTACAATTAATTATTTATTACTTATTATAATAAGAAGATATAGTATAATATTCTATTAAATAAAAAATATATGTGTCACCTAATCTCCACAATTAATGTTGTATTATTAAATTATAAAATTAAAATAATAAATTATTAAAAAAAAAACTTACGATAATATAAAAATATAATAAAATAAGAAACTAAATAGTAGTCGCCCACAAAATCTAGTCAATTTTTTTGGATTTCGGGTATATTGTTATTTATTATTTTATTTTAAATTATTTTTATAAGTATTTTTTTCTTTCATGAATTTTTTTATAATATATACTGTGCTTTAGGATGCAAACTCTGACTATTAACTCTTTTATAGTGAATTAAAAATATTACTTGAGAACAGAGAGATAAACGAATGATGCATAAATATTACGTGTAAGTGTATGGGCCAAATTTGGTCCAATGGCAATTTCGACCTTTTACTTCAGACTAAACACTGAACGCACCCCAGACTCCCCAACATAAGACCCAGACCCGAAGATTCACGGGCCCACTCCCAGTAAAATGCCCCACATTCAAACCATAACCAAGGCCCACCATACGCCAGCCCACGAAAACGCTCAGACTCATAAATACCCCTCATAACCCAGCCGTTTTCAGTCTTCATGACTGCCCATAATACTCATTCATGACACGACCGTTACCAACACACAAAACGTATGTCAATTAAACGCATTCATGAATCTCATCTCAAATAGCCTATAAAAGGAACCGAGATCCAGAAGAGAAGGGGGCAATCACAACTCTCATAGCTCAATAATCTTCTCTCCAGAGCTCTCATCATATCCTACCTATCGCCCACACGGCAGCTCATGGGGATCAAGGTAATCTCTGACCTTGCTCCTCCTACTACCGTATTAGTAGCTCATCTACACTACTGACTTGGGCGTCGGAGTGCCTACGGCACCCACCACACCGGTTGGTAGATCCTCCACGCACACTCTACCTCTTTGTTTTGCAGGATCGCTAGTGCCCCCTCTCTACGAAATCTCGATTGTAGACGTTGGGCGAAAACCAGCGTCCATAATTTGGCGCCCACCGTGGGGCCTTAGCGATTCATAGTAGACGAAGATCTCTCAGTCTACGATCCCTTCAACACAGCTGCACATGACTTATTCTGGATCAGACATTAGATCATATGGCCTCTCAATTGGCCATTCTATAAGAACGATTACGAGTCTTAGAGGAGGAAAATTTAGCCATGCGAATCTCCAATATAACCTCCAGAAGCAACATGAGCAAATCTCTTCAACCTTCCGACAACCTGATACTACAGACCTTCCCGGCAATCCCACAATCCCCACCAATCTCTTGGGGCATTCAACAATGTGACAAGTGACAATCTGCCATCAGACAACCATCCACCAAATCAAGAAAGAAGTCAACATATTTCCTCAACCGACCAGCACGGCAAGTTGCCTCCACCATGCGCAAGGAAATGCAGGAGTTCAAAGATGCAATTTTCTCCAGCCTACCTGGTGTCAGACTACCAGTGAGAAAAAGCCGAGCCGACACGATCTCAGATACCCCATTTTTGGACACCATCACTTCCACCGAACCACCAAGGAAGTTCAGTCCTCCAGATATGAAGCTGTATGACGGATCCACAGACCGACCCGAACGATCATGTGATCCATTACAAATACAAGATAATGTCGACTGATCTGGCTCATCATCAATGGGTAGCTGGAATGTGTAGAGGATTCAGAGAAACATTGGCGGGCCCAGCCCTCATTTGGTTCCTCAA